>OZ036003.1:14973332-15063332 GCA_964035015.1 Corallium rubrum
ACTACGTTTAGGATTATTGTCAAGGATAATCGATAAGCAAAATATGTAGCAAATCCTAAACATTAAAAAGTTTCTGAAATCAGAAATGTTATGCTTCAGCCTCATGCTATAAATGAACTACGTTTTATCCCAACTCAGATTGTGTGCGCAGTCGAATGTCCGATTTCGTCTATGATGGTGGTGGTGATGATGATGATGATGATGATGATGATGGTAATGATGAAGGTGGCGATGTCGATGATGATGGTAGTGATGATGATGATGATGATGATAACAACATATAAACAAGCTCTAACGACTCTATTTCTTATTTTTTACAGTACCAAAGTACTCCCCAGGAAATTTAACCGGACACAATGTTAGTTCGACCGAGCTGGCTTTTCAATGGGATGCTGTGAAAGAAGAGAATAGCTATGAATCACTTCGAGGCTACGTCGTTTATGTCACCGAAGCCAGTAATCCATCAGTAGTCATTAAAAACATTACTACAGACTCCTCCACGCTTTTCGTTAAAATTGATGATCTACGGAAATTCACTGTTTACAATCTTTATATCAAAGCGCTCACTGTTGACGTGGGTGTGAAGAGTATGTCATTTAATGTGTCAACGGCAGAAGATGGTAAGTGATGATGATGGAGTAAAATGAAGGGAAGGGAAGGGGAGGGGAGGGGAGGGGAGTGGAGTGGAGTGGAGTTAAGAGAAGGGAAGGGAAGCAAAGGGAAGCGAAGTGAAGTTAGAGTTAAGTGGAGTGAAATGAAGTGGAGTGTGGTAAAGTAAGAGGTGACGTGACAGGAGAATTCTTTGCAAGAGAATAAAAGAAGTGAAAGGGAGAAAAAAAAAGCGAAGTGGATGGAAGTGAGATTAAATTAAGTGGAGTGGAGTAAAGCAGACTGAAATGGGGTGAAGTGAATTCAAGCGAAACGAAGTGAAGTGAAGTGACGTGAAGTGAAGTGAAGTGAAGTGAAGTGAAGTGAAGTGAAGTGAAGTGAAGTGAAGTGAAGTGAAGTGAAGTGAAGTGAAGTGAAGTGAAGTGAAGTGAAGTGAAGTGACGTGAAGTGAAGTGAAGTGAAGTGAAGCGAAGCGAAGCGAAGCGAAGTGAAGTGAAGTGAAGTGAATTCAAGCGAAACGAAGCGAAGTGAAGTGAAGTGAAGTGAAGTGAAGTGAAGTGAAGTGAAGTGAAGTGAAGTGAAGTGAAGTGAAGTGAAGTGAAGTGAAGTGAAGTGAAGTGAAGTGAAGCGAAGTGAAGCGAAGCAAAACGAAGTGAAGTGAAGTGAAGTGAAGTGAAGTGAAGTGAAGTGAAGTGAAGTGAAGTGAAGTGAAGTGAAGGAAAATGAAGGAAAATTTAAGCGAAGGGAGGCGAAGCAAGTCAATTGATCTGCAGCTCAGCTCAGCTAAGCTAAGATGTACGCTATACCGGCGTCTTAAATTTTTGGTATAGATCTGATGTAGAGTTAAACGTAATTACAGGAAATGTAAGATTTTTTTATTCTGGTCTGTTTCTTTTAGCCCCGGACGCACCGCCTACGAACCTTACTGTGTTTAACAGTAGTTCCACGAGTCTTCGCATTGAATTCAAACCAGTTTCGAAAGATTTAATAAACGGCATTCTTCGCGGTTATCGCGTGTTTTACTTCAAAACTAGGGACGGAAATCACACTCGAAAGAACTTCACACTGGAAAAGGAACAAGGAAAAAGACGAAAAAGAAGCGTAGACGAATATTACGAAAACTATCCTTTGTTTGCTAACATTTTTGGCCTAGAAGAGTACACGAATTACACCATCCAGATCCAAGCTATTACTATCGGAGATGGCGTCCTGGCACCGCCTTTTACCACTTTAACAGCAGAGGACTGTAAGTAGCTTTTTAAAACTCATTAATAATTCATGAGGAAAATTCAAAAGAACTTAATGTTTAATCAATGTCTGTTTACCCCGGTACAGAACTGATATCAGTGTCTGTAAATGTGATACAGAACTGTTTAATAAAACATCAGTTCTGTATCACATTTACAGACACTGATCATATCAGTTCTGTAGCAAGTGTACAGACACTTCGCATTCAACTATCTTGAGTGAGGTACGCTGGTAGCGTCCTCATACAAGATGAAGATGTAAACATTTGTTGCCCAACAACATTTGTTGAATAACAAGTGATGATCAGTATGGCCATTTATGCCACGTCACGTAGAATAGAAAATGTGGGACTAATATTAAATTAAAGCGCATGCTCGTATCACTAATTTAATATTCGTAGGCTATTAAACCTTACCTCGAAGGTTTATCAGCTGTTAACATTATTTATTTCTGTTTAGTTACCTTAATACCCCGATACAGAACGGTCACTCATTCTGTAAATAGTACTTATGATTTTTTGATATGATTTGATATGGTATATGATATGATATGATATGATATGATATGATATATGATATGATATGATATGATATGATATGATATGATATGATATGATATGATATGATATGAGGTAGTTGTGGGTAGGTGCATGGTGGTGATGTTGATAGTAGTGGTGATGATGATGATGATGATGATGATGATGATGATGATGATGATGATGATGATGATGATGATGATATGATAGTGGTAGTGGTGATGATGATAGTGGTGATAGTGATGATAGTAGTTGTGAAAGTGGTGGTGATGGTGGTGGTGAGCTGGTGGTGGTGATGATAGTGGTAGGGTGATGAAAGTAGTGGTGATGGTGCTGTTGATGATGATGATGTTTTGGCGCCGTCTTATACCACCTTAACGGAGGAAGATTGTAAGTACAGTAGCTTTACGAGTTTTTACTAGTAATATTAGCCAACAGCGGTTGGTAGATGTTTGTCAAACTTGAATACTTGAAGAATATTTCTGAGCCCCAGACAAGGATTGAACCTGCAACCTTTTAATGACCGCTTCGACGTTCTAACCATTGAACTACTGATACTCGAATGGAGAGCTAAGACTCGTTCACACGATGCCGTTACGAAATCGAACGTATCATATCTGTCAAACCGAACGCAAAGGGTTAAATTCAAAACTGCTCTCTCAGACTCTTTGCCGGTTAATTGCGGTGTCCCACAAGGGTCAATTCTAGGACCGCCCTTATTTATTATTTTCATCAACGACCTTCCACTTCACCAACAATGTACAACACCATTTATTTTCGCTGATGATTCGTCAATACTAGCCTCCAGCCTGCTGATCAGTGATATAAATCTAAAATTGACCAATGACCTTAAGTTAATATCAAACTGGTTAAACACGAACCTAATGTCACTGAATTGCACAAAAAGCAAATGCATGAAAATATATTCTAAACGTAAAACTAATGCCTCAGACAAAATTCTTGTTACAATAAATAATAAATCAATAGATGAGGTAACAACAAAGAAACTGCTTGGAGTCCACTTAGATAGTGGACTTCAGTGGGAAGAACATATGACTAATATATACCAAATTATTAATAAACGGCTTTTTCTATTAAAACGGATTAGACAAAATTTACCTTATCATTCCCGTATCATGTTTTACCAGTTGTTAATCTATCCTCACCTATTATATTGTTGCACGGTTTGGGGAAACGCATCAAAGGAAAAACTTAATGATCTCCTGAAACTCCAAAAAAGATCGGCACGCACTATACTGGAGGCATCTACTACTGATGAATCATCAGTTGAACTATTTAAAAAGCTTGGATGGATTCCACTACATAATCTAATTAAACTAAGAAAACTTATATTAGTATTCACTGTATTAAAAAACAAAGCTCCATCAAACCTGTATAACTTATTTCAGTTTGTCGGTGAAGCACATAGTGTTAGCACAAGAGCGTCACTGACAGATCTGAAAGTTCCAAAAGTCTCTAGTGAGCTTGGTAAAACAAAGATTTCGTATAGTGGAGCTTTGTTATTTAATTCGCTCCCTAACCGTTTAAAGCAATATTAGTATTTCAACTTTCAAAAATGAACTAAAAAAATATTTTCTAGAACAAAATAATGGAGTGGCACACTTGGAGGATTTTGCCTGTATAAACTGTAAATTTAAACTAACCTGCAACTGTGTCACTTAATTATTTATTGATTTTTAACTAATGAAGGCCATCTGGTAGAATACAATATGTAAAGATGTTTATACCTTCTTTTAAATAAAGTTCAATTCAAATTCAATTCAAATCGTGCCGGTATCAAATCATTACGGTAGGAAACTGTTTACACGGTACTGGTATCATTTCATTCCATTACTATTTTTACAGTTTAGTTAACTCCATTTTTATTAAATTCGCGCCATCACGCTTCTTTTACCCCGTATTTTTTGCCCTGTCTATTTTGAGCTTGCTTCATTCGACAACAAACACGGCAAAGAAAAAAGCTTGGAATTTTCCACGGAGCCTTTGTTTCACGCCATCATTTACATGTATTTGAATGTCTTTGAACTTTTTACTTTGAAACAGAATTAAATTTCTGTGTAAACGTCTTTCTCAAAGCATTTTTTTGCTTCAAAAGAGTTATCGGCGTGAGTCGCCAACACTTCGGGCTATTTACGCCGTCGGAAGACCTAACAAGATGGCGCCGTTCAATTGGGGACACTTCATGCATGTAATACAAAAGTATCGAGTACCCGCAGTCCAGTTATATAGAGGTCAGTGAATGTAACAGACGTTTTGTAGAGTGCTCGAGTATTTGAGTTTGACGAACGTATACTAAAGGTCTATTATTATATGGCTGGGTTTGATTTCCGGTCCGTACGCAAAACGACGCACGCTGATTGGTTCCTGAGAGGTCTGGATTTTACGATGTTGACCGACCGGTCAATACGCTTTTTTCTCGGCCTTGTAAGTTTTGGCGGGAACATTTTTGAGTTGATTTGTTGAATTGAATACAAATAAAAGAGAAATAGGTATCTTTATTCAAATATTCTGAACAATAAAATGTGTTGGAACATCACTGCTGGTTTTCTTTAAAGCTGTTTATTTAAAAACACGACAAATAAAAGGCGAACTGGTGTAAACAAAGAAGGCCAAGAAGCGACACGAAAAAGTCAACAGGTAAGGTAAACAGCATACTCCGAAGACGAAAACAACGCTCGAAGCTTAAAAATAGAATGAACCAATAGCCATATAATAAATTCCTTATTAACCTCGTTTGCTCGGTCTGTACTAGAAAGTATTTGCCCTCGGTTTTATCGCACAAACCTCAGGGAAATACTTCCCCCTACAGACCTCGTACTCGGTTAATAAGTCTTTAATATATTACACCAAGCTCACAAACGTACCAAGTTTCAACGATTTTATAAACTAAGTAAAGCGCAATTTGACCAATCAAAAAGCTCAAATCATCCCACGTGTAAATCAATCGTTGTATCCCAAATAACACATTTTTGCTCAATTTCTGTTTATTTTTAGTACCAAGCATGGCCCCACCAAACGTTACAGCGAGAAACACGAGTTCGACCAGCATTTTTCTGGAGTGGGATCTTATACCTGAAGATGACTGGAATGGCATTCTCCTTGGTTATGTCTTGTATTACAGCGAGACTGGTGGAAATGAAGTTCGTTTTGTCCACAGATCTACTTCGCTTTTTGTCGAAATGCAAGAATTAGAGAAATTTACAATTTATGGTTTTGAACTGACCGTTTTTAACAGCATTGGGGAAAGTAACCGAAGTTCGATTGTGTACTGCCAAACCGACCAAGACAGTAAGTTGCCGATACTGTGGTCTGTTAGAGCTGTACACTCAATGATATATATGTATTGGTTGGTTGTTTGGATGGGTGGTTGGCTGGGAGGGAGGGGGGAGGGAGGGAGGGGGGAGGGAGGGGGAGGGAGGGGGAGGGGGAGGGAGGGAGGGAGGGAGGGAGGGAGAAGGAAGGAAGGAAGGAAGGAAGGAAGGAAGGAAGGAAGGAAGGAAGGAAGGAAGGAAGGAAGGAAGGAAGGAAGGAAGGAAGGAAGGAAGGAAGGAAGGATGGATGGGTGGATGGGTGGATGGGTGGATGGGTGGATGGGTGGATGGGTGGATGGGTGGATGGATGGATGGATGGATGGATGGATGGATGGATGGATTAATTAAAGAAAGGATGGATAGATGAATGAATCTTTGAGATCAAGTTTACACACTGATTCAAACTTGATTTCTATGGGAGCAACAGAAATATATTGTTCTACATTTGCAATCCGTTTCAATCTCGCTCAATTTTGACCATTTGCGTTTCTATATCTTTTAAAACCGTTATTATGGATTGGAGTTTTGTGCGATTGTAGGGTAATTTTCACCGATAATAACCTGACATAGTTTTCTTAAAATAAACGTAAAAAAAATTGCTTGCGTACCAAGCCAATCAAATTGTGGAGCTACCTAGGATTCTATTTGCTTACGAACTATCCTGCAGTGCATGCGGAGGGGCGAGGGAACGTCTGCTATGCAGGCTACTTAGGCTACTTACGAACTGTGATCTGTCCTATCTAGAACCAGATGCTCCTCCGCAAGAAGTAACTGGAATACCTACTTCACCAAGTACAATGGGCGTGGTTTGGAAGCCAGTGCCTCACCCGCTTGAACGTGGAATTATTTTAGGATATCGCTTTGTGTTTTCTACTATGGCGGGAGACGTACTTTTGTCAAGAACCTTATCACCTGACCAACTGTACATCCCCGTTGCCGATTTGGAAGTGTTTACCAATTATACTGTGAACATGACGGCGTTTACTATCAAAGGAGATGGACCATGGGGCAGCGAGATCGTAGTCTCCTTTCAACTAGGTTGGTAAATGTACACAAAAAGTAGACAAAAGTTTTTATCAAAGTCCGACAACATTGATCACGACAACGACGACAACAGCAGCAGCAACAGCAACAACAACAACAGCAACAACGACCGCCACAACGACAACCACCACAAGAACCACAGCAACCACCACAACATCCCAACCACCATCACCACCACAACAATAACAGCAACAACAACAACAACAACCGCAACAACAACAACAACAACAACAACAACAACAACAACAACAACAACAACAACAACAACAACAACAACAACAACAACAACCACAACCACAACAACCACAACCACAACAACAACAACAACACAGCAACCACAACAACCACAACAACGCAGCAACCACAACAACACAGCAACCACAGCAACAACAGCAACCACAACAACCACAACAACACAGCAACCGCAACAACCACAACAACCACAACAATCGCAACAATCACAGCAACAGGTATTCGTGGTAGATTTGTCAACTTATTTTACATGAAGTTAAGATGCAAAAAAGTAGAAACATTCATGCCTAAAATGTCGAGCAAAAGAGTTAATTGTCATTATGTAAATTTATTAGAATTTGCTTTGTTTTCCTTTCTCCTCTTACAGCACCTGATATTGCACCTGCGAATCTATCTGCTCGTTCCCACAGTACATTAAATAGCATCCCACTTTCGTGGATTAAAGTTCCGCTCGACAAGACCAAAGGTTACATTGCAGGCTACAGACTGTACATTAAGTTAATCAGTGTTGGACTTGAAGAGATTCCTGATGCTAAGGTCAACAGGATAATATTGAAAGGAGCTCATCGCACGTCGTACACGCTGCAAGGCCTGGACTATTTTTCCAAGTACAAAATATACCTCATAGCGTTTACTTCTGGCGGTGATTCGCCGACAAGTAATATTATTTATGCCGGTAAGCTGGTGGTTACTTTACCATCGAAATATAGTAAGGTTAGATATACTGCTGAAACAGAGAATGTAGGAGTCTAGCGATTCGAGCGAAGGCCCTTCGTCAGAGAGGGCCTTCATTCGAAACGTTAGACTCCTACGTTCTCTGTTTCGGCAGTATATCAAACCTTACTATATTTCGATTGTTGTTTTAACATAAACAAGAGGTCAAGCAAACAAGAGGTCAAGCAAACAAGAGGTCGACTTGTAGCAAGTCTAGTTTTAACACTGCCTACGCAGCACGCTAATTTTATTTCACTGTTTGTACTATTTAAACTAGAAGTTTTTATCAAAAGTAAAGTGCTGCGAGTTGCTACCATTTACTATTTAGTAGTAAAATACTTATTATCGTCCGACGCATTTTCAATTAAAGAGCTTGAGCATGCGACGTTTTCCTCAACATGGACGTCACGCGTATAAAATCGAGCCATTAAAAAGTGATGGCGTCAGCACTCTTGCTTGAAGTGAAGAGCGGCAATCTATGCAGTTTTAGGTTGTTGATTTACAGCAATAACGGCTGTTGCCATCTTTAATGGCTCAATTTTGTACGCGTGACGCGAGTGTTGACAATAACGCCGCATGCTTAAAATGTTAAGTGAAATCATCTGGCACAATGGTGTGGAATGTCATAAAAATTAATGAAAATGTATGCACACTTTAATGCCTGCCGCTGATCGGTAGGCATTGCGTATACCGAAGATCATCGCCCACGAAATCCTAAGAACGCATATAAACTCGGCCCAGACCTCGTCAAGATTAGTGATAACGAGCAGCAGTGTTTTATCAGATTTAAAACACGAGGTGATAGCCGAGTGTTTTAGATCTGATAAAACACGTACTGCGAGCTATTTAAATTGTTTCAAAAACTATCCACATAATAAGCTCATATAGAAATCAATTTTGAAAATTGAAGTTGTCTGAGCCGTAAAATCGAAGAAAAAGTTCATCGAAAATAGCGAGCGTGTCTCTATCACATATAGAGACACGTCACGGTCATGACTTTCCTTTGTATTTTCCTCATGAATTATTAATGAGTTTTGAAATATGCTTCTAAAACTCATTAATAATTCATGTGGAAAACACAAAGCAAATCCATGTTTAATGAGGTTTATATATGTGATATAGGTTCTTCGATTTACGTAAACGTTTTCCTCAATTTACTTAGCTAAAATCACTCCAACTTGACTGTTTAGATGCATCCATTTGATAAGTACGATAAAGCATTCGCAGCCGATCTGTATCTGATTTGCTACGGCTCGCTTGCAGCTCGCCTTGTATTCTTGTAAATCAGATACAGGTCGTTGCTCATCGGCTTTATCTATTACATGTCAGGTACGTTTGCGAGCTTGATGTAATGTAACAGACGTTTGGCGGACGTTCGTCAAGCTCAATTACTCAGAAAAGATTTATTACGTAATGTTGACAATGACAAAAGTTCTAGACTTTTTATTTATTCAAATCAACTCTTCTCTTTTGTTTAGAAACGTGTCGTTGCGGTCCCCGTCTGTCAACACAGTGGACGAACGTAGCTCCTTACACGAACATTACAAAGCCTGAAGAGGTCAACGGAGACATATTAAAAAACAAATGGGGAATATTTCCTTACATTGTCAACGACGCTGTGCAATTCTGCTGTAGAAGTTGCGACTCTCATGGCCGATCAGTGGTAGACTTTGCACGGAACCAGCACAATGCTCCCAGTGAAGTGAACAACTATGGTGAACTGACGCATTCTATAGACGGTTTGACAGACCTTACATTCCCTGTGTATGGTTACGTTGGTATGACTTTGTATCATCAACGATATAAGTACACGCCGCTCATTGACTCGCCTGGAAGCGCGTTCATTGTAAGGAAAGAACAGTTAAATATGAGTGGTTTAGTTATATCAAACATTATGGGAAACTGGCCTTTGTTTGTTATGATGACATGTATGTCGCTGGTCGCTGGAGCTATAATGTGGATTTTGGTAAGTATTTTTAACTGTGGAATTCTGTTGTTATTGTAACGATCACGGTCATGGTCACGGTCATGGTTTTGGTCATGGTCACGGTCACGGTCACGGTCATGGTTCTGGTCATGGTCACAGCCACGGTCACGGTCACGGCCACAGCCACAGCCACAGTCACAGTGGCAGTCGCAGTCGCAGCCGCAGTCGCAGCCGCAGCCGCAGTCGCAGCCGCAGCCGCAGTCGCAGTCGCAGTCGCAGTTGCAGTCGTAGTCGTAGTCACGAGTAATCAATCCCCCCGGGCGAGCACCCGAGCATTTTACTTAAATGTTTCATTATAATAATATATATTACTCTTTATAATATATATATTAATGACTAATGTAATTTCCAGTAAAATATTCTTATACAGGACTCTTACTTATCTAGGAACTAAGAGCTAATCCAGAGGAGTTTCCTCCAAATGCTCTGAAAGGAATCGCGAATGGATTCTGGTGGGCGTATGTGTCGATGACCACAGTAGGGTAGGTATCACTAATAAACCACAGCAGGGTATGGTATACTGCAGTAGGGTATGGTATACTACTATAAAACCACAGTAGGGTATGGTATACTACTATAAAACCACAGTAGGGTATGGTATACTACTATAAAACCACAGTAGGGTATGGTATACTACTATAAAACCACAGTAGGGTATGGTATACTACTATAAAACCACAGTAGGGTATGGTGTACTGCGGTAGGGTATGGTATACTAGTATAAAACCACAGTAGGGTATGGTGTACTGCGGTAGGGTATGGTATACTAGTATAAAACCACAGTAGGGTATGGTATACTACTATAAAACCACAGTAGGGTATGGTGTACTGCGGTAGGGTATGGTATACTACTATAAAACCATAGTAGGGTATGGTATACTAGTATAAAACCACAGTAGGGTATGGTACACTACTAATAAGCCATAGTTAGGTATGGTACACTACTAATAAGTCATAGTTGGGTATGGTACACTACTAATAAATCATAGGTATGGTACACTACTAATAAATCATAGTTGGGTATATGGTACACTGCTAATAAATCATAGTTGGGTATGGTACACGACTAATAAATCATAGTTGGGTATGGTACACGACTAATAAATCATAGTTGGGTATGGTACACTACTATTAAATCATAGTTGGGTATGGTACACTACTAATGAACCACAGTAGGGTAGGTATATTACTAATGAACCACAGTAGGGTAGGTATGCTACTAATGAACCACAGTAGGGTATGGTATACTATTAGTGAACCACAGTAGGGTAGGTATACTACTAGTGAACCACAGTAGGGTAGGTATACTACTAATGAACCACAGTTGGATAGGTATACTACTAATGAACCACAGTAGGGTAGGTATACTACTAATGAACCACAGTTGGGTAGGTATACTACTAATGAACCACAGTTGGGTAGGTATACTACTAATGAACCACAGTAGGATAGGTAGTAAAACCACAGTAGGGTAGGTATGTTACTAATGAACCACAGTAGGGTAGGTATACTACTCATAAACCACACTAGGGTAGGTATACTACTAATGAACCACAGTAGGGTAGGTATACTACTAATAAACCACAGTAGGGTAGGTATACTACTAATGAACCACAGTAGGGTAGGTATACTACTAATGAACCACAGTAGGGTAGGTATACTACTAATAAACCACAGTAAGGGTAGGTATACTACTAATGAACCACAGTAGGGTAGGTATACTACTAATGATCCACGGTAGGGTAGGTATACTACTAATGAACCACGGTAGGGTAGGTATACTACTAATAAACCACAGTAAGGGTAGGTATACTACTAATAAACCACAGTAGGGTAGGTATACTACTAATAAACCACAGTAGGGTAGGTATACTACTAATGAACCACGGTAGGGTAGGTATACTACTAATGAACCACAGTAGGGTAGGTATACTACTAATGAACCACAGTAGGGTAGGTATGTTACTAATGAACCACAGTAGGATAGGTATACTACTCATGAACCACAGTAGGGTAGATAGTATACCTACAGTAGGGTAGGTACACTACTAATGATCCACAGTAGGGCGGGGTATACTACTAATGAACCACAGTACGGCAGGTATACTACTAATGAAACACAGTTGGGTAGGTATACTACTAATGAACCACAGTAGGGTAGGTATACTACTAATGAACCACAGTTGGGTAGGTATACTACTATTAAACCACAGTAAGGGTAGGGTACACTACTATTAAACCACAGTAAGGGTAGGGTACACTACTAATGAACCACGGTAGGGTAGGTATACTACTAATGAACCACAGTGGGTAGGTATACTACTAATGAACCACAGTTGGGTAGGTATACTACTAATGAACCACAGTAGGGTAGGTACACTATTAAGGAACCACGGTAGGGTAGGTATACTACTAATGAACCACGGTAGGGTAGGTATACTACTAATGAACCACAGTAGGGTAGGTATACTACTAATGAACCACAGTTGGGTAGGTATACTACTATTAAACCACAGTAAGGGTAGGGTACACTACTAATGAACCACGGTAGGGTAGGTATACTACTAATGAACCACAGTAGGGTAGGTATACTACTAATGAACCACAGTTGGGTAGGTATACTACTAATGAACCACAGTAGGGTAGGTACACTACTAATGAACCACGGTAGGGTAGGTATACTATTAATGAACCACAGTAGGGTAGGTATACTACTAATGAACCACAGTTGGGTAGGTATACTACTATTAAACCACAGTAAGGGTAGGGTACACTACTAATAAATCATAGTAGGGTATATGGTACACTACCAATAAACCATAGTAGGGTAGGTATACTAGTAATACTACTAAAAAGACCACAGTACCCTACTAGAGTATGGTATGTAGTACGGCTAAGTATACTACATATTTTGTGTTTTATTTGTACGGTTTTGAGGTGCGAACAATTACGAACGTAAATCCCAGTAGAAAATTGACAAATGAATTAATGATTAAACTTGACAATTCTGGTAATATATTTTGTGAAATATAGATACGGTGATCGATCTCCCAGATCTATTCCTGCACGAATCTTTGCCATCATGTGGACTCTTACGGGGCTTGTTATAACTGGAATGATGGTTGGCGATTTGGCATCATCCTTAACTGTGTCCTTTTCAGAGACTGAGAAAATGATCTATGGTACACAGGTAAATGGAACATAACGTATTTACTTACCTACTATACTGTAATAATAATATGTATTTATACCGCGCCAATTCAACTTTAAGGTTTTCAAATGCGCCTTACAATAATTTTTGACATAGCCGAGTCGAAGGCACGTTAAAGGCGCTCAGGCAGCCTCCATACGACACATCGGTCCACGAATTACAGCTAAGACCTAGGTGCTGGTTTTGCGGAGGGAGGAAAACTGGAGAACCCGGTGAAAAACCCTCGAAGCACAGGAGAGACCAACTAAACTCTACTCACATGAGTCTCAAGCTCGAGAACAGGATTATTCCCAGACGGTCACCCATCCAAGTACTAACCCCGTCCAATCGGGCTAAACTATTGGTGAGAGGCAGCGCCCTAACAGCACACGCCAACCGTGCTCCCCGATCTGTACTTACTGTGTCGACCTATTTACATATCCACCCATCTATACCTACTTCACCCACTCACCTAAGCTTTTTATCTGTGTTCCATGTGTGTCGGTACAGGATTCATCCCAGACGTCATAAGAGCTCTTCAAAAATACGAACTAGTGGAGTACATGGTTGAATTCATTCTAACAGACCAGTTTCCTACAAAAAAGAACTGGAAGAAGATTGTGAATTCTAACTTACGGAACTGGTACCAAGAGGCTTGGTAGATTAAAATTAATAGAAATAAGCAACTGAGCATTTATGCAAGAGTTCGTCCAACTCACGAAACTTGTTTTTGGTGGCTGTTACAAAAGCGAAGCCAGAATATTTATTACAAATAACAGATGTTGTAAGAGTCATGTGTGGATCCTACAAAATTCGGGGAAAACGTGTAGAAAATCAGAATGAATATACTGACTATTGTGACTTGTGTGAAAGAAACTATTCAAACCCAGTAAATCATGCTTTGTTGTACTGCAGTGGATCTTATGATCAAAGAGAGGCTAGGAGAACTTATGGTCTTGGATCAACGATAGTTTACCTGTTTCGCTAAGTGTATACTTAGCTTGTTTGTCAGATATAGATTTTTTGTTTTGTATTCGTGGAGAAAAGAATGACATTCTTTGTTCAGACCTCGATATCTGGACACTATCTAATAGAATCAGCAAACATGTTACATTTCATCATGTTTTAAATGCACTATGCTAACTATTTAAATTTTAATTATGTAGTCAATGTTTTTGTAATACAGGTAATAAAGATTTCACTCACTCACTCACTCACTCACTCACTCACTCACTCACTCACTCACTCACTCACTCACTCACTCACTCACTCACTCACTCACTCACTCACTCACTCACTCACTCACTCACTCACTCACTCACTCACTCACTCACTCACTCACTCACTCACTCACTCACTCACTTACTCACTCATTCACTCTCTCACTCTCTCACTCTCTCACTCTCTCACTCTCTCACTCTCTCACTCTCTCACTCTCTCACTCTCTCACTCTCTCACTCTCTCACTCTCTCACTCTCTCACTCTCTCACTCACACACTCACACACTCTCTCTCTCTCTCTCTCTCACTCACGCACTCTCTCACTCTCTCACTCTCTCACTCTCTCACTCTCTCACTCTCTCACTCGCTCGTCGCTTGCTCGCTTGATTGCTTCCTTCCTAAGTTTACAGTACTTGCTTAGCTTGCTTGCTTGAATACTTATCAATGCATATATGTAATCTCTTTGCTTTAGGTTGGTGCTATAGATCTCAGTCCGGAATTCAGACTTGGAATACGTTTGAACGGAAAAATGAATAAGGGTAAGTTTAGGAGTTCACGGGTTATATTTATTATACTAAATTTATAAGCACCTGGAAAAACTGGTAAACAATACTATTTTAAAGTTTTAATTGTTTTTGCTGCATGTACAAGCTGCCACCGAGGAGCGAAACACTCACAAAAAATCGTACGAGATCTTCAAAATCCCGTGCGATTTTGTTTTTTTTGAGATTTTTGTGATTTTTTTGTGATTGGATTTTTTGGGATTTTTTGGGATTTTTTTGATTTTTGGATTACTAAAGGTGTACGAGATTTTTTCCCAGTGAATTGTCCCTCGGCTGTCATTAGTAGTTAAATTCAGAAAACTCTGACCTCTAGACAGGATTCGAACCTAGAACTTTCCGAGCACTAGTTACGGTTTGACTAGACTTTCTCAAAGTCCTTTTCAAACATTTTTGACCTTTCGACATTTTTGACCTTTCGGTTCCTCGTTGAAAAGGACTTTTCCCACCTGCAGCGCGCCAAAATTCACCGGTGACGGTGACGTAATTCGGGAAGTAATTATATTCAGGCTAAATTGCAATGCAAGTACTATCTTTGGAAGTTGGAATTAAACAGACTCTTTTAAACGTTTTAGTAGCTAGGGGTAGAACCACTTTCCATTGCATGTACGACAACTCGAAACACGTCAAAACAGGACGATGTACATTTCAGCGATTTCCCGCCAGAATACTTAATTAGATTCAAAAACCTGCAAGCGAAACAAGCCTCTTTCCTCCCGCTTTTCCGCTGTCCTGCCTTTCCGCTCGCCCGCAAAAACTAGCGCTAAGAGGCGGACTTGGTTAAAGGTCCGTCTTTCTTTTTAGTAAATATACAAATTTATGTTTAAAATATATTACTGTTGGTGGGTAGATAGTATTTAATGTATTTTCAGCCATGCAAATGGTAGTTTAAGTAAAGAAATGTTGAATTTCGCAAATAAATATTCCCGAAACGTTTGCAAATTGCTCACCGGAACTTGTCAATCAACATTGCAATGTTGCGCGGGAATATTGCAATGTACAGTCAAACCGGGTGTTCTCTTGCGAGCTAACTAAAGGGCATTGGCAATAAAAATTAAGTTTGTCTAATCTGAAAGAACTCGTAAAATTGTAATAGAAGATCTTTTACAACTTTTTTGTATCTTTCTTCGTTTTCAAAATATTTCAGTTTGTTTGATATGTAAATTAGATGGTCTCTGACGTCAGGGACAGGGTACAGTATCTTCATACATTACAAAATCACTTACACCTCTGTGATTGCTCAACTTAAAATGGCTAGTGTCACAAGGCAATTTTATGTGCACAGTTTCAAGTTATTTCGTTAAACAAACTTGGAGTGTACCCTTCTCCTGACGTCAGGGACCATCTAATTTACATATCAAACAAACTGGAATATCTTGAAAACGAAGAGAGATTGTTGTAAAATATTGTCTATTACGAGTTCTTTCAAATTAGACAAACTTAATTTTTATTGCAAATGTCCTTTAACAACTTTACGCTGAAAACAGTATATAGTCAGACACAGGCACAACCTCGTACCCAGGGCATTTTGCCTCCACGTTGGGAGGTCGGCGAAAATGGCCCCAGAATTTTTGGGTGTTATGGCAAGACAATTTATGCGGTCTTTGTGTTTTGTATAATACGTATACATGAATTATAATAAAGACTTATTAACCGAGTGCGAGGTCTGTACGGGAAAGTATTTGCCTGAGGTTTTCGTACAGACCGAGCGACAAAACCGAGGGCAAATACTTTCCAGTACAGACCGAGCAAACGAGGTTAATAAGGAATTTATTATATGGCTATTGGTTCATTTTATTTTTAAGCTTCGAGCGTTGTTTTCGTCTTCGGAGTATGCTGTTTACCTTACCTATTGACTTTTTCGTGTCGCTTCTTGGCTTCTTATTTACACCAGTTCGGCTTTTATTTGTCGTGTTTTTAGATAAACAGCTTTAAAGGAAAC
Organism: Corallium rubrum; assembly: GCA_964035015.1. Taxonomy (NCBI): domain Eukaryota; kingdom Metazoa; phylum Cnidaria; class Anthozoa; order Scleralcyonacea; family Coralliidae; genus Corallium; species Corallium rubrum. The sequence goes on from OZ036003.1 coordinate 14,989,966, forward strand.
CAGCAGTGATGTTCCAACACATTTTATTGTTCAGAATATTTGAATAAAGATACCTGTTTCTCTTTTATTTGTACTCAAATCAACTCAGAAATGTTCCCGCCAAAACTTACAGGGCCGCGAAAAAAGCGTATTGACCGGTCGGTCAATATCGTAAAATCCCGACCTCTCAGGCACCAATCAGCGTGCGTCGTTTTGCGTACGGACCGGAAATCAAACCCAGCCATATAATAAATGAGAAATATTTAACGCTCTGCCGACTCACTCATATGAACCTTTCTCATAAAAGCAACTGGCTGGCATTATTCATCATGATACTCCCACGATTATCCAGGATACATATAAATGTCATTAACAAACATATATCTAATGTTGTTCTTGACTTTAAGCAAAGCTATCGTTTCCATTCTTTGGGTAAACTTGCAGAGTGGATCTATCACAATTCAAATTTTCGTAAATAAATTACACTGTATCTGAATTAATCGAGTTCTTAAACCGGCCAATCAGATTATAGAATCGACCAGCCGATGCCGGGGCCTTTTTCGCTGACCTCCCGACGTGGAGGCAAAATGCCCTGGGTACGAGGTTGACACAGGTACTATGGTATATTTCAGGTTCTGCGGATTCTTTATTAAGTTGTATCATATTTCATTCTCCTTGCATATAGCAATGTCCTATAAAAATCTCGAAGATCTTCGGAAAGCATTGCTTGTTGGAGAGATCGATGGCATACTACTTGACGCTTACGTCGTTGGGAGTCGAAATGATCTGTTTAACTCCCCGAACCTTGTGATCAATAGAATAAAGGACTACAAGGCTGTCTATGGTATTGTGTGGGCTGGCAAGAGTGCACGAATTAAAGTTTGTTTAGATTGGTACATTAAATCAAGGAAATCGAGAATGTTTACGCATATCGCCGAAAATTTGGTGATTGCAAAAAAGGTGAAAATCTGGGGAAATTGTAGTAACCCATCTATTGATCTACCTACCTACCTACCTACCTTACCTACCTCTTACCTACCACCTACCTACCTCCCTCCCTCTTACCTACATACCTACCTACCTCTTACCTGCATACATATCTATCTACCTACCTACCTACCTACCTACCTACCTACCTACCTACCTACCTACCTACCTACCTACCTACCTACCTACCTACCTACCTACCTACCTACCTACCTACCTACCTACCTACCTGCCTACCTACCTACCTACCTACCTACCTACCTCTTATCTACCTACCTACCTACCTACCTACCTACCTACCTACCTACCTACCTACCTACCTACCTACCTACCTACCTACCTACCTCTTACCTACCTACCTACCTACCTACCTACCTACCTACCTACCTACCTACCTACCTACCTACCTACCTACCTACCTACCTACCTACCTACCTACCTACCTACCTACCTCTTACCTACCTACTTACCTACCTACCTACCTACCTACCTACCTACCTACCTACCTACCTACCTACCTACCTACCTACCTACCTTCCTACCTACCTACCTACCTACCTACCTACCTCTTACCTACGTACCTACCTACCTACCTACCTACCTACCTACCTACCTACCTACCTACCTACCTACCTACCTACCTACCTACTTACCTCTTAACCTACCTACCTCTTACCTGCATACCTACCTACCTACCTACCTCTTACCTGCATACCTACCTACCTACCTATCTAACCTACCTACCTACCTCCCTACCTCTTATCTACTTACCTACCTACCTACTTACCTACCTACTTACCTACCTACCTACTTACCTACCTACCTACCTACCTACCTACCTACCTACCTACCTACCTACCTACCTACCTACCTACCTACCTACCTACCTACCTAATGTTTTAAATCAACTTAATTTTTTCTTTACAGATTGAGAAGACAGACGTTGGTGAAGAAATGGCAAACTTGTTTGACCCAACTACAGAGATCTACACTAAAACCCTCTTTTTGTGCCTAATTGGTATCGGCGCTCTTGTTGCGTTAGGCTTGGTTTACGAAATAATCCGAAGACGTCGACGAGCTTGCAAGATAAAACCACAAGGTAACGGGTAGCTTCACTTCACTTCACTTCACTTCACTTCACTTCACTTCACTTCACTTCACTTCACTTCACTTCACTTCACTTCACTTCACTTCACTTCACTTCGCTTCGCCTCATTTCGCTTCGTTTCACTTCACTTCGCTTCTTCTCACTTCACCTCATATCATCTCACCTCACTTTACCTCATATCACCTTACCTCACTTTATTTTACCTCACTTCACCTTACTTTACCTCATATCACCTCAGCTCACCTTACCTCACTTTATCTCACTTTACCTCGCCTCATCTCACTTCACTTCACCTCACCTCACTTTACTTCACCTCACCTCACTTTATCTCATATCACCTCAACTTACCTCACTGTATCTCACTTTACCTCGCCTCATCTCATTTCACTTCACCTCACTTCTCCTTGCCTCTCCTTACTTCACCTCACCTCACTTCTCCTTATTTCACCTCACTTTCCTTACTGCACCGCACCTCACTTTATCTCATATAACCTCAACTTACCTCACTTTATCTCACCTTACCTCGCCTCATCTCACTTCACCTCACCTCACTTCTCCTTACTTCTCCTTATTCTCCTCACTTCTCCTTACTTCACCTCACCTCACTTCTCCTTACTTCACCACACTTCACTTCACCTCACCTCTCCTTACTTCAACCTCACTTCTCCTTACTTCTCCTTACTTCACCTTACTTCACCTCGCCTCACTTCTCCTTACTTCACCTCGCCTCACTTCTCCTTACTTCATCTCACTTCTCCTTACTTCTCCTCACTTCTCCTTACTTCATCTCACTTCTCCTTACTTCTCCTTACTTCACCTCACCTCACTTCTCCTTACTTCACCTCACTTCACCTCACTTCTCTTTACTTCTCCTCACTTCTCCTTACTTCACCTCTCCTTACTTCACCTCACCTCACCTCACCTCACTTCTCCTTACTTCACCTCACCTCACTTCTCCTTACTTCACCTCACTTCTCCTTACTTCACCTCATTTCACCTCACTTCTCCTTACTTCACCTCACTTCTCCTTACTTCACCTCACCTCACCTCACTTCTCCTTACTTCACCTCACCTCTCCTTACTTCACCTCATTTCACCTCACTTCTCCTTACTTCACCTCACTTCACTTCATTTTACTCTACATCACTTGATTATACATAGTAGATACTTTAAGTTGGATTTTTGTTCTTAGGAGGCAATGATTTCGAGGAGAAAAAACTTCACATTGCAGGAATGCAGCAATTTCTCCAAAAGTCGTTTTCTGGTTTAATTGATGACATGCATGTTTTAAAAGTCAGACACTTAAAACAATTTAGACTTCTCCTCTCAAAACAAGCAAATAACGGCCCAAAATGGTTTCGGAAATCAAGGGTTCACGCAAGTCCTTCATAAAGCGAATTTTAAAAGCGGAAGTTACAAATTCACAAAATTAACAAAATCACAGTTACAAACTTTTGACTTTCTGATTAATAAACTGTAAACGAAACAGCTCTTGTGCAAAGCAACATCACTAATTTTGACAAGACAATCCTGTTATCCGCATTGGTCCGTCATCTTCAGGGATTTAATACTCTTGCCTAATGAACTGATGTCACAATCTGGGTACACATGAAACGTTTTCTTCTAATACCTTAATTTTTTGTGGTATGTTTTTTAAGAGTGTTGTGGTTTATTTCGGAATGAAACACATTTACAAAAATTGAACTTCAGACTTGCATGCTTGAAAGTATGGCTGATTGAAGTTTTTGCTTTACTCTTGTCGTGATGTCACCGGCATATTGAAAATTTATCCAAGATGGCGGACAACAAGATTATCTTTTGTCGATGTTAGTGATGTTGTTTTGCAGAAGAGTCGTTCGTCAAAAGGCAGTTTGATATTCACAAAGTTGAAAATTTGTAATTGTATTTTTTATTGCTATGTATCATTAAATGAATAAAAATTAATAATAACGATAAAACATAAGAGTGCTAATCATAAAAAAAACACATAATATTTATAATAATAACAGCGATAAAATTTATAAAATAACTAATATGTAATGTTAAAAGATAACTAATATGTTATTAATATTGTACTTAAATATTTGTAAGCAAATAAATCGTTTATGAAACGATAAAAACGTAATTTATTATTGTAAACATAACATAACATAACATAACATTAACAATAAGAAATAAAATAACAGTTAATTCCATTTTTTATTTGCTAATAAGAATATTTTGTATATTGCTTGCATTTATAAAAAATTTTGCTAAAGTGCCTATCTCACGTTTGGGGATTTTACATATTCGTAATATTTGGGTCTTCCTGAGCAAAATCATAATATATCTTGTCAGCCGAAAATTTCATTTTCATGGAGTTTTTCGCTGTCAAAGTTACCGGATATGATGTCACAAGAGGCATTCCAAACCAGTTTTCTTTTATTACTTGCCACAAAAATGCCTCATTTTTGCGTTAGAGTATTGCAAATGCCCCACCATGGGGTCAGCATAGCTGTACAAAATCCCCACAGAGGGGGCTTGAAATTGATGCAAATGCCCCACCCATGGGAATTTAAAGAAGTAGATATTTAACTGTCAGACAAGTGAAGCGGCCGTGACCATCCATATTATTAAACATAAGCATATATTTATAAAATAAAGATCAAAAACTACTTTCAAACGTCTCAACTAAATTGTTTTTCCCGAAGCCAGGAAGCCACAAACGGCGAATCGTCGAATGCCCAGGGGGGTGGGGGGGGGGGGGCATGGGCATTAGTAGATAACCAAGGTTAACAACTAATGAACTGCGCAGGGCTTGGGGCGAGAATGCGAGTGGTTATATGAGAGAGGCACACCACGCTTGGCCGATCATCGCGAAGACAGCTGAGTACCAGCAGCATACAAAAAGTAAAGAAAATTGCAAAAATACCCACCATCCCTCCCTTTAATCAAAAGCTATTTCCACCGATAAAATCGGTGTGATAGGTGTAGACGGTGGTGGTCAGGTCAAGATTGGAGATCACAACAGGGCATTCTGACCTGAATCCAAGTTATAACAAGCGGCTGGTAAGTCGGTGAACCCCCCGTCTGCACCTAACCAACCATACGGGTAAGTAAAATGAATGCTACTAACGTCAAGTGTAATATGAGTCTGCACGCAGGCAGGTGTTAACTGTATGCTATTGTTTGTTAACTCTATGCTATTGGAGTTTCCGTTTCAGCGCTAAAACTTCCTTGTTGAATCGGATTTCTGGAAAGCTTTCGTCACCATTTTCCAGGTGTTGATGTATCCAGTTTTCCGTCAGTCATACATGCTTGAGTAATTTCCGTTTCAGCGCAACTTCCTTGTTGGATTATATGAGAAAGGAATAAAATACATCTGACCGTGACCCATCTCAGTCAGCAATTCACGCGCGATGTGGTGGAAAGAAAACGCGTTCGTCGTTCTTCTTATGACAACAGGTAGGATTGTACCGCAATGGTTGTGTTTATAGTTTCTCAGGTTTTATCGATGCTATGTCTTTCTAGTTTGCGCAAAACAGTCGAGAGTAGGGAAACGCCATATAGAGCATGAAGAACAAGCGCAAATATTGCGTATATTGACATGAATTAATGGCTAGTATTTACGCGGCGTTTTCATCACTGAATGAGTGAATCAAGGTCGTGCGCAAACTGCGCTACTCTATTTTGCACCGCGCTACTCTAGCCATCATTGTCATGCTTATCGACGCAACGTTGTGGATACATACTCCATCGCTTGAGTTTCACTTTTAGTTTGTTCTAATTTTTGTCTCAACAACAACTTATATTAAAATACTAATTAATAATTCATGACGAAAACACAAAAGAAATCAATACCGTAACAGTGGTTGTAAGTCGGATACAGCATCGTCCTGATTTACATAAACTTTAGCTTCGATTTTCTCGGCTAAAACAGACCGTATCCCCAAAATAGTTGGTAAATTTGATTACTTAGATGTATTTGTATTAAGAATACAGCATTCGCAGCCGAGTATCACTTTACCTAATATCACTTACGTAAAGTATAGATCTCATATGCAAAACTGCGGCTTAGGGCCTGTTCATATGAGCCGGGATCCGCACGTTCTTGTTATTTCATATTAAAAAAACGTTGTGTCCATATGGGAAGCGAGCCAGCCTGGCTAGGTGAGATCCCACTTGAGCTAGGCGGGATCCCGGTGAAATGGGATGAAAATTTTCCATATGAACACAAACTTGCCAGGCTGGCCCGGTGAACCGGGATGATTTGTGTCACGAGAATCTTCGCTGGGCCGCAAAACAAGATTTCAATCAACTTTAAGAAGCTATTGCATCTAAACTAAACTAATTCTTTATAGCAAATTTATTTTGTGCAAGTTTTAACGCCACAGTAAGGCCTAACAAAACGAGCCAGCCCAGTTAACCGGGCTAGCCCAGCTCATATAAACAGCCCCTAAAATTCACCCCGGCTGGCTGGGCTGGTAAATTCATCCCGGCTAGCCGGGCTCTCTAGCCCGGCTCATATGAACAGGCCCTTGGTCCAAAGCCGCAGCACAGTCATATGACTACGAATTTGCAACTTCCATTGGAGCCTCAAAGGTTATAGAACGTCTATTAACGCCTTGACGACCTTAGTTGTCGCGAAAACGTAAAAAAAAACCTTTGTAATTGTATTCATGCATTACCTTATATTAGACTCCAGATTACTTGGCTCGCAGTTCACGCTTGGCTACACAAAAGGGTTTTTCTAACGTTTGCGTGAGAACTTGAAGTCTTAGATCTTGCTCACCGCAACTTAGCTCATGTTTATACACTGTGTATCAAAAAAACCTGAACCCTTAGAAAACAACCTATTGTAGTAGTTTGAAAGCCCCCTAAAAGCGCTGCGTTATAAATTAATCAGCACATAAGTTAAACAGGAAGAGAAAAAGCTTTTAAATACTTTCACCATGCATACACTTCAAGTTATCTTAATTTCCCAGGTGTATAAGACCGTGTGTTTTACGCATCTGTGGGTTCAGCGTAGTGCTTAGGGCTTTCAAACTACTACAATAGGTTGTTTTCTAAGGGTTCAGGGTTTTTTAATACACACTGTATAGGCGTTCACTCAGGCTACTGATTGCTATAATGTTGGCATAGCCTGTGCGCGAAACAGCGTGTGCATATTAGCCTGCGTTGCAGATATCGACTAAACCCCGAGTCGTCTGCGGCGCAGGCTACGTGTACATAAGCGTTTGTTAAAAAGTACAAAATTTTCAGAAGCAATCATTCAGCAATGTAGTTGTGTGACTGAGAGACTATCAAAGCTATTTTGATTGCACGGTTAGAGGTAACTTTAATGCTCGATTTGGTCACTGAGGCTCAGATGGAGAGCTAAGGTTAATACAAATTCATTGTCATATGTACTCCTAATTGGTAGCGTTTGCATATGAGATGATATGATATGATATGTTGTACGTATACATGTAGTGCATGTGGTACGATTGTTAATGTAACAGACGTTCGGTGGACGTTCATCAGGCTCAATTACTCAGGAAATATTTCTACGGTATGTGCACTGGCAAGTTAAAGGTCAAAGAGTTCATTTTACAAGAATAATTGTTCTTATCTTGCTTTGACAGTGATCCAAAAATAACAGTAGTATTAGTTTATGGTAACGCCATTGTCTCTCCCAAAAACAAAGACAGTATGGAACTTGTATTTGATGTTGAAAATCGATTTCGTCAATCCATATCTTTGGCGTTAAACGCAACGTGAGATATCACTATGACAATATGGTTTTTTAGATGTTTTATTGACAATATTGGTGTGGCTTCATTCCCGATTTGTTCTATTAACTGTGATCTGTCCGACTTTCTTCATTAATTTCCATGGTGATATCTCCCGTTGCGTTTAATGGCGTCATAATCAGAATCAGCAGGTGATTTGTTAACTGCTGAAGCGGATGCAAATACCATTGACGCAAATACCTGTCATGGTAATTAGTACTTTCCTGGGTTTTGTATAGTTTCGTATTTTAATACGGTAGTACGTCTTAGTTCTGTGTCGAAAACCCAAGCCCAGTTGCATAAACGCTAATGTCCAGCCTAAGGGGGTGTTTATATGAGAGGCGAGCCAGCCCGGTAAGCGGGATCTCACTGTGTAGTTATTTTCCTATTAAAAATTCCTCTGCGTTTATATGGCCAAGCGGGCTAACCCGGTTAGCGAGATCTTACTTGAAAGAGGCGAGATCTCGGTAAGCGGGATGAAAATTTCCCATGTAAACAGTCGCTAACCGGGCTGGCCCGCTTACTGGGATGATTTTTCAAAGGGATGCCGACGCCATCTATTGTCGTTGTAAAATTATCCCAGTAGGCGGGATGAAATTCGTTCATATAAACGCGAGTCAGAAATCATCCCGCTTACCAGGCTTCCCAGTAAGCGGGCTAGCTCGCCTCCATATAAACAGCCCCCCTTATAAGTTTTAACTTTTAAGTCCCACGTTAAATATATTCAATTTTGTAAAATAAGTTGCGTCTTACTCACGCTGTGATTGGTCGGTTTCCGTGTTTATATCAGGCTATACAAACACGGTTGTGTCGTCACGGCATATTTTTTACCCTTATTTCATAAAAGAAATAGAGAAAATGGATGTCCGGTGTTTATATAACCTGATGCAAACGCTCGAGTGAGTTTGGCCGAATTCGAAAGTATGTTCACATAGACTTTCGAATTCTCTCAATTTGTTCTCGTGTTTGCATCAAGCTATATTATACACTTAATGTCTGCTCCCGAGGGAGACAGTTAGTTATGTTCTCCCGAGAGTCTTGATATTTCCCGAGACGAAGTCGAGGGAAACATCGAGATTCGAGGGAAAACAAAACTAACTGTTTCCCGAGGGATCAGACATTAAGTGTTTTGTTATATAGCTTGAGTTTCGCTGAATAATTTCGACGTTTATCAAGGGAAGTACACAAAAGATAAACGTTAGGACTTACCGCAACATTTCGCCTGGCTCCATAATTTCACTTCAACCAAACAAATATTAGTCTCAGAACAAAAGAATAGCAATATATTTCTCCAGTTAATCTTCACACATGCTTTGAAGACCTATAAATATTCTTTAGGATTAAATATTTTATAGGATGCCGTGAAGAGTTCAAAGTTCTAGCGGGCAACGAAAACTTATTGACCGATTTGCTAAGGTCATGTGACCACAAACCAACCAATGACAGTCATCGTTGTATCCAGCGAAACTCTAGCTATGATATTATTGTCAGAAGTTCGACCCTATAGTCTTTGTGATTAGAAAATGGTTCTATATCGGAAATTAGATTTTTGTCGGTCTCCGACACGAAAAGTCCCCAAGAATCTCATGATAGACTACATCACTTGTTTTTTGGGCAAACATAAATGATGGCTTTTTGCGACATTAAGTTGAACATTTCGACAAAAACTGTTGAACACACTTGGAAAGCGTGCATTAAAGTTTTGAATTCAAATTCTCTATTTGTCGACAAACTTGATCATTTGCAGTTTCTTTTGTTTCTAGGATTTCTTGTTTGTCATTCGGCCAGCCAATATCTGAGTGTCGAAGGCGGAGAAAGTTTTGGATACGAGGAGCTAGATAAAGATGGTGGTCAGAAAAACTCCATCGATTTCCACGGTTAGTTTTATCGAGGTCTAGGTCTAATATTGTACTAGTTCATAAACTGCATGAAGATGACATAAATCAAAATCATAAAATTAAGAAATGGCTCATGGTTTAGCGTGCTCCATCAAGTTATGGATCAGATGCACGCGGGAAATTGGGAGAGCAGGAGAAAATCGTAAGAGTTGGTCGAGGCGTAGCCGAGTGCTCTCCAAATTTCCCAAGTGCATCCATAACTCGATGGAGCACACTAAACCATGAGCCATTTCTTTTATAACATAGCATTAAATCCTTTCACAAGCCGGCGAATCGTTTTGGTTGTTGTGCGGTTTCTCTACTTTCGTAGCCAAGTCTTTTTTGTTCACTAAAATCCAACCAAAAGGACAGTTTAAACTTGGTTACCCAGACCCAGTTTATGTATTTTGGGTCGTTGTTCTTTATTACTCAATAAAATTAAATGACTCAGTATTTTGATAATATAAAAGGCATAAACAGTCAATTTAAAACTCAGTTTTGTTTTGAAATTTTTCCCCGCGCTTTTTTGCCGTGCTCCATCGAGTTATGGAGCACGTACGACAGCCAATCAAAAACGCTGCTATATCAAAGCTATGTTATAAACTGTTTTGGTTTTTTTTTTGGTTTTTTATACAATATTTTGATTACGACGATTGCTCCAAAAGTTATATAGCTTATCGAGGGAGATTTCGTTATTTTACAATTTTTTTAACAAAGAGCAAGCGGACAAGATGACAACAAAGCGCAAAGATGGACCAATGCAATTAATTAGTAAAACGATGCGAATCAATTATAAAATTTTGGACACTTAATACAAACTGCGTATTAACGTAAAAACGAACATCAAATGGCAAACCATTTAGGAGCCAAAAAAAGACGAGTCCGTCTGGTATGGTCCGGCATGGCCCCAAAAAACACGTCATGATTTCCGCCCAAAACATCAACGAATCTGTCTGCATTCCTAAACCTTTTCGGGTGGAGAATTCAAAAGTAGCGAATGGACCAATCACATATTTCAGTGATCTCACGGTGTCAGTTTCAAAGGCTAAAGAATGCAGACGGATTCGTTAATGTTTCGGCCGAAAACATGACATGTTGTTTTCTTTGGTTCATGCCGCAGATCATCGGTTTTGGTAATAGTTGAATTCCGAAAGCCTCCTTAAAATGTCTATGAAGTGAAAAAGGCGTTACTTATTGGTTTTTATTATATAAAATAGAGTGTTTTATTGATTTTTCTGCCACTAATAAAAGCGATAATCGTCACATGTGCGATTATCATAAATAATCGCACATGTGACGATTATCGCTGAATCAGCATTATAGTTTAACGCAATTTTTGCAAGGCAATAGGACAATGTTTCTATATAATAAACAGAACAATACATGGATGCTTGGAAATATGAAATTTATTTCTCGTGTTGAACAGGATATCTCACTCGTTTGCTTCACTCACTCGTAAGATATCCTGGTCAACACTCGAAATAAATTTCATATTTCCGCCCATCATCCATGTATTATTCTCTATCTATTCACGTTTGTACATTTAAGCCCCTGCTATATGCGTTGTTGTTGATTTTGGTAGTGGTGGTGGGTGGTGGTGGTGATGTTGGTGGTGGTGATTTTGTCGGTGGTGTTGTCGTCGTCGTCGTCGTCGTCGTTGTTGTTGTTGTTGTTGTTGTTGTTGTTGTTGTTGTTGTTGTTGTTGTTGTTGTTGTTGTTGTTGTTGTTGTTGTTGTTGTTGTTGTTGTTGTTGTTGTTGTTGTTGTTGTTGTTGGTAGTGTTGGTAGTGTTGGTAGTGTTGGTAGTGTTGGTAGTGTTGGTAGTGTTGGTAGTGTTAGTAGTGTTAGTAGTAGTGGTGTTGGTGTTGGTGTTGGTGTTGGTAGTGGTGATGTTGATGTTGTTGTTGTTGTTGGTGGTGGTGTTGATCTTGTTGTTGGTATTGTTAGTGGTGGTGGTGGTGTTAGTGGTGGTGCTGTTGTTGTTGTTGGTGGTGTTGATCTTGTTGCTATTGTTAGTGGTGGTGGTGGTGGTGGTGGTGTTCGGTGGTGGTGGTGGTAGTAGTCTTAGTAGTGTTGTTATGGGTGGTGGTGTTGGTAGTGGTAGTGGTGGTGGTGTTTTTGGTGTTGATGGTAGTGTTAGTAGTGTTGTTGTTGTTGTTGTTGTTGTTGTTGTTGTTGTTGGTGGTGGTGGTGGTGGTGGTGGTAGTGTTAGTTTTGAGAACGATGAGGACCTTTTCAACATAAAATCACAGCTCATTATAGGCTCGTTGAGGTTTTACGTGTTTCCAGACCGTATCCCGATTGACTATACATATAAGACCTTTTTCTAATTTTGGCGATCCTGTCTAGAACTGGAAAATCAAGAAGATACTGAACCTCCAATAATACAGGCTGGTAGAAATGCATTACCCCCTGAAACTGTTAAAGATGAAGCTGAGAATGAAGAAATCCATCCAAACAGACGAACTCGTCGTCAGTTGTCAACAACCACCACACTTGAATTCGTTTCTCAGGAGTGTGATGGCATAACTCTGAGATGGATTAGACCTAATATTCCTTTCAGGTAATATACCCAAAAGGGGTTAAAATACTGCATTGTTTGACATGCTATATGCACTTGGAAGAGGCTGTTTAGGCCGTTTTCCATTTCGTGGGCATTGCCCACGCGGGCGGAGCGGGCTTTGAATGTTGGAAATTTTCAACTTCCAAAACGAACTGAACAATAGAGACCTTAAGATACCCCGGGTTCGGTTTACGGGTACGGGTACCGCCATTTTTGTTTACTCGTAATATCTACCCGTTTTCCCGTGGTAGATCATGGTCTCCCCGTACGACTACGGGTACGGGTAGATTACCCATACCCGTAAACCGAACCCGGGATATCTTAAGGTCTCTATCACGAGTAAACAAAAATGGCGGTACCCGCACCCGTAAACCGAACCCGGGGTATCTTAAGGTCTCTAATGCCCGCTCCGCCAGCGCGGTCAGAGCGCACGTGATGGAAAACAGCCTGTCGAAGGCAATTGTCTAGTCACATCTAATTGTTCAGGTAGAAGATGTAAGCCGTGCTTTCGAACATTCTGAGAAGAAATGTAATATATCTTCTCAGACCAAAACTTCATTTTCATGAACTTTTTCACTGTTAAAGTTACCGGATATGACGTCAACCAGAACTTGCAAACCGGTTTTCTTTTGTTTCAATTTCACAAGTAGTTCTGGTTGACGTCATATCCGGTAACTTTGACAGTGAAAAAGTCCATGAAGATGAAGTTTTTGTCTGAGAAGATATATTACATTTCTTCTCAGAATGTTCCAAATATCATAAATATATTAAATCCCATTAATTTCCATAGCGATATCTCCCGTTGCGTTTAACGCCTGAGTTATGGAATTACGTCATTTATCTAGGTTGCGCTGTTTACGTCACAGATTCACTAATCCCTGACTTCTACAGAGGCACAGATTTTTCAGAACATTCGCTTATGTTTTCCCTTTTGTTTTTGTAGTTTGCTCTATCACAGCACCAACCCAGAATTCAGCCACTACAATATCTATCGTGAAACGAGCTATTTTACATCTATTGCTGGTCTGACGCCAATCGCATCGGGAAAAGACCACCCCGAACTTCAAAAGCTTGTAACAAATAAATGGATTGACAAATTCCCGCCAACAGGAACTAGTCTGTTTTATGCTGTTACTGTTGTTGATCACAAGGGCAAGGAGACACCAACCGTGGTCCCGAAACAGGTAAAGGTTTTAAAATGCAGCGCTTTTTCTCCATTTTTATTCCTCTCTCTATCTGTCTCTATTTCTATAGGTCTGTCTGTCTGTCTGTCTGTCTGTCTGTCTGTCTGTCTGTCTGTCTGTCTGTCTGTCTGTCTGTCTGTCTGTCTGTCTGTCTGTCTGTCTGTCTGTCTGTCTGTCTGTCTGTCTGTCTGTCTGTCTGTCTGTCTGTCTGTCTGTCTGTCTGTCTGTCTGTCTGTCTGTCTGTCTGTCTGTCTGTCTGTCTGTCTGTCTGTCTGTCTGTCTGTCTGACAAAATCGTGCCGCACGAGTTATTACACGCCAAAGTTATGAAATCAGATCCAAAGATATCAGACAAGAATTGGGATGGAGAACGTTGTCTGAAAGACGAAATATGCATAAAACAATAATGATGTCTAAAATAATACATGGACCAGGCATTGTTCCACCATATTTATCGAATTTTTTCGCTAGGTCAACGGCTAACATTACATATAATTTAAGGAATAGAGAAAATTGGCTGACTTTACCCAAACCTCGGACTGAATATTTAAAAAGGTCTTTCAAATATTCAGGGGCAAAAATATGGAATGAGCTGCCAAACGAACTAAGAACCATTAAGTCGATTTCGTCATTCAAGCGTGCTCTCTCATCCCTAATAACGTAGTTGCTAATTTCTATTCGTATAATCTATTTATTTATTTCTATTTATTATAATGTCTTAAAATATTCTTAATCTTAACTAACATAAGTAACTTCTATATTTTTCTATACATACATATATACCTGTAAATATTTCATATTTTTTATAATCTCGGCTTTCGTGTAAAGCAGTGTAAATACTGACAAAATTCCGAGTTTAAATAAAGTTCTCTCTCTCTCTCTCTCTGTCTGTCTGTTCGTCCGTTCGTTCGTCCGTCCGTCCGTCCGTCCGTCCGTCCGTCCGTCCGTCCGTCCGTCCGTCCGTCCGTCCGTCCGTCCGTCCGTCCGTCTGTCTGTCTGTCTGTCTGTCTGTCTGTCTGTCTGTCTGTCTGTCTGTCTGTCTGTCTGTCTGTCTGTCTGTCTGTAACAATGTTTTAATCCTTTACAGATATCATTCTTTGGTAGTATTGAAAAAACTGGAATCAACCCTACTCGTATCATCCCTAACTTGCTCAAAGGGGATGTCCTTCATCACAGCTTGGCCTACAACAATTTCCGAAATGAGTACATGGTTGCATTTGATTTGGACGTCAATAAAGATGGTAGTCCTGACCACGTGTATGCATTACGTGTTAACGATTTGGGCCAAATCGTTGATAGACGTGTTCTGAATGCGACTGTTGGAATGGTAACAAGTACGAAGACAGATTACTTGCTTCTTAATAAGAAATTGATATATACATTAGGGATGAGCCGGTCAAGAAAAATCAATTTTACCGATCCGATAAATTCCGATCCGATTTACGATTTGATTGGCCAATTTATCGGTGCATGGTTACCGATAATTCTCAACAGGAATTCCTGACACTTGAATTTGCGGCAAAACACTAGCAAAACATAACATTGTATATTGTTTGGCAAAGATAATGTGATCAGTAACCGTCAATCATCTGCAAGACGGAGTTTAAGTTTAAATATCAAAAATGAATTACGATTGACGGAAACAAAAAGTCGGAAACAAAAAATGTTTCACCAACCAAGAAATATGACATGTTAAACATGATACACTTTATCAAATTTATTAAATTCGACAATTTCTTTGTGGAATCACTACAACTGGGCGTTTTAGACGACCGGCCAAGGCTTCAAAATATTACTTTTGATGGTAATTTTTGTTACAAGAAGGTAACCATGATAAATCATATCGGATAGTGTATATTTTGAAGATAAGGGGGGTTACCAGTCATAATTATTGATTTATAGTCTAAAATTTGTAGCTTTAAGAGCACAATGTGATGAATGGGATATATGTAAAGTGCTGCCTAATACGTTTGTGTTTTATTTGGATTGGCTAAATTCAGAATGCTATCCAATCAGCGTGCCTGAGGTTCTGATTATTCGAATTCGCATAACTCACAATCATAAACAAGCAAGAAACATGGCGCAAATTTACCTAAATATAACACTTCGAAGAACAGCCATAACAAGCAGTCAACTTTTTGTTACAAACAGGTAACCACCATAGAAATGTAGCTTAGACCTTAATCAAGATGACTAGGCCGGTTGCCATCCGTGTATCACAAGATAGCACTGTTGATCCAGTGAGTTAAATGTCTGAAGATATCCGAGCAACACTGCATGTACTGTGGTACAAAGCTCGGCTTTATAACATTACGTACATGGCGGTATCGGCAAATTACCAAAATAAAACGAAGTAATTTACGAATATGAGACTTCTCTGTATCTACCAAATCAAATAAATTTCGGATTCTTGGCAACCTAACGTTGTTGTGGCTTTTCTTCGAAGTGTTATATTTAGGTGTATTCACGCCATAGTTCGAATTAGGTTAACCAGAACTGGAGGCACGCTGATTGGATAACGCTCTGAAGCGAGTCTTTCAAATAAAAGTTATAAAACACCTACGTATAGTTTGCATCACTCCATAAAAATCCCATTCATCCCAGTGTGCCTTTAAAAACCCCCAAATTTTAGTATATAAATTTAAAATTACGGCTGGTAACCCCCCTCACATTCAAAATATGCACTATCCGATACTATCTGGCATGGTTACCTGCTTGTAACAAAAAATGCCATCAACGGTGTTTTTGAGACACTTTTATCGAGAACGGCTGGCCGTCTATTTTTCTTTACTAAGAAAATGAAATTCACAAGTGTAAAGGCCAGAATGGTCTTTATCGGACCGCCTATATATGTCGATGTGATCGGCTTTTACCGATTAGTTTCCGATTATCGGCTCATCCCTAGACCCTAATGTACATACTAATACACATTTACATACTCACAATTTGCAATTAAAGTGCACATGAAACGAAAATTAAGTTTGTCTTGTTTGAAAGAACACTTCAGTAAAATGATAGAGTAACATCTTTTTGAAGTTTTTCATTTCCTTGCTTCGTTCTTGATATATTTCAGTTTGTTTGATATGTAAAGTAAACAACTTGACATCACATGTACATAATGAGTTATCAGAGAAGGTTATATATCTTCGCTATTATCAAACATATTCACTTGAAAATTCTACATGTTTAGCGTTGTGAGAGAAACACTTCCTTCGAATTAAGTTTGGTTTGATAATAGCAAAGATATATAACCTCTCTGATAACTCATTAGGGACCTTAAGCAAGCTAGGACGACGACGGCAATTAAGTTACTGCATTTAAAAGAAACTATGGATCAGGACATCGTATATTGTATGCTTTATGTATTTTGTAAGACCTTTAAAAAGCAGCCATAGCTGCGACAACATGATGTATAATAGATTAACGCCTAAGTAAACCAACAGCTTGTGCGCTCCTTGCCACAACATTGTCTTGAAAACGTGAAAACGTGAAAACGCTTCAGTTGACGTTGCATGTGCAACGAGGACGGTGTTGGGATTACTCTTGGGACTGCAAATTATTCAACGCTTTGTTTTGGTTGAAAAATACTATTGTACTTGGGTCGTCGTCGTGACATTCGCGTTGTACTTGCTTAAGGTCCCCATTATGCACATGTGACGTCAAGTTGTTTAATTTACATCTCAAACAAACTGAAATATCTCAAGAACGAAGCAAGGAAACGAAAAACTGCAAAAGATTTTACTCTATCATTTTAACTGTTCTTTCAAGTAAGAGAAACTTAATTTTCGTTTCATGTGCACTTAATGAATGTTTATGAGTGGAATGATAAAAATGTTTTCATTCGTTGAAGATGAAGTATCCCATTCAACAAATAAATACCCACCGCAGCCAGGTGAGGAATCAGACATAGTTTAACGCTACTCTGGCTTAAAAGTTTTTTGAACGTAGCTTAAAAAGTTATACCCTGCGAGTCAGAGCCCCTTTCCGACCTACGCAGGCTTCGGGGGAAAGTGGGCTCTGCCAACAAACTCGATCTTCGCCCCAAGTTTGGGGCGAATCAGTCAGGTTTTAAACTGGTCAAACAAGTTCTAGTTTATGAATACGCGTAAGCAGTTAAATAGCAAGTAACGCGTTAAAGCCTGCGCCCAAAATAGTATCTTGGCAACCGTTCACGCATGCTCAAAAAGAAATATCAAGTTTGTTGGCAGAGCCCACCTTCCCCCGAAGCCTGACACTCCGATCTAGTAGTGTCTTTATCAGGGATGATCGTTGTGAAGACAGGCCCCATATTTATACTCTCATAGAACCATAGGTAACTCTCATGGTAACGTCATCAATGGTTCTATGAGAGTATAAATATAGGAAGTAATATTGGGCATTTCACTCGATTACATAGCATGTTCTAGGGATTTTTGGTGAAGGAAAATTCGAGTGTAGAATACATACATTTTAAGACCAAACCGGGACCACTTGCGAAAAATGTAACTACACAGGCATTCCGGCAGGAATTGAACCCACGACCTTGCGATTCTAGTGCAATGCTCTGACTACTGAGTCACGAAAGCCGTTACCGAGAGCTTGATCGCGAGTTCTGTATACATTAAGGTGGTGATGCCAGGAGATAATTGGGTTTATTAGAAGTAATATTGGGCATTTCACTCGATTACATAGCATGTTCTAGGGATTTTTGGTGAAGGAAAATTCGAATGTAGAATATATACATTTTAAGACCAAACCGGGACCAGTTGCGAAAAATGCAACTACACAGGCCTTCCGGCAGGAATTGAACCCACGACCGTGGCTCAGTAGTCAGAGCATTGCACTAGAATCGCAAGGTCGTGGGTTCAATTCCTGCCGGAAGGCCTGTGTAGTTGCATTTTTCGCAACTGGTCCCGGTTTGGTCTTAAAATGTATATATTCTACACTCGAATTTTCCTTCACTAAAATTCCCTAGAACATTATAAATATGTGACCTGTCTTCACAACGATCACCCCTGATGAAGACACTACATCGGAGTGTCGAAACGTTGGGTCATGAACAGTAACTTTTTAAGCTGCGTTCACAAAACTTTTAAGCCAGAGCAGTGTTAAACTGCGTCTGATATCCTATTCAACTCGGCGACACGAAAATATTCTTATTATTGCACTCGTAACCATTATACACTTAATGTCTGCTCCCGAGGGAAACAGTTTGTTTTGTTTTCCCGAGAGTCTTGATATTTCCCAAGACGAAGTCGAGGGAAATATCGAGACTCGAGGGAAAACAAAACTAACTGTTTCCCGAAGGATCAGACATTAAGTGTTTTGTTATATAGCTTGAGTTTCGCTGAATAATTTCGACGTTTATCAAGGGAATGTACACAAAAGACAAACGCTAAGGCTTACCAAAACATTTCGCCTGGCTCCGTAATTTCACTTCAACCAAACAAATATGAGTCTCAGAACAAAAGAACAGCAATACATTTCTCCAGTTAATCTTCACACATGCTTTGAAGACCTATAAATATTATTTTTTTCGTACCAAACAAGCTTTTGTTTATAGAATGCCGCGAAGAGTTCAAAGCTGTAGCGGGCAACAATTCGGAAAACTTATTGACCGAGCAGGCAATAAGTTCTCAATTATTGCCCACTCGGTAGACATTGAAATTTAGCTAAGGTCATGTGACCACAAACCAACCAATGACAGTCATCGTTGCATCCAGCGAAACTCTAGCTATATGACAATCCAAAATATTTACTTTTTCACTTTTCTTGATCTTGTAATAGCACAACAAGGACGACCGAGTGTTGCATTCAATCCAAGTACACAGCAGTATCTGATCGCATTTCAACTCAGTGCACCAAGTCTCTTTGGAGGAAATAGTATAATTATTGGACAACTAGTCGCTGCCGACAAAACCGATAGGTTCCAAAACCCGTACGTTATACTAAAGGGAACAAAAGACGGGTCTACTTTCGTCCCTACAGTGGAGCCAACATTGATTTACAACTCTGGGTCGGGTAAGTGGGATTTAGTGTCTTTCTGAAGAGAGTCATGTGTGGCACAAGCTATTAGCGCGCCACCTTTGGCCGCTAAAGTTAAGGTCTTCGTCAAAGTGCCAATAACCCCAAAAACTTTTTCTCGCAAATCTAAGAGCCCTTATTGAGTGGATTAGGCCAGTTAATAAATTATTGGTATTGGACGTTTCGTTGATCTTCTGTAGACGACCAAAGTTGCATCTGCATGTCCCATGGCGGAGTAGGAAAGGGAATGGGTATATTCCTGGTGTTACGTCAGACAAGTCAAACAAGGAACTCCTTTGAGCTCTGTCTGGTGAATACATAGAATTTTTTGGGTTGAAAATTCATTTTCCCGACTAACTCAATGTAAAAATTCTATGCATTCAGCAGACAGAGCTCAAAGGAGTTCCTTGTTTGAATTGTCTGACGTCACACCAGGAATATACCCATTCCCTTTCCTTCTCCGCCATGGGACATGCATATGGCAATTTTTGCAACTTTGGTGGTCTACAGAAGACCAAAGAAATGTCCAATACCAATAATTTATTCACTGGACTAATCCACTCAATAAGGGCTTTTAGATTTGCGAAAATAAATTTTTGGGGTTAGTGGCACTTTAAGGTTTGCAAGGTCATTTCTGTAAAGCGCTCTCAATTCGTCAGAATTTATGCCACAAAAATAAAATAGATATCGTTAGAAAGCTATGAATTTGTAGAATACAATGGTGTCTTTGGTTTCGCGCTAAACACAAACCGTTAATAGTTGTGAATTTTTGAATTAAAATCAGAGGGCTTCACTCGGGGCGACTTAGTAGGTTAATACTGCCGAAACAGAGAACGTAACTGGTCTAAGCGTTTCATTTTGTTCAAAACATTTTTTCACAGTTCGATTCCGAGATAAATGTCCAGCAAAACTGTGTCAGCGTTTTTTGATATGTGGAGTTTTGTCGATTTTTTTGACTACCAAAGTTAAAAATACTGTTTTTCGACCAACATTCGGACAAAATAAGTCGTAAATCCGAAACCAGGCAATAAATAAAAAAACGCTGACACCGTTTCTCTGGACATTTATCTCGGAACGGAAAAATTTTTTTGAACAAAATGAAACGCTTTCTTCTTAAGTCTCCACGGATTTGGAAAAATTAAGAAATCGATCTGGAAAAGAACTGGGGTGGACATGTCCACCCCAGTCCCAGTCCACCCCGTGGCGCCGCCACTGCCCCGCTCGAAACGTCAGTATTAAAGACTCATTAACCGAGTGCGAGGTCTGTACGGGAAAGTATTTGCCTGAGGTTTTCGTACAGACCGAGCGACGAAGGAGCGAGGTTTGTGCGATAAAACCGAGGGCAAATACTTTCCAGTACAAACCGAGCAAACGAGGTTAATAAGGAATTTATTATATGGCTATTGGTTCATTTTATTTTTAAGCTTCGAGCGTTGTTTTCGTATACTGTTTAACTTACCTGTTGACTTTTTCGAGTCGCTTCTTGGCCTTCTTTGTTTACACCAGTTCGGCTTTTATTTATCGTGTTTTTAGATACAGCTTTAAAGAAAACCAGCAGTGATGTTCCAACACATTTTATTGTTCAGAATATTTGAATAAAGATACCTATTTTTCTCTTATTTGTATTCAAGTCAACTCAGAAATGTTCCCGCCAAAACTTACAGGGCCGAGAAAAAAGCGTATTGACCGGTCGGTCAATATCGTAAAATCCCAACCTCTCAGGAACCAATCAGCGTGCGTCGTTTTGCGTACGGACCGGAAATCAAACCCAGCCATATAATAATTCGTCGTAAAAACTATTCTCGGCAGTTTACCACCTTACCGCTCTTTATGACGGAAAATAATGTCTTTTGTTTTAGGTGGATTTGCAATGAGTGCGATGTTGGTTGTACCGCCCAAAACTGCTTTTGCTGTTTTTCTTGGTCGAGATGGTAAAACGTCGGCAATAAAACGTCTGTTCAGCGCTGAAGTGTTTGACATCAATGTCTTCATGGACCCGAAGAACCGTCAAGTTTATTTCGTATATCAAATCGCGCAGTTTGCAGCGACAGTAGTTGATCCGGCTAATGCAAAAAGCTCTTTAACCTCCTATCCTTACCTTATCGCTGTAACGAAGACCAACGCTACAGGGAAGCTGTTAAATTTGAATGATCCAACTACCACTAGAAACTTAGTTGGCTATAACAGAGAAAAAAACAGTAACATTGCTGGATACTTTCACCAGAATACTGGATGGTAAGCTCGTATATAGTATTCGCTTCCTTTGGAAACTGCGATAGTATCACTGACCTGATATAACAGTACATAACTGTACTGATGGTCACATCGAAAAAGTGACCGCAAATGTGTCCTTTTTCTCTTGGTAGCGACCGCTGACTTTACTATGCCATATATTTTATCTCACTGTGGGCTCAACCGCGCCCACAGTTTGGTCGATGCAGTTATTGCTTTATTTACTGAAAGGTCAGCGGTTACTACTATGGGGAAAAAGACCATTGGAAAGGACTCATAAACCGTCCTTTTATCAGTCCCTCTCTATCAGTTATTGATATAGGAGAATCACAGTCCAGTTATAGATAGGTCCGTGGGTGGTACTCGTTCGTAATTTGATTGCCGAGGGGTGTGTCAAACACGAGAAGGAGTATTTGATATGATATCAAACACCGAGAAGTGTATTTAAAAACCGAGGCGAAGCCGATGTTATTTAACCAACTTCTAAGTGTTTTGATATCAGATCAATCGCAATTTGTAGTGTTTGATGTAGCTTCTCAAATAAATCAGTATTTTAAGAGAAATTTGAGGTAAAAATTGACTTAATTCATGCAAGTGTTTGATCACATATCCAAACTCCGTTTCAGTACTAATTTCCCTTGTTTTCATTTTTTCAATTGTTAAAGTGCAAATGAAGCGAAAATTAAGTCAGTCTTATTTGAAAGAACACTTAAAATGATAGAGTAACATCTTTTGCAGTTTTTCGTTTCCTTGCTTCGTTCTTGATATATTTCAGTTCGTTTGACATGCAAATTAAACATTTGACGTCATGACGTGCATAATGAGTTATCGAAAAAAAGTTATATATCTTTGATAATGTCAAATATAATTACCTGAAAATCTACACGTTTAGTGTTCTGGACGAAACACACCCACATGCTATATACCTTTGAATTAATTTGGTTTGATAATAGCAAAGCTATATAACTTTTTTCGATAACTCATTATGCACGTCATGACTTCAAAATGTTTAATTTGCATATCAAACAAACCGAAATATCTCAAGAACGAAGCAAGGAAACGAAAACTGCAAAAGATGTTACTCTATCCTTTTAAGTTACTCTATCTTTCAAATAAGACTGATTTAATTTTCGTTTCATTTGCACTTTAACATAAAGGTTGATAAGAGCATAAGTAATCGAAAATTAAGTTTAATGTATAAATACTAGACTACTTTGGGGCTGTTTATATGGAAGAGGGCTGGCTCTTCTAGGAGGGCTGGATTTCACTTTGTGTTTACTTGAACTTTTTTGGTAGGGCTAGCCCTATACACATGTAAAAATCTCACAGCTTGTCAACAGGATGTGTTCGCAACAGGCTTGTAGCAAGGCTGGGAACAAGTTGTAACAATGCTGTTCATTCAAGAAGCTGCTACAACCTTGTTAGCGTCAACCTGTTAACAACTTGTTAAGTGCAGAGCGGTAACAGGTTGTTGGAACAACTTGTCATCAGTCTGTTGGAGTCATCAACCTTGTTACAACATGTTAACAGACATGTTACAGACATGTTAACAGACTGGGACAGCCAGTGCGAACACATGACAGTGACAGCTTGCTGAACAATCTTGTAACAACTTGCTTGCAGGTATAGCCCTAGTAAGAGGGCTGGAATTTACCTCGCGTTGGCTTGTTTACTGACTTGTGTAGCTTTCCCACGAAGCCCGAAATCATGCTTTCGCCGAAACACGATTTGAATTTATAACAAACACATAAACAAACAAAACATGTAAAATAAAAAGTTGACCAAAAAATATTAGTAAATGCAAACTTTACTGTGTATACTGAGCTTCGATTTACTAGCCCTCCTAAGAGGACCAGCCCTCTTGAGTGCGTGTACACGGGAAATTTCCAGCAGTGGCGTAGCCAGGGTTGACCAATTGGGCGGGCACGAAGTGACATTTTTAAAAAAGGGGCTCTGACTCGCCAACATGTCCTCTCACTTGAGTATCATGATAATCATCATTTCTTCACACCGTCGAATATGATGATTATCATGATACTCAAGTGAGATTCTGTCCCACATGCGGGATGTTAAACTAAATTGCATATAACAAAAGAACCATTAGGGGTGTTGTGGTCGGGGTCTGAGAGGCGGGACTTTTTTCCGGAGGGTTGTGGTTAGGGTTAGGGTCAGGTTTAGAGGTGGGGGTTGAGTTGGGGGTAGGGAGTTCTTTTTTTAAAATGATGATTATTGTTAATTCAACGACATCTCACAAATGACGATAATCATCATTTCGAAATGAGAGGATATGCTGAGCACGCCCCGGAAAATTTTTGAAATTTAGTGGTTTTGAAATGCCATTTCCTGCATTTTAGTGAAAGAATTTGTAGAATTCTGAAGATTATAAAATACGAAAATTAAATATTTACATTTTTTTTTTGAGGATTACGGAAAACATTTTACTGAGTCAGTTTGATTATGTATTTATTGTGCATACAAGTATGTTAGTGAAAATAGCGTGCGGTATAGACTCTTTAGTCACGAGTACACAAATTACACCTGGTAAACGCGTGGCCAGGCCACGGATTGACGCGGATTGGCCGGCCCGGCCTGGCCCGCCCTTGGCTACGCCACTGATTTCCAGCCCTCCTAGGCGAGATCCCAGATTGTCAATTTAAGAAATGGTTCATGGTTTAGCGTGCTCCATCGAGTTATGGATGCACGCGGGAAATTGGGAGAGCACGAAAAAATCGTAAGAGTTGGTCGAGGCGTAGCCGAGTGCTCTCCAAATTTCCCAAGTGCATCCATAACTCGATGGAGCACACTAAACCATGAGCCATTTCTTTTATAACATAGCGTTAAATCCTTTCACAAGCCGGCGAATCGTTTTGGTTGTTGTGTTTTTCTACTTTCGTAGCCAAGTCTTTTTTGTTCACTAAAATCCAACCAAAAGGACAGTTTAAACTCGGTTACCCAGACCCAGTTTATGTCTTCTGGGTCGTTGTTCTTTATTACTCAATAAAATTAAATGACTCGGTATTTTGATAATATAAAAGGCCATAAAAAGTCAATTTAAAACTCAGTTTTGTTTTGAAATTTTCCCCCGCGCTTTTTTGCCGTGCTCCATCGAGTTATGGAGCACGCACGACAGCCAATCAAAACTGTTGCTATATCAAAGCTATGTTATAAAGCGAGATCTCGCCTAGGAGGCTGGCCGTTCTCCATATAGACACCCCCTAAAAATCTCTTATTTTATCATTTCTAAAGGTTAACCGTGTTTTGGAATAACAAGGAAAATGGCAAAAAGATAATCAGCTCCTCCAACATATTTGGCATCCCAGGAAACTTTATGCGCGAAGAGAACACAAATACTTGTCCAACTCAAGCTCAGGTTGAAAATCCCGCTGCTTGCTCTCTGCCCAACAACGATGGCCATATTTTATTGTGGGAAGAAGGTTCACAACTAGGAGGATTCCTTGTTAAGGCCGGTACATTTAATTCAGCGCAAACACTTGGCGAACAACGACAACCTAAACTTGTGTACAATCAGGGAAAGCAAACAGCTTTTGTCGTATGGAAACAGAAACTCGCTGGGAGTTTTGTTCTATTTGTAAGACATGTTCATCCAGGAACTCAGTTTACCTGTCGTGTGGCGTGTAAATCGACTGAAAAATGCGCCATGAAGAATACGTGTGCACCGCGAAACCCAGGTACGGTATGTTGTGGCAGGGGCTTACTACTATATAAATAGTGCGTTTTAAAGGTAGTGGTAATTTGTAAGGCACGTTAATCCAGGATCTTAGTTCAGTTGTCGTGTGGTATGTAAATCGATTGAGCAAATCGCCATGATGGATGTTTACGCACTGCGAAATCTAGGTACGGTATGTTGTGGCAGGGGCTTACTACTATATAAATAGTACTTTTTAGTGCAAAGTTTCACAGAAACTTTGCAGTATTGTGATGAGTGGCGAAAATTCACACGATAGATAGATACATAGATACATAGATAGTGTAAACTTTCCGGGGGGTAAACTTACCTGGTTTGACGACATACATACTTGTCGTAGTTGAAAGGCTAAAACCAGTGAAAATGTGAAACACTAGTATCAGTCTTTCATAGACGACAAATATTTATGTCGCTTAAAGCTCGTAAGCCCTATCAACAGCGATAACAGACAGGTTTGTACCTTATCCATGGATATTTCTTGAAAGACGTGTTTATCTTAATATACCAAGAATGAAAGAAGTTTCCCCCCGGAATATATTAGAATACCACTGCGCACGCGTGGTTTTGTTTGCGACTGGCGAATACAACAATGGCGGAGAAACGCAAAGGAGTGATCGATTTTTCTTCTCGAAACAACGAATTTCTAGGCTTTAGTGCATGACTAATTAAATATGGTCTGGGCGAAAGGATCTATTGTCTGCCCAGCGGATGGTCAAAGGTGTGAATAAATATTAAAAGCTTTATATTTAACTTTAATATGGTGTGGCATGTTGACGATGTTGTGAAGTCGGTTTGTAGAGTGTTGTTGGTTCGTGTCTGTTATATTTTCAGCTCAGTAACGAATTCTGTATACTGGAGATTGTAGACTGTCTTCGCATTTTGATTTGGCGTTCAATAAGCAACTGTACGAAGAACCCTGGCCATATAGTAAACATGAATGTTTAGTTCTACATGTATCTGTACCTGCGTGAACTTAGCGCGTGATTGGGCAGACGATTCGCAAGGTTACATAACGTGGGGCTAGCAACATAATCATCAGGCGTAATAATTTGTGAAGGCAACAAAAACTTACTTATCCTGACATCCACTTGACAAATTTTAGTCAATTTTGATCTGGATTGACTGGACGTCACACGATACGTATTAGTATCGGAATTCTTGTGATGCGCCAAGCTTTTTATGCAAAAATTTCGAGGAGTTTAAAAATATCTTGAAGTTATTAAGCAGACCGGAAAACAATAGTGAAGGGCACAAAAGACGTCAGTATTCGTGTTTGTCGGAGTTTATAATTTTTTTTTGCGTTCTTGAAGAGAAAATGACTCTTTAAGATTCTATTTTGGGTTGTTTGTCTGAGTTTTCGCTTGTATTAAATTAACTTGGGCTTTGCTCAAGAAAATGGGCTGGCAGGTTGCGGGGCTGGCGGCTCTGTCCGTACACGTGGCAAAAATTGTTATTACTAGAAACTTTGCACTATCCTTGGGATCTAGTTAAAGTTAACGCTAATTTGCAAGACACGTTAATCCAGGGCCTTAGTTCAGTTGCCTTGTGGTGTGTAAATCGACTGAGCAATGCGCTATGAAGGATGTTTGCGCACTGCGAAACCCAGGTACGGTATGTCATGGCGGGGGTTTACTACTATATAAATAGTGTGTTTTAAAGTCAACGCTAATTTGCAAGACACGTTAATCCAGGATCTTAGTTCAGTTGCCTTGTGGTATGTAAATCGACTGAGCAATTCGCCATGATGGATGTTTGCGCACTGCGAAGTCTAGGTACGGTAAATCATGGCAGGGGATTACTACTATATAAATAGTGCGTTTTAAAGTTAGTGGTAATTTGTAAGTACGGTATGTCATGGCAGGGGCTTACTACTATGTTAATTGGTGCTTTTAAAGTTACTGGTAATTTTCTAGCATTTGTGTGTGGCGTGTAAATCGACTCAGCAATGCGCCATGAAGGATGTCTGCGCGCCGCGAAAAAAAGGTACGGTATGTCATGGCGGGGGCTCACTAACGTAACTATATAAATTGGTGCTTTTAAAGTTAGTGGTAATTTTGTAGAATTTGTAAGACACGTTCATGGAAGATCTCAGTTCATTTGTCATGTAGCGGTGTTAATCCATCGAAAAATGCGCCATGATGGATGTTTGTGCATCGCGAAATCTAGGTTCCGTTTGTGACGGCGAGGGCTTACTACTTTACAAATGGTGCTTTTTAAAATTAGTGCAAATTTGTACTTTTTGTAATATTCTCTACAATTTTTAAGTATTTAAAAGGTATTAGCAATAAAAATTAAGTTTATCTCGTTTGAAAGAACTCGTCAAATGGTATAAGAAGACCTTTTACAATTATTTCGTATATGTTTTGGTTTTGGAAATATTTCGACCAGAGACAGCGTGCTGTCCGCCATCTTGTTGTAATATTGGGTCTAATTAACTAGGAAAGGTCACAAGCAGGGTAAACCTGATGAAACTACTCCGTGAGTGACCAAATTTTCACGGAAGGCTTTTTAAATGTTGTGGGTCAATTTAAAATGGAACAAGACGCCTGGTCAGGCGTTCACTCGGGCTACTGAGCTCGAGGAGCTCAGGTGCCCCCCCCCCCCCCCCCCCCAAGACCATGGCTATCTATTACTCTATTAAAGTCTAAACACATTGGTCACAGACAAAATCAAAACACAATCTAATTCTCCGATAGAAAACGCAATTTGCAATACACAAAACACGATTGCCTGTTTAATATTTCCATACGGCGTTGAGCGTTCAACATGTCGAGTCTCCTTACGCACGCAGGCTAAAACTAATACAGCATGCTGAGTGCAACTATACATATCGAATTGCTTACGTAAATGGAAGTTTCATATATCAGTTCATATATCAGTTAACTCATTCCTGTCCGGGGGCTTCCCCAGAGGTGAATAAAATCGTCTGACGTTAGCCAGAATAAAATACTAAAGACCAATTCGGACAAGAAAGAGTTAAAGAGATAGTTTATAACTCATTCCTGTCCGGGGGCTTCCCCAGAGGTGAATAAAATCGTCTGGCGTTAGCCAGAATAAAATACTAAAGACCAATTCGGACAAGAAAGAGTTAAGAGTCTATTAATAAAGATATAATTACAAAAGGGGCAACAAACTATAACAAGGTAGAAGCCCGTTTAGCCGAATAATTAAACGATCTTAACCGACTTTCAGTAGACAAAACCTATAGTGCTGAATTCGGCAGATTCAAACGATGGTTCCGATATAGAATTCATGTAAATCGTACCAACTGAACAGAAATATATAGGTTTTGAAACACATTTCCAAATCTTCATGGATAAACTCACAAATATTTACTAAATAAGACGCCTGCTTAGGCGTTCACTCGGGCTACTGATATTAAAGCGCTAGCGATTGCTGGAACCTTGGCATACCCGTGTACAAAACAGCGCGCATATAATAAACCGTTTGGTAATGATATAAGTTTTGGACGCAATGTAGTTATGCAATGTAGAACCGCACTGAGACCTTGAAGGCTGTTGATTGTACGGTTAGACGTCCTTTTAATTTTCAATTTGCGAGTATTAAATGACAAATCGAAGTATCGAACGATCGATTTAAAAGCGTTCGCTGATGCATGTATTTGCCTTTGGCCAAAGTGTTGGTAGGTTTTCCAAGTAAGTTGCTTATATGGTTGATCAGCGATGCGCTTGACACAACCACAGAATAGGCATGACTTCATCGACCAATTTCAGTCGAAGTGATCGCAGATTCGAAGCGTAAGCAAAGTTTGAACGAGTACTAGCGCATTTTCAGCGTACGATTATGGAGATCGCGAACCAACCCATGTCTACTATAGTCTATTGTAAGCATTGTGAGCGTGTTTATCATTAAAACACAAATTCACTTCGAACAACACAACCAAAGGCGTCAGGAGAAGAAAAAACTCGTCACTCCTGCTTAAAAATCCGCCATGAGAAGTCAGCAGCATTTGAGCAGTGACGTCATAACTCCCGTCTACCGACACAAAAAAAAAATAAAAAAATAACAGAGCCGAAACCTAGACTCGTCCGACCACAGGTCGCCCGAGTAAATAGCGCAACAAAATCGAGTTTCTAGCTCATAATGTCACAAGGTTGGCAAGAAAAAAAATTCACTTTACCCTGCTTATGTCGTCACATGCATAATAATTCCAAGATGGCGGACAACACGCTGTCTCTGGTCGAAATATTTCCAAAACCAAAACAGATACGGAAAATTGTAAAAGGTCTTCTTATACCATTTGACGAGTTCTTTCAAACGAGATAAACTTAATTTTTATTGCCAATACCCTTTAAGTATAATTTAAATCCTAAGTGCCCTCGCGTTATCATAGGATTACCTGTACTAAAACGAGATTGGATTGCTAAAATTATTTTGTCTTCTTTTAGGTGCTATAAAAAACATACCTACTTGCGGGAATAATAAAGGAGGATGTAGTCACACGTGTTCAGACAACCCCAAAGGAAGGACATGTAGTTGTCCTTTGACTTATTCCCTCGCTTTAGACAAGACAAACTGTTTTCTTAAAGGTAATGCTAAAGCTAGGTTAAAATATAGAATGTAACTTAGGCATGAAGTATTCTGGATACAGCGGAGGAAGAAGTTCGCCACGAACTTGAGTCGTGAACTGTAATCAGTTCCCTGATTCAAAAATCTATACTCAGCCGAATGTGACAGGATTGGACTGACCATTTTGCCATGGAACAATGACTGAGTATTGTAGAACAATGGCTGCCCATTGTTCCAAGGCAAAATGGCACAATAGGCAGTCTAAGCCTGGCTTGTGAGAAGAGTGCTTTCAGTTTGACTTTACCAAACATTGCAGGTTTCTTCCGGGAACTCCGGTTTCCCTCTGTAGTGACACTGGACCAATGAGTGATGGCTCATGGTTGGAGCGTCTGGCTAGCATTCAGAAGGTTGTGGGTTCGAGTCCCGCTTAAAGCTCAGAGTTTTTCTGAGTATTACTAACTAACACAGCTTGTACAGCAAACAACTGACAATTATTACTAACATCAAGCTGCAATTTCTGAAACTAACTAACAGTGTTTAACTGGAAACTTACTGTTACAACGCGACCTGTAGACCAACAAGCACTTGTAACCGAGCGGTTAAGACTCGTTCCTAGAGGACTGGGCACAGTCTAAGGTATAAGTACCTTAATTAACCTTGCTCCGCTATCTGAGTTCTAGTGGCTCAATGGTTAGAGCGTCTGGCTAGCATTCAGAAGGTTGTGGGTTCGAGTCCCGCTTAGAGCTCAGAGTTTTTCTGGGTATTACTAACTAACACAGCTTGTACAGCAAACAACTCACAATTATTAGTTTAGATATGACTGATTATATATGAGGGTTATCCAGTATAAATAGAATTATTTTATGTGGCATGTATAATTCAGGGGGATGGCAGATGGGGCACGTACCCCCCCCCCCCCAACTTTGTGGCGTCTGGGCCTATTTGCAACAGAAAAATGCCCTTTTAGTGATAAAACTTGTGCCTACCTCCGAACAAAGTGTGCTAAATATAGTAAGGTTAGATACTGCCGAAACGGAGAACGTAGGAGTCTATATAACGTTTCGAGCAAAGGCCCTTCGTCAGAGAGAAACGTAAAGAGTGTAAACAAACAACGAGCTTATATACGAAAGGTAATCATGTGACCAAAAATAAGCCAATCAGATAAAAATGACAATAACAAATCGATGATGAGATGCGAAATACATTTTCTATTCATACCATCGATGAGCAAGAAGGAGGGGGTGTAAAAAGGATGAGCGAGAGTGAAAGTGAGAACTAGACTGTAGAGATAATCATGAGTTTTATCTTTATTCTCTATAGTTTCTAAACCTGATGTATCTTTACTCTACTCGTCTGAGGACTCAGTGTGGTCTGTAAGCGTCTACTACAAGGAAAAACGGGCGACGTTTACAAAGGTGCCGATACCAGGGAAACAGATTATTGCTTTTTTCTACAACAAGAAGGACAAGTATATTTACTGGGGAGACGCTACGGATCAAAAAATATACCGAGCATTTTTAGATGGATCTAATAAGATGACTGTTATCAAGTGAGTACTAAGGATTTGGGGTGAAGGAAAATTCGAGTGTAGAATATATACATTTTAAGACCAAACTGGGACCAGTTGCGAAAAATGCAAATACACAGGCCTTCCGGCAGGAATTGAACCCACGACCTTGCGATTCTAGTGCAATGCTCTGACCACTGAGCCACGGAGGGCTTTGCCGAGAGCTTGATCGCGAGTTCTGTATATATAATATGGTGGTAATGCCAGGAGAGAATTGGGTATATTATAAGTAATATTGGGCATTTCACTCGATTACATAGCGTGTACTAAGGATTTTGGGTGAAGGAAAATTCGAGTGTAGAATACAATCTGTTATCAAGTGAGTTTTGTCGCCAAAATTCACAAAATCGTTTACTTGGCAAATCGTTATTACGGACTGTAGTGAATAGAATAGAATAGAATAGAATAGAATAGAATAGAATAGAATAGAATAGAATAGAATAGAATAGAATAGTATAGAATAGAATAGAATAGAATAGAATAGAATAGAATAGAATAGAATAGAATAGAATAGAATAGAATAGAATAGAATAGAATAGAATAGAATAGAATAGGAATAGAATAGAATAGAATAGAATAAAACTTTATTTCACGAGGGAAAAGACGTATTTACCAAAAAGGTTATCTAACATACGGCCCTCAAAATATAACAAGAATTACAAAATGATATATACTAAACAGAATACACTATATATACATACAGGGGAAACATAATGTTAAGTATAGACTATGGTTAAGTAGAAATACATTTATAATTCAATAGAAATTTACAGATTAAGCAAAACAAATCTTCTAGATGGTCAATACAAGTACCTTTATCAAGAAAGTAATAACGGAGTTTGTTTTTAGTGGTAGTTATTCTTAATATTGTAGGAGCATCAGTAGTACTTGCTGATTCTAATGATTTTGGGTGAAGGAAAATTCGAGTGTAGAATATATACATTTTAAGACCAAACCGGGACCAGTTGCGAAAAATGCAACTACACAGGCCTTCCGGCAGGAATTGAACCCACGACCTTGCGATTCTAGTGCAATGCTCTGACCACTGAGCCACGGAGGACGTTGCCGAGAGCTTGATCGCGAGTTCTGTATATATAATAAGGTACTTGCTGATCGATTACTTACTTAATCGATTTCTATTATATTTTCATCTCTAGCAATCAAGTCTTTGTACCAGATGGGATGGTTGTCGATCCCATTGCGAAACAGTTGTACTGGTCAGATGCAGCTGTGGGGATAATCTTTCGTTCTTCGTTGGATGGCAACAACAGAGCAACTTTTGTTTCTGGATTGGATAAGCCAAGAGCTCTCGTGCTACACCAGCTAAACAAGTAATTTGATATTTATCAGACAGTGTGCGGCCTCTGATCGCAAAGCATGGCGGGATATTTTAGTAAATCGGTTCATATACATTTGGCCGCCGTCGAGTGAACAACTCGACTCTTGGACAAGTATAACGTCCGAGAATGCTTAAAAGCGGTAACTCGTCTTTTGGTAAAATGTTTGTCTTGTTTCTGATAACTCCAACTAATAGCACATTATTTTCTCAGTAACTGAGTTGTCCGCAGGGACGTAGCCAGGATTTTGAAAGGGGGGGGGGGGGGGGGAGAGCCGAAATCAAGATAAATGTTTAGGGGGTCCAGGGGCATGCTCCCCCGGGAAATTTTGAAATCGAGAGTCGCTGAAATGCTATCTTCTGACTTTTGGAGAAAGATTTTACAAACTGTAAAGGTTAAAAAACGTCATATAAAATACTCAAAACACGCAAACGTCACATAGATTCTCAAAATGCATTTGAATACACTGTTTATAGTTTATTTCCTGACACAATTCATATTGCATCAGTTTTGTTGTTACATGTCGGTCCCTGGTTGTCCGTACGAACTAAGTGTACCCTTTCAGTTTCGGCGCCCATAGTCAAACTGCATTTGCGGTTGAAGGAAATTCTTGGTTTCAGATTATAGAAAGACAAAGTGTTTTGAGGTGCTCAGCAAAAAGTCAAGAGCTTATTTTTATTAAAATTTGCTGAAATTTTGACCAGAAACAAAGTTCCCTCAGTATTTGACTGTATATAGAACCAAAATACTCAATCTTTCATATTATTTCAAAGTTGTTGACAAATGATAAGTAATTGTGTCAAAAACCAAAGCATAAACTCAAATATTGAGTGTAAATATGATAAATTGAGAGCTTTTTGGTAAAACCAAAGACCGCCTTAAACCGCGGCGCGAAGGTACTGTGATTTTAAGCTGATGAGTATATCTGCAACAATATTTTATTTCTTATTTACTGTATAATACGATAGTGTCCGTCACATACTTAACTACATTTGGTGCAAATTTGAGACAAATCGGGGGGAAATTGAGCGAGCGGTAACAAAATTCTTGAAATGGCTTCCTAGGGTATCCTGTACGACTAAAATAAGAACAGGCTTGAAAGCTAGTCCAAAATAAGTCACGACTAAAATAAGAACAGAGTTGAAAGCTAGTCCAAAATAAGTCGTGACTAAAATAAGAACAGAGTTGAAAGCTAGTCCAAAATAAGTCGTGACTAAAATAAGAACAGAGTTGAAAGCTAGTCCAAAATAAGTCGCGACTAAAATAAGAACAGGCTTGAAAGCTGGTCCAAAATAAGTCACGACTAAAATAAGAACAGGCTTGAACGCTAGTCCAAAATAAGTCGTGACTAAAATAAGAACAGAGTTGAAAGCTAGTCCAAAATAAGTCGTGACTAAAATAAGAACAGAGTTGAAAGCTAGTCCATATTAAGTCACGACTAAAATAAGAACGGTTGAAAGCTAGTCCAAAGTAAGTCGTGACTAAAATAAGAACAGGGTTGAAAGCTAGTCCAAAGTAAGTCGTGACTAAAATAAGAACAGAGTTGAAAGCTAGTCCAAAATAAGTCGCGACTAAAATAAGAACAGGCTTGAAAGCTATTCCAAATTAAGTCACGACTAAAATAAGAACAGGGTTGAAAGCTAGTCCAAAATAAGTCGCGACTAAAATAAGAACAGGGTTGAAAGCTAGTCCAAAGTAAGTCGTGACTAAAATAAGAACAGGGTTGAAAGCTAGCTCCAAAATAAGTCGCGACTAAAATAAGAACAGGGTTGAAAACTAGTCCAAAATAAGTCGCGACTAAAATAAGAACAGGATTGAAAGCTAGTCCAAAATAAGTCACGACTAAAATAAGAACAAGGTTGAAAGCTAGTCCAAAGTAAGTCGCGACTAAAATAAGAACAGGATTGAAAGCTAGTCCAAAATAAGTCGGGACTAAAATAAGAACAGGGTTGAAAGCTAGTCCAAAATAAGTCGCGACTTACTACTGTAGAAATTGACCGTTTGTACGGCGGGTGCGTTCGCGACTTAAATAGGACGCGTCTTAATTAAGTCGCCAATTATTTTCTCCTTTAAATGGCCCTAATGTATATATTATAGATACACTTATCTGTGCTTTTTACATATTTTATTAAGTGCGCTTTTAACTGTTCTTTTTTAAAGATGGCTGTTTTGGACCAGTTGGGGTACTGTTGCTAAAATAGAAAGAATTAACATCGACGGTAATGGCAGCAAAACATTGTTCGACACTGGCTTGGCTTGGCCTAATGGTCTGGCTATCGATGGATCGTCGCTCTATTGGGCTGATGCAAACTTGGATAAAATTGAGAAGAGTGACTTGAATGTGAGTACGTTTACGGGTGGCGTGCGCTGTTAGCGCGTTACCTCTCACCAAAAAGTTAAGCCCGGTTAGACGGGGTTAGTTCTTGGATGAGTGACCGCTTGGGAGTGACCCCGTTGGCGGGTTTGGACTCGTGTGAGTAGAGTTGTAGTTGATCTCTCCTGTGCTTCGAGGGTTTTTCGCCGGGTTCTCCGGTTTTCCTCCCTCCATAAAATCAACACCTAACATCTTAGCTGTGATCCGTGGTCTGAACTGTGTCGTATGGCGGCTGCCTGGAGCGCCTTTGATATGCCTCGACACGGCCACGTTGATCTGCGTCCTTCGCAATTCAGCCCCTGGCTGCAAGTAAGGATGATTAGCCCCCCAGTCCTTTATCCTTTATCCTTTATAACTAGAAATATGTTAACACAACAATCCCCCGAACGAAAAAGAACAACTTGCAAAAGTGTTGAAATCTTTTTATGTGGAAGTACGAAAAAAAAATGATTCGTTTTACTCCATGGGAAGCCTAAAAACATTGAGAGTGAATACAATACATAATAAAACAATTATTGGATTCGGTTTTTGTGATATCTGGATAATCAAGATCTCGGTAAGGCTCATAAAACTTTCCTCGACCTTGATTATTCCAGATATCACAAAAATCTCATCCAATAATGGGGTGTTGGTGGCACAGTGGTTAGCGCACGTGCCTTTCACCTCTGCGACCCAGGTTCAATTCCTGCTCTCAGCAGTTATCTGATTAAAATTTCACCTTGGCCGCATGTGAGAAGAGTGCTTCCAGTTTGACTCTACCAAACATCGCAGGTTTCCTCCAGGTACTCCGGTTTCCTCCTGTAGAAACACTGGACCAATGAGGGATGGCCCTTACTGGACCTCTAGGGAGAACAGTTAGCTATATTAACTGATAGAGCTATCCAGTATAAATAAGATTAGTTTAGTTTAAAATATTGCTTTTTATTTAGGGTCAAAATCGAGTTCTGATAACAAAGAAAGGAGTTCCTCATGCTTATGGATTGGCAATTGCTGGCAACATGTAAGTTCATGTTGAAATCACTGACCTATATAGAACTGGATTGCGAGTGCCCCTATATCAATGACTGGCAATGGGTGACCAATCCAAGATGGCGGTTTATGAGTCCTTTTTCCCATATTAGTAACCGCTGACTTTTTTTTCTCATAAATGAATTTATAACTGAATTGATCGGCCTGCGGGCGCGGCTGAGCCCACAGTTAAGTATACATTGCAGAATAAGGTCAGCGGTCGCTACCATTAGCGAAAAAACGTATATTTTAACCATCTTTGTTCCATCACTTTTTTGACGGGACCCGCAATCTAGTTATATATAGGTTAATGGTTGAAATTCATTTACTGTTTTACTATGGTATACTTTTAGCCTTGAGTTTGTAATGTTTTGTTAGTTTTTGCTGTAACAAGCTGTCGTTAGATATTAAAACTTTGAGCTCTAGGCCGGATTCGAACACGGAATCTTTCGCAACGCGCAGTTCAACTCGTTCCCAGGTACCCGTTATGCAAACTCGAAATGGCGGCATAAAATGCGAGAATAGACCTTTTCACCAATAGCGGCGCAATCTTGAATTCGCAATGCATTATGGTCTATCTAGGATAACAAGCTCCATTACAAGGGCGATTGCGTAGTGTTGAGACACAATGCGGTATTTTTTTCTTTATAAATACTTTCGTGGCAACAATATCTAAATATAATAATTGTCTAGATTCATGACAAATGTATCCTTATACGTACAAGAATTATTGCTTTTACCAATATGACAACGATCATATCTAGACATTGTTGCCATGAAAGTGTTTATCAAGAAAAAATTACCGCATTGTGTCTCAACACTAAGCAATCACCCTTTTAATTGAGCTTATTATCTTGGATAGACCACAATGCATTGCGAATTCAAGATGGCGCCACTATTGGTGAAAAGGTCCATTACAAGATCGTTTCTCGAGTAAGAGAAATAAACTATGTCATTTATATAACTGTTTTTTAGAAGTAATTTATTTTTACTCGTATGGCCCTAGTGAGATAGTGAAACAATACGAGAACCTAAACTGCCATAGGATAAAGATGGTACATAAATATGGCCACAATTACATTGTTTCGGTACACAAATATGGCCGCCGTGACGTCAGATAAAAACGATCTATTGGTGTCGAATACATTTCTTGGTTAGGTTATTCTGGACTGACTGGTCTGGTAACATTTTCACATTGGATAAAAGCAATCCGCGTTCCTCGCC
This sequence comes from Corallium rubrum, assembly GCA_964035015.1. Lineage (NCBI taxonomy): Eukaryota > Metazoa > Cnidaria > Anthozoa > Scleralcyonacea > Coralliidae > Corallium > Corallium rubrum. Next base: position 15,027,393 of record OZ036003.1, read on the forward strand.
TGTAGCTGTGGTGACTGGGATAAAGAAGCCATTTACTTTACAAATTTACGATGGAACAGCTGTTAATAAAGGTATTTTATGGTGTGGTGTAGTGTGCGCGGAGTTTTCGGTTTGCGCGTGGAATTAGCGTGAAGTTCGCGTGGATTGTGCGCGTATTTTGCGCGTAGAGTGTGGGTGCAGTGAACACCGCTGCCAAACGTTTTGTACATGCGCGACGTCCGAGCTCGTCCCAGGCTCGTCCTTAGAAAAAGAGCGGGAAAACACTGAAATATTTGGACTGGTCCGAGAGTCCAACACAAAAGTTGAAATTATAAGCATACTACCAAAAAGATAAGGTAGGTAATTTGTGCATAGCTTCTTTGTCAATATTGTAACATATTCTGAATTTACCCCTTCGTAATTTTCTTTACCCTTTTTTAAAACACAAATGAATAGTCGAGTCTTACTTAGTCTTCATTGTCTGATTGTTGTCGTCACGGCTAGTTCCCACTTCTCTTGCAATGTTTATTCAGCGATTTCACGAATGCGCAAACGTTTGGCAGCGGTGTTGGTGCAGTGTGCGCATGGAGTGCGTGGAATGTGCGTGGAATGTGCGTGGAGTGCGCGTGGAGTGAACACAGTACAGTGTAGCGAAGTCCGACTTGATAAACGTATTCGAGAGCAACAATTTTTCATTTCGTACGACGCTATATTATTGCCTTACGATGAAAGAAGTTATATTGTTTTCTTAATCCAGCGAGTTTCTGCACTGATCCAGGCGTACCCAGACATGGAGGGAGGAACCCCCCACCGGGCGTTGGAGGTAAATACAAAATTGGAGATAGAGTTATTTTAACATGCAACCCAGGATTTGTTCATCTTGGTTCTAATGCACGACAGTGTTTGCCTACTGGGAAGTGGACTGGTGTGGACACACAATGCAAAGGTATGATTTGTAATTGGACTCTGGGGTCCAACTACCTGTGAGTCTCGCATATTACAATATACACTTAATGTCTGATCACTTGGGAAACAGTTAGTTTTGTTTTCCCGAGAGTCTTGATATTTCCCGAGACGAAGTCGAGGGAAACATCGAGACTCGAGGGAAAACAAAAATAACTGTTTCCCGAGGGATCAATGTCTGATCCCTCGGGAAACAGTTAGTTTTGTTTTCCCTCGAGTCTCGATGTTTCCCTCGACAGACATTAAGTGTTTTGTTATATAGCTTGAGTTTCGCTGAATAATTTCGACGTTTATCAAGGGAAAGTACACAAAAGACAACGCTAAGACTTACCAAAACATTTCGCCTGGCTCCGTATTTCATTTCAACCAAACAAATATGAGTCTCAAAACAAAAGAACAGCAATACATTTCTCCAGTTAATCTTCACACATGCTTTGAAGACCTATAAATATTCTTTTTTTTCGTTCCAAACAAGCTTTTGTTTATAGGATGCCGTGAAGAGTTTAAAGGTCTAGCGGGCAACAATTGAAAACTGATTGACCAAGCAGGCAATAAGTTCTCAACTGTTGCCCGCTCGGTAGACATTGAAATTTAGCTAAGGTCATGTGACCACAAACCAACCAATGACAGTCATCGTTGCATCCAGTGAAACTCTAGTTATATAACAATATACGTAATTAGTTTCAGAAATTGCAGCTTGATGTTAGTAATAATTGTCAGTTGTTTGCTGTACAAGCTGTGTTGAAACTAACAGTGTTTAACTGGAAACTTAACTTGTAACCGAGCGGTTACGACTCGTTCCTGGAGGACTGGACACAGTCTAAGGTATAAATACCTTAATTAACCTTGCTCCGCTATCTGAGTTCTAGTGGCTCAATGGTTAGAGCGTCAGTCCCGCGTGGAGCTCAGAGTTTTTCTGAGTATTACTAACTAACACAGCTTGTACAGCAAACAACTGACAATTATTACTAACATCAAGCTGCAATTTCTGAAACTAACTAACAGTGTTTAACTGGAAACTTACTGTTACAACGCGACCTGTAGACCAACAAGCACTTGTAACCGAGCGGTTAAGACTCGTTCCTAGAGGACTGGGCACAGTCTAAGGTATAAGTACCTTAATTAACCTTGCTCCGCTATCTGAGTTCTAGTGACTCAATTGGTTAGAGCGTCTGGCTAGCATTCAGAAGGTTGTGGGTTCAAGTCCCGCTTAGAGCTTAGAGTTTTTCTGAATATTACTAACTAACACAGCTTGTACAGCAAACAACTGACAATTAATGTACGTAATGCTGGGATAATTATTGTGGGACAGTGAACTCAGGTGGAGAATAATGATATGAGGATATGAATAATGATATGAATAATGATAATGATATAAAAATATTACTAACTAACACAGCTTGTACAGCAAACAACTGACAATTAATGTACGTAATGCTGGGATAATTATTGTGGGACAGTGAACTCAGGTGGAGAATAATGATATGAGGTGTTACTCCGAGTGACGAACCATACTGGGTAAGTATTGGTAAGTAGAGAAAGCCTACTCGACCGCGACTGCGGCTGGGATTCCAACACGACCTTTGGATGAAAGTTTACATGGATGAAAGTTGTCCCTGTCAAAGGGGTCACCCTGGCCCCAGACCTACAGTTTACAGAGCGTTTATATGAGGATAAAGGATAAAGGACTGGGGGGCTAATCCTCCTTACTTGCAGCCAGTGGCTGAATTGCGAAGGACGCAGATCAACGTGGCCGTGTCGAGGTATATCAAAGGCGCTCCAGGCAGCCGCCATACGACACAGTTCAGACCACTGGTTCAGACCACGGATCACAGCTAAGATGTTAGGTGTTGATTTTATGGAGGAGGAAAACCGGAGAACCCGGCGAAAAACCCTCGAAGCACAGGAGAGATCAACTACAACTCTACCCACTCGAGTTCCAAGCCCGACAACGGGGTCGTTTCCAAGCGGTCACCCATCCAAGTACTAACCCCGTCTAACCGGGCTTAACTTTTTGGTGAGAGGCAGCGCGCTAACAGCACACGCCACCCGTGCTCCATGCTAGCAGGGTGACCTTCGATTGTCCCGAAGGGTAAACCAACTTTCAACAAATCACGTTGAAGCGTTCCTTTGGAGTTGTCTCGGGTAGCTGAATGAAACTGTTTACATGAGGGAAAGTTGCCTCACTCCCTAGGGTTACCCTACCTCGCAAAGAAGGTGACCCTACCCCAGGGTGACCCTACTACACGCGTAAAAACGCACAACTTGTTCACGGTTGTCAACAGGCGTGAACAATGTTGTGCTGCTGGCCGTGAACAATGTTGTGCTGCTCGCCGTGAACAATGTTGTGCTGCTCGCCGTGAACAAGTTGTCAACAAGTTGTTCACTTATGGTTCGAACAACTTGTTCACGGATAAGTCAACAGTCATGAACAAGTTGTTCCAACAGCACATTTTTTATAGCCAACAACGTTGTTCGCACATGATACAACATGTTGTAACAGCATGACGAAATAACGACGATGAACAACAATGTTACAACAATGGTGAACATGGTTGATGTATCAACACGTTCTTCAGTTGTTACAACATGTGTGAACAACGGTTGTTGTTTCATCAAGCAGTAACAACTTGTTGAAACAATGATGAACAATGTTGTTCATTTATCAATGTTGTTCACATATGTCAACAAGTTATTACAGCATTGTTGCAAGTTGTTGCAGCATTGTTCAGGCAACAATGCTGTAACAACTTGCGAGATTTTTAAGCGTGTACCCGAGACAAGTGACAAATTCCCCATGTAAGCACCCGCTGTCGCGACTAAATAAAATGAATGCAAAGTTGGCTCTCCCAGGGTGGCTCAGGGGGTAGGGTGACCTTTCTAGTAGGGACAACTCTCGTCCGTATAAATGGGACCTTAGTTTACTAGTCTGACGATCTACCGACTGATCTACATGGACAGGGTCGCGAGTTTTTCTCTACTCACCCGGTATGATTCGTCATTCGGAGTAACACCTAATAATAGGGACCTTAAGATCTACGACGGACAACATCCTTCAAACTAAGCCATTCTTTCAAAACAAAGATAATGAATAATTTCTAGTCCCAAGAGTAATCTGAACACCGTCCTCGTTCTGTATACAACGCCACTCAGAGCATTTTCACGTCTTCAGGACGACGTTGACTCGTGGGGTGATGAGAACTGTTGTCCGAGATTGCCTTAACACAGACACTGCAACCGTTTTAACACTTTGAAAATTATAAAACAAGCCTCAAGTATTGAATACAGTAGTCAGTTAATCGTGACTTCTTTTTAATGCTAAAATTTGAATTGCTTTTTAACCGCCGTCGTCGTGATAGCATCTGAAGGTCCCTACTATCATTATACGTAATGTTGATTTTTTCATGTGATTTATAGCCCTTCCAGTTTTCATAATCCGACCTAGCAACAAAACCGTTGACCCTGGTCATTCGGTAACCCTGGAATGTTCCGCTGAAATCACGCCTGGAGTGCAAGCCACGATCCAATGGCATAAAGACGGCAAGATAATCCCTCCTTCGCCTACTGTACGGTACTTTAAAGTTGTTGGGTCAGGATTTTTCTTTATTAGAAATGTTTTGGCCGTTGACACGGGAACATATACATGCGTTGCCTCTAACGATGCTGGCAACGTTCGAGCATCAATGTATCTTCTTGTGAATCCTCAAGCAATATTAGGTGAGCAATTTGGAGCCAGTTGTATGAAGACGTACCCATACCACATTAAAAACCACAGCATACCATACCATACCATACCATACCATACCATACCATACCATACCATACCATACCATACCATACCGTACCGTACCATACCGTGCCATACCATACCATACCATACCTTACCATACCATACCATACCGTACCGTACCGTACCGTACCGTACCATACCATACCATACCTTACCTTACCATACCATACCTTACCACACCATACCATACCACACCATACCACACCATACCTTACCATACCATACCATACCATACCACGCCATACCTTACCATACCTTGCCATACCTTGCCATACCATACCATACCATACCATACCATACCATACCATACCTTACCCCACCATACCTTACCCTACCTTACCATACCTTGCCATACCATACCATACCTTACCCCACCATACCTTACCCTACCTTACCATACCTTACCATACCTTGCCATACCTATCCATACCTTACCATACCATACCTTGCCATACCTTACCATACCACACAACAGCATACCTTACCTCATACAAAATACAACAAGATCAAAATAATCCTAATATGAAACACATACTAAATTAAAAGAAATAAGATTAATTGAACCAAAAAATCTCATTACTTAAGGTAATTTTGGCTGCGTAGCAGTCTAAACAGCAGTCTAATTGCAAAAATCTATACTTGCATAAATTGCAGATTGTGGAAAAGCGAAATTTTCAATGAGAGCCAAAATTATTGGAGGGAAACGTGCTGCAAAAGGCTCCATTCCTTGGCAAGCGTTACTGCTAAATAAACGAACAAATCGACCTTTCTGTGGAGGAAGTTTGTTGAATGAAAGATGGGTTATAACAGCGGCACATTGTATTGGTAAGTATTCTGAATGTGGCGAGGAGTTGGAAAAATTTGTTTGATAAATGATGATTGCAAGCATAGTCGAAACATTGAAAGTAAAAAAAAAATGGTTTCATTTTTTGGAGTCTGCTTTGCTTTGTATTTAATTCAAATACTTAGTGGTTACCAAAGCTTTTGATAAATATAATTGTAATAGTGTACCCTCGAGCTGTTATTTAGCACTTTTGACTTTCAGATGATTGTAAATGAGCAATTATCTATTGTTCGGACTGCAAGAACTGTGGGTAAAAAAGGACAAACTTAAATGGTTTCGTCATCACGACGGATGTAATGGTGGTGGTGGTGTAGGTGGTGGTGGTCATGGTTATGTTCATGGTCATGGTTATGGTTATGATTATAATTATGGTAGTGATAATACAGGTTATGGTAATGCAGGTAATGGTAATACAGGTTGTGGTAATACAGGTTATGGTAATACAGGTTATGATAGTGCAGGTTATGGTAATACAGGTTATGGTAATACAGGTTATGGTAATACAGGTTATGGTAATACAGGTTATGATAATGCAGGTTATGGTAGTGCAGGTTATGGTAATACAGGTTATGGTAATACAGGTTATGGTAATGCAGGTTATGGTAATACAGGTTATGGTAATACACGTTATGGTAATGTAGGTTATGGTAATGTTTAGTGGTAGTGATGGTGATGTTGCTCATGGCAGTTGTGAAGACGATGGTGATGGCATCGCGATGGTGATAGTAATGGTAACAGTGATGATGACGACTCTGATAATTTAGCCGACAATGTGACAATGATATTGTATATTGGTAAAGGTATTGGTAAAAGTATTGGTAAAGGTATTTGTAAAGGTATTCGAAAGGACGAAATGTACTGTTTAATAAACGAGCAGGAGTGTTTTATCAGATATAAAGACACGAGGCGAAGCTGAGTGTTTTTATATCTGATAAAACACGAACTGCGAGTTTATTGAACGGCTTAAAAAACGAACCACTTGGTAAGTTCATTGGCGTAGTAAGTTTAAAAAATAATCTTGTCTAAGCCGAGAAAATTAAAGCTAAGGTTTATGTAAATCAGGAGGTATCTTTATCACATATAAAGACACTGATTAAACTTTAATTTCTTTTGAATTTTCCTCATGAATTATTGATGATTTTTGAAGTATTGGTAAAGGTATTCCGTATTCGTAAAGGTATTGCATGTAAAGGTATTCCGTTTCGGTCTAAAAGGTATTGGTAAAGGTATAGGTAAATGCCTTCACGAATACCTTCACGAATACCTTTGCCGATATGTTTACCAATACCTGTCCAATTATAGTATTTGTTTTAAGCCATACAAAAATTTCGCGTCAGTCTGGTCTTTATCTGATATACAAAAACCTCCTATCATATATCTAACTTTTACAGTAACTATCTCACTTTTAGGACATGCCTCTCTCTCAAACATCCAAGTCGTTCTTGGTGAACACAATAGGTTAGCAGACGATAAAACAGAGCAACGACTGGACGTAGATCAAATCCATCCGCATGCACATTACAACCAGAAAACGTATGATTCTGACATTGCCTTAATTCGTCTAAAAACAAAAGTAATTACGACTGACTACGTGAAGCCAGTATGCCTACCTCTCACCCAGTCTGATCTAGCTCTTTTGAAACCTAAAAGCGTCGGTCGCATCAGTGGATGGGGTGCCAGGAAAGCGAACAAGAGCCGTCCTGTAAAAACGCTCCACGAAGTACGTGTACCGCTTGTATCCCAGGTAACGTGTGTTAAAAGTCATCCAACGTTTGTTGTCACGTCAAACATGTTTTGTGCTGGGGACGCGAGTGGTAAAAGTGACGCATGCCAGGGAGACTCGGGTGGTCCGTTGACGGTGGTTAACAAAATCACAGGTCGATCGATACTTCTCGGGATTGTGAGTTGGGGAGATAAATGTGGCGTGAAAAACAAGTACGGTGTGTACACTAAAATACCCAATTACATCAGATGGATTAACAACCACATCAAAAACATGTGATTCGACCAAACTCGGATTCACTGGTTCGAAGTCTGTCAAAGGTCAAACTGTGTACTCTGATTAAGTTCTTGAATTTTTGTGGGGAAATTTTTAGGAAGCGAAGCGCCACGGTTTCTGTGGATCAGAGTGAAAGCCTAAGTTAAAGTGTCTATGGAACGAAAATTAAGTTTGTCTTATTTGAAAGAACGCTTAAAATTATAAAGTAACATCTTTTGCAGTTTTTCGTTTCCTTGCTTTGTTCTTGAGATATTTCAGTTTGTTAGTTTCAGAAATTGCAGCTTGATGTTAGTAATACAGTAATTGTCAGTTGTTTGCTGTACAAGCTGTGTTAGTTAGTAATACTCAGAAAAACTCTGAGTTCTAAGCGGGACTCGAACCCACAACCTTCTGAATTCTATAGCCAGACGCTCTGGCCAGGGCATTCAGAAGGTTGTGGGTTCGAGTCCCGCTTAGAGCTCAGAGTTTTTCTGAGTATTACTAACTAACACAGTTTGTACAGCAAACAACTGACAATTATATTTCAGTTTGTTTAATATGCAAATTAAACATTCTGACGTCGTATAAGTGCATAATGAGCTATCGGAGAAGGTTAGATATCTTTTCTATTATCAAACCAAATTAATTTGAATGAAGCATGTGGATGTGTTTCGCCCGCAACACTAAACATGTAGATCTTCAAGTGATTATTATATTTAATAATAGCAAAGATATATAACTTTTTCGATAACTCATGATGCACGTGTGACGTCAAAATGTTTAGTTTACATATCAAACATGCAAAACAAACTATAATATCTCAACAACGAAATTTTCGTTTCATATGCACTTTAAGTTAAAAACAATTAAGATAAGACAAAATAACATATATGTATTTCGACTCTATTTCAAAATCATTATCAAACAAATTATCAAAATTATTGGTTTGATAATGACTTTGAAATAGAGTCGAAAGAACCTCTCATTTTGCCGTATCTTGTTTTTAACTTGAATATCAAGACTGATAAGCGTGGTGTTTCTACAAATTATTGCTTACTATGTAAAATGTTGTGATTTTGTGATATCGCCATTTGTTATAGTGATAGATCGTGCGCTAGTAATCAATGTGATGTTCTTAATTCTTTGAAAATAAACACGGTGTTTCTACAAGTTATTGCTTACTATAGACAGTATTGGTATTCACTGAAGATTTACTCCCGTTACTGATTGGCAGAATCCCCTGGTTAACATCTTCGTTCACCTTACTTACCCGCTTGGTTGGTTAGGTGCAAGCTGTTGGCCGAGGGGGCCTTGGACTGGAACGAAAATTAAGTCTGTCTTATTGGAAAGAACATCTTTTGCAGTTTTTCGATACCTTGCAGTTTTTCAGTGGTGTACCGAACGGGGGGGGGGGGGGGTGTGACACCCCCACTTTTCGGCAAAATGATCGCTAAATTGATATAGGTCATGCAGTTAAAACCAAATCGGTCGGTAAATTTAGGATTTAGGACCACCCCCCCCCCCCCTCCCAATCAAAATGTCCTCGCGGTACACCACTTCGTGCAGTAGCAAGAATATCGCAATTTCTAAACTAAATTTGAAACGTGTAAAACCAAGTTGTCGTAATGAATGTTAAAATTGTTTTGGAATTTCATTATTGTATATTAACCTTGAATAGTTTTCGTACATTAAATCAAGTGCTGTTGGGGCTAACTAAACTAACTTCATCCTTTCACTTTAACGTTTTCGATTTTACTCTTCAAAGTCTGATGAAACGTCTCAGAAATGCATGCAGAAAACGGTTAAATCGTTAAAAACCCAACCATTACCAGAAATTTGGGTCATTTGTGTCGCTGCTCTCGGTCAACGGCTATATTCGCCTAAAAATATAATGATGTATTCTAGAATTTCTAATGAATGTGATTCGACTGTATTCTAGTGTTTCTCATTATTCAGGTCATTGAGTTCTTTAGAATTCGTCTAAATCGTGCACGATAAGGACTGTGAAATCAAGCAAGTTCAAACGCTTTTGGAAGTACTATGCTAGAGACAAATGCGGACCTTTATGTGCTCTCGAAGTAGACTGACTCATGCCACGCCCTGCTCATGCCGAATGCAACGCGAGTCGGGCACGTCACATCGCCCGTAACGTTGTTGGTCAATTTGGCCAATTTCTAGAACCTGTTTGCGAAGATTACTATGGCTAACACTATGGATAGTGGCGCTTTCAGTGCAAAAATAAGACGAGCTAGGGAAGTACTTTGTTGTCGAAGTAAGCAAATGTTTTTTAGTTATAACTGTTCCTTAGTCCATGCTGAAGTCAAATGGAGTCGGGCAAAGAAGAAATATGTCAACGTTTAAGCCAAATTTGAATTATTATGTGCTCTCATTATTTACTGCATGTGGAGAATCTTCATTATTATGGTCCTTTATACGCACGCGCGCCACCATCTTGTCCCAAATTTCTGGTAATGCTTTGTTGTTAAACGTAATTACTTTAAAGTGATTCCCTGATGAAAATAGTTTTGGCATAGGATATGGTAGTTGGTAATCGTGCAAAGTTTCATTTCAAAATTCGTTGAAGAAAAGGTGATATTTTACGAGTGAAGTTTGTATTTTGGAGCGCCGCCATTAAAGTGGCCAAGCTTGAGAAAAATGAGTCGAGGAAGCTTATGACCTCATAGACTCAATAACAACAATGACTCTTGTCGACAACAACAATGTTGCTTTGTTTTTATTGAGTCTATGACGTCTTAAGCTTCCTCGAGTCCATTCTTCTCAAGCTCGGCCACTTTAAAGTGCCTATGAAGCGAAAATTATTATTGTCTAAAGTGAAAGAACTCTCAAAACGACAAAGTAACATCTTTTGCAGATCTTCGTTTCCGTGCCTCGTTGAGATATTTCAATTTTTTTGATATGCAAATTAAACACTTTGACGTCACACGTGTATAATGAGTTATCAGAGAAGGTTCGGTATCTTTGCTGTTATCAAACGAAATCAATTAAAAATCTGTATGTCTAATGCTGTATGCGAAATAGATGCACAGGATCGGCTTCCAAGTGATTTCGTTTGATAATAGCAAAGATATAGAACTTTCTCCGATAACTCATTATACCCGTGTGATGTCAAAGTGTTTAATTTGCATATCAAAGAAGTTAAACTGAAATATCTCAACAACGAAGCACGGAAACGAAGATCTGCAAAATATGTTACGTTGTAGTTTTAAGAGTTCTTTCATTTAAGACAATAATAATTCTCGCTTCATAGGCACTTTAATGGCCGCGCTGCGCTCCAAAATACAAACTTCGCACGAAAAATGCAACTTTGTTTTTGATAATATCTTTAAGATTATGCAAAACCATTGCCAACAATATTTTCATAAGAGGAACCACTTTAACTTGTTTTTGGGGTTACTGGTGCCAAGTAGACAGTGACAAGCTATATAGGTAGTATATGGTGATTGGTAAGTACAGGCGAGACTCGAGAGGATAGTGTAGAAGCGTGATTTGTTTTTCTTTTTAGGCTCGTCTACAACAAGGTAGGACTGGAGTAGAAAAACGAGTAGAGCATGCAGATGCACGCAGCCACAGGGGCGTCAGAAACACCAAGGTGTATTGATTTAGGTAAGGAATTGTACGCTACATGAATAAGTACTAGGGCAAACGCAGTTAAAATAGGCTTCTGTTCGATAACACCCGCACCATCTGCTCAGTCAATTTATTGGGGACAAATATTGACCAGCAGACTAGGGAGCAGTAGCCGCATGGGCGGAGCGTATTGGAGAACCGCCCGAATTTTGGGAGGCGGGAGGGCCAGTACGACCACTTGCTCATATCCGCTGGCACTAGACTAAGCTGATAGTGGGGTGTTTTCGCCTTTTATACCCTCCTAATATCATACGTATATATGCATGCCTGATATGCATGCCTGATTTCAACTTAGCATTGTCTTACCTGATTTCTCCCTCGCATATGATTACGAATGTCATGAATAGGCTTCTGTGGTCTACAACAAGTTCTCGAGTTACGCTGATTTGAGGTGTGCAACGAACGAATTACTGCCAATCGCATTGCGTCCCGCTGTATCAGGGAACAAGAATAGACGTATATTCAAGATGTGTGCATTGAAGTTCGCTCATACTCAGCTATGAACTCGCCAGGGTGTACGTATACTACTTGGAATTTAGGTTGGGGGTGTACGGCTGAACATTTGAAACCCTGACTCTGTTCCAGACTAAGGCCCCTGTTTACATGAAGAAGACTGAGTGTTCAAGTCAGATCTCGCATGTTGTTTCTCCTTGTGTTTACATCAAGAAGATTGAGTGTTGAAGTCAAATCTCGCATGTTGTTTCTCCTTGTTGTGTTTACATGAAGAAGATTGAGTGTTCAAGTCAAATCTCGCATGTTGTTTCTCCTTCTTGTGTTTACATGAAGAAGATTGAGTGTTCAAGTCAAATCTCCCATGTTGTTTCTCCTTGTTGTGTTTACATGAAGAAGATTGAGTGTTCAAGTCAAATCTCGCATGTTGTTTCTCCTTGTTGTGTTTACATGAAGAAGATTGAGTGTTCAAGTCAAATCTCGCATATTGTTTCTCCTTGTTGTGTTTACATGAAGAAGATTGAGTGTTCAAGTTAAATCTCGCATGTTGTTTCTCCTTGTGTTTACATGAAGAAGATTGAGTGTTCAAGTTAAATCTTGCATGTTGTTTCTCCTTGTTGTGTTTACATGAAGAAGATTGAGTGTTCAAGTCAAATCTCGCTTGTTTCTCTTTGTTGTGTTTACATGAAGAAGATTGAATGTTCAAGTCAAATCTCGCATGTTGTTTCTCCTTGTGTTTACATGAAGAAGATTGAGTGTTGAAGTCAAATCTCGCATGTTGTTTCTCCTTGTTGTGTTTACATGAAGAAGATTGAGTGTTCAAGTCAAATCTCGCATGTTGTTTCTCCTTGTTGTGTTTAGGCTACATGAAGAAGATTGAGTGTTCAAGTCAAATCTCGCATGTTGTTTCTCCTTGTTGTGTTTACATGAAGAAAAAATTGAGTGTTCAAGTCAAATCTCGCATGTTGTTTCTCCTTCTTGTGTTTACATGAAGAAGATTGAGTGTTCAAGTCAAATCTCGCATGTTGTTTCTCCTTGTTGTGTTTAGGCTACATGAAGAAGATTGAGTGTTCAAGTCAAATCTCGCATGTTGTTTCTCCTTGTTGTGTTTACATGAAGAAAAAATTGAGTGTTCAAGTCAAATCTCGCATGTTGTTTCTCCTTCTTGTGTTTACATGAAGAAGATTGAGTGTTCAAGTCAAATCTCGCATGTTGTTTCTCCTTGTGTTTACATGAAGAAGATTGAGTGTTGAAGTCAAATCTCGCATGTTGTTTCTCCTTGTTGTGTTTACATGAAGAAGATTAGTGTTCAAGTCAAATCTCGCATATTGTTTCTCCTTGTTGTGTTTACATGAAGAAGATTGAGTGTTCAAGTTAAATCTCGCATGTTGTTTCTCCTTGTTGTGTTTACATGAAGAAGATTAGTGTTCAAGTCAAATCTCGCATATTGTTTCTCCTTGTTGTGTTTACATGAAGAAGATTGAGTGTTCAAGTTAAATCTCGCATGTTGTTTCTCCTTGTTGTGTTTACATGAAGAAGATTGAGTGTTCAAGTTAAATCTTGCATGTTGTTTCTCCTTGTTGTGTTTACATGAAGAAGATTGAGTGTTTAAGTTAAATCTCGCATGTTGTTTCTCCTTGTTGTGTTTACATGAAGAAGATTGAGTGTTCAAGTTAAATCTTGCATGTTGTTTCTCCTTGTTGTGTTTACATGAAGTGGATTGAGTGTTCGAGTCAAATCTCGCATGTTGTTTCTCCTTGCTGTGTTTACATGAAGAAGATTGAGTGTTGAAGTCAAATCTCGCATGTTGTTTCTCCTTGTTGTGTTTACATGAAGAAGATTGAGTGTTCAAGTTAAATCTTGCATGTTGTTTCTCCTTGTTGTGTTTACATGAAGAAGATTGAGTGTTCAAGTCAAATCTCGCATGTTGTTTCTCCTTGTTGTGTTTACGTGAAGAAGATTGAGTGTTCAAGTCAAATCTCGCATGTTGTTTCTCCTTGTTGTGTTAACATGAAGAAGATTGAGTGTTCAAGTCAAATCTCGCATGTCGTTTCTCCTTGTTGTGTTTACATGAAGTGGATTGAGTGTTCAAGTCAAATCTCGCATGTTGTTTCTCCTTGTTGTGTTTACATGAAGAAGACTGAGTGTTCAAGTCAAATCTCGCATGTTTCTCCTTGTTGTGTTTACATGAAGAAGATTGAGTGTTGAAGTCAAATCTCGCATGTTGTTTCTCCTTGTTGTGTTTACATGAAGAAGATTGAGTGTTCAAGTCAAATCTCGCATGTTTCTCCTTGTTGTTTTTACATGAAGCAGATTGAGTGTTCAAGTCAAATCTCGCATGTTGTTTCTCCTTGTGTTTAAATGAAGTGGATTGAGTGTTCAAGTCAAATCTCGCATGTTGTTTCTCCTTGTTGTGTTTACATGAAGAAAAAATTGAGTGTTCAAGTCAAATCTCGCATGTTGTTTCTCCTTCTTGTGTTTACATGAAGAAGATTGAGTGTTCAAGTCAAATCTCGCATGTTGTTTCTCCTTGTGTTTACATGAAGAAGATTGAGTGTTGAAGTCAAATCTCGCATGTTGTTTCTCCTTGTTGTGTTTACATGAAGAAGATTAGTGTTCAAGTCAAATCTCGCATATTGTTTCTCCTTGTTGTGTTTACATGAAGAAGATTGAGTGTTCAAGTTAAATCTCGCATGTTGTTTCTCCTTGTTGTGTTTACATGAAGAAGATTGAGTGTTCAAGTTAAATCTTGCATGTTGTTTCTCCTTGTTGTGTTTACATGAAGAAGATTGAGTGTTTAAGTTAAATCTCGCATGTTGTTTCTCCTTGTTGTGTTTACATGAAGAAGATTGAGTGTTCAAGTTAAATCTTGCATGTTGTTTCTCCTTGTTGTGTTTACATGAAGTGGATTGAGTGTTCGAGTCAAATCTCGCATGTTGTTTCTCCTTGCTGTGTTTACATGAAGAAGATTGAGTGTTGAAGTCAAATCTCGCATGTTGTTTCTCCTTGTTGTGTTTACATGAAGAAGATTGAGTGTTCAAGTTAAATCTTGCATGTTGTTTCTCCTTGTTGTGTTTACATGAAGAAGATTGAGTGTTCAAGTCAAATCTCGCATGTTGTTTCTCCTTGTTGTGTTTACGTGAAGAAGATTGAGTGTTCAAGTCAAATCTCGCATGTTGTTTCTCCTTGTTGTGTTTACATGAAGAAGATTGAGTGTTGAAGTCAAATCTCGCATGTTGTTTCTCCTTGTTGTGTTTACATGAAGAAGATTGAGTGTTCAAGTCAAATCTCGCATGTTGTTTCTCCTTGTTGTGTTTAGGCTACATGAAGAAGATTGAGTGTTCAAGTCAAATCTCGCATGTTGTTTCTCCTTGTTGTGTTTACATGAAGAAAAAATTGAGTGTTCAAGTCAAATCTCGCATGTTGTTTCTCCTTCTTGTGTTTACATGAAGAAGATTGAGTGTTCAAGTCAAATCTCGCATGTTGTTTCTCCTTGTGTTTACATGAAGAAGATTGAGTGTTGAAGTCAAATCTCGCATGTTGTTTCTCCTTGTTGTGTTTACATGAAGAAGATTAGTGTTCAAGTCAAATCTCGCATATTGTTTCTCCTTGTTGTGTTTACATGAAGAAGATTGAGTGTTCAAGTTAAATCTCGCATGTTGTTTCTCCTTGTTGTGTTTACATGAAGAAGATTGAGTGTTCAAGTTAAATCTTGCATGTTGTTTCTCCTTGTTGTGTTTACATGAAGAAGATTGAGTGTTTAAGTTAAATCTCGCATGTTGTTTCTCCTTGTTGTGTTTACATGAAGAAGATTGAGTGTTCAAGTTAAATCTTGCATGTTGTTTCTCCTTGTTGTGTTTACATGAAGTGGATTGAGTGTTCGAGTCAAATCTCGCATGTTGTTTCTCCTTGCTGTGTTTACATGAAGAAGATTGAGTGTTGAAGTCAAATCTCGCATGTTGTTTCTCCTTGTTGTGTTTACATGAAGAAGATTGAGTGTTCAAGTTAAATCTTGCATGTTGTTTCTCCTTGTTGTGTTTACATGAAGAAGATTGAGTGTTGAAGTCAAATCTCGCATGTTGTTTCTCCTTGTTGTGTTTACATGAAGAAGATTGAGTGTTCAAGTCAAATCTCGCATGTTTCTCCTTGTTGTTTTTACATGAAGCAGATTGAGTGTTCAAGTCAAATCTCGCATGTTGTTTCTCCTTGTGTTTAAATGAAGTGGATTGAGTGTTCAAGTCAAGTCTCGCATGTTGTTTCTCCTTGTTGTGTTTACATGAAGAAAAAATTGAGTGTTCAAGTCAAATCTCGCATGTTGTTTCTCCTTCTTGTGTTTACATGAAGAAGATTGAGTGTTCCAGTCAAATCTCGCATGTTGTTTCTCCTTGTGTTTACATGAAGAAGATTGAGTGTTGAAGTCAAATCTCGCATGTTGTTTCTCCTTGTTGTGTTTACATGAAGAAGATTGAGTGTTCAAGTCAAATCTCGCATATTGTTTCTCCTTGTTGTGTTTACATGAAGAAGATTGAGTGTTCAAGTTAAATCTCGCATGTTGTTTCTCCTTGTTGTGTTTACATGAAGAAGATTGAGTGTTCAAGTTAAATCTTGCATGTTGTTTCTCCTTGTTGTGTTTACATGAAGAAGATTGAGTGTTTAAGTTAAATCTCGCATGTTGTTTCTCCTTGTTGTGTTTACATGAAGAAGATTGAGTGTTCAAGTTAAATCTTGCATGTTGTTTCTCCTTGTTGTGTTTACATGAAGTGGATTGAGTGTTCGAGTCAAATCTCGCATGTTGTTTCTCCTTGCTGTGTTTACATGAAGAAGATTGAGTGTTGAAGTCAAATCTCGCATGTTGTTTCTCCTTGTTGTGTTTACATGAAGAAGATTGAGTGTTCAAGTTAAATCTTGCATGTTGTTTCTCCTTGTTGTGTTTACATGAAGAAGATTGAGTGTTCAAGTCAAATCTCGCATGTTGTTTCTCCTTGTTGTGTTTACGTGAAGAAGATTGAGTGTTCAAGTCAAATCTCGCATGTTGTTTCTCCTTGTTGTGTTAACATGGAGAAGATTGAGTGTTCAAGTCAAATCTCGCATGTCGTTTCTCCTTGTTGTGTTTACATGAAGTGGATTGAGTGTTCAAGTCAAATCTCGCATGTTGTTTCTCCTTGTTGTGTTTACATGAAGAAGATTGAGTGTTCAAGTCAAATCTCGCATGTTTCTCCTTGTTGTGTTTACATGAAGAAGATTGAGTGTTGAAGTCAAATCTCGCATGTTGTTTCTCCTTGTTGTGTTTACATGAAGAAGATTGAGTGTTCAAGTCAAATCTCGCATGTTTCTCCTTGTTGTTTTTACATGAAGCAGATTGAGTGTTCAAGTCAAATCTCGCATGTTGTTTCTCCTTGTGTTTAAATGAAGTGGATTGAGTGTTCAAGTCAAATCTCGCATGTTGTTTCTCCTTGTTGTGTTTACATGAAGAAAAAATTGAGTGTTCAAGTCAAATCTCGCATGTTGTTTCTCCTTCTTGTGTTTACATGAAGAAGATTGAGTGTTCAAGTCAAATCTCGCATGTTGTTTCTCCTTGTGTTTACATGAAGAAGATTGAGTGTTGAAGTCAAATCTCGCATGTTGTTTCTCCTTGTTGTGTTTACATGAAGAAGATTAGTGTTCAAGTCAAATCTCGCATATTGTTTCTCCTTGTTGTGTTTACATGAAGAAGATTGAGTGTTCAAGTTAAATCTCGCATGTTGTTTCTCCTTGTTGTGTTTACATGAAGAAGATTGAGTGTTCAAGTTAAATCTTGCATGTTGTTTCTCCTTGTTGTGTTTACATGAAGAAGATTGAGTGTTTAAGTTAAATCTCGCATGTTGTTTCTCCTTGTTGTGTTTACATGAAGAAGATTGAGTGTTCAAGTTAAATCTTGCATGTTGTTTCTCCTTGTTGTGTTTACATGAAGTGGATTGAGTGTTCGAGTCAAATCTCGCATGTTGTTTCTCCTTGCTGTGTTTACATGAAGAAGATTGAGTGTTGAAGTCAAATCTCGCATGTTGTTTCTCCTTGTTGTGTTTACATGAAGAAGATTGAGTGTTCAAGTTAAATCTTGCATGTTGTTTCTCCTTGTTGTGTTTACATGAAGAAGATTGAGTGTTCAAGTCAAATCTCGCATGTCGTTTCTCCTTGTTGTGTTTACATGAAGTGGATTGAGTGTTCAAGTCAAATCTCGCATGTTGTTTCTCCTTGTTGTGTTTACATGAAGAAGATTGAGTGTTCAAGTCAAATCTCGCATGTTTCTCCTTGTGTTTACATGAAGAAGATTGAGTGTTCAAGTCAAATCTCGCATGTTGTTTCTCCTTGTTGTGTTTACATGAAGAAGATTGAGTGTTCAAGTCAAATCTCGCATGTTGTTTCTCCTTCTTGTGTTTACATGAGGAAGATTGAGTGTTCCAGTCAAATCTCGCATGTTGTTTCTCCTTGTGTTTACATGAAGAAGATTGAGTGTTGAAGTCAAATCTCGCATGTTGTTTCTCCTTGTTGTGTTTACATGAAGAAGATTGAGTGTTCAAGTCAAATCTCGCATATTGTTTCTCCTTGTTGTGTTTACATGAAGAAGATTGAGTGTTCAAGTTAAATCTCGCATGTTGTTTCTCCTTGTTGTGTTTACATGAAGAAGATTGAGTGTTCAAGTTAAATCTTGCATGTTGTTTCTCCTTGTTGTGTTTACATGAAGAAGATTGAGTGTTTAAGTTAAATCTCGCATGTTGTTTCTCCTTGTTGTGTTTACATGAAGAAGATTGAGTGTTCAAGTTAAATCTTGCATGTTGTTTCTCCTTGTTGTGTTTACATGAAGTGGATTGAGTGTTCGAGTCAAATCTCGCATGTTGTTTCTCCTTGCTGTGTTTACATGAAGAAGATTGAGTGTTGAAGTCAAATCTCGCATGTTGTTTCTCCTTGTTGTGTTTACATGAAGAAGATTGAGTGTTCAAGTTAAATCTTGCATGTTGTTTCTCCTTGTTGTGTTTACATGAAGAAGATTGAGTGTTCAAGTCAAATCTCGCATGTTGTTTCTCCTTGTTGTGTTTACGTGAAGAAGATTGAGTGTTCAAGTCAAATCTCGCATGTTGTTTCTCCTTGTTGTGTTTACATGAAGAAGATTGAGTGTTCAAGTCAAATCTCGCATGTTGTTTCTCCTTGTTGTGTTAACATGAAGAAGATTGAGTGTTCAAGTCAAATCTCGCATGTCGTTTCTCCTTGTTGTGTTTACATGAAGTGGATTGAGTGTTCAAGTCAAATCTCGCATGTTGTTTCTCCTTGTTGTGTTTACATGAAGAAGATTGAGTGTTCAAGTCAAATCTCGCATGTTTCTCCTTGTTGTGCTTACATGAAGAAGATTGAGTGTTGAAGTCAAATCTCGCATGTTGTTTCTCCTTGTTGTGTTTACATGAAGAAGATTGAGTGTTCAAGTCAAATCTCGCATGTTTCTCCTTGTTGTTTTTACATGAAGCAGATTGAGTGTTCAAGTCAAATCTCGCATGTTGTTTCTCCTTGTGTTTAAATGAAGTGGATTGAGTGTTCAAGTCAAGTCTCGCATGTTGTTTCTCCTTGTTGTGTTTACATGAAGAAAAAATTGAGTGTTCAAGTCAAATCTCGCATGTTGTTTCTCCTTCTTGTGTTTACATGAAGAAGATTGAGTGTTCAAGTTAAATCTTGCATGTTGTTTCTCCTTGTTGTGTTTACATGAAGAAGATTGAGTGTTCAAGTTAAATCTTGCATGTTGTTTCTCCTTGTTGTGTTTACATGAAGTGGATTGAGTGTTCGAGTCAAATCTCGCATGTTGTTTCTCCTTGCTGTGTTTACATGAAGAAGATTGAGTGTTGAAGTCAAATCTCGCATGTTGTTTCTCCTTGTGTTTACATGAAGAAGATTGAGTGTTGAAGTCAAATCTCGCATGTTGTTTCTCCTTGTTGTGTTTACATGAAGAAGATTGAGTGTTCAAGTCAAATCTCGCATATTGTTTCTCCTTGTTGTGTTTACATGAAGAAGATTGAGTGTTCAAGTTAAATCTCGCATGTTGTTTCTCCTTGTTGTGTTTACATGAAGAAGATTGAGTGTTCAAGTTAAATCTTGCATGTTGTTTCTCCTTGTTGTGTTTACATGAAGAAGATTGAGTGTTTAAGTTAAATCTCGCATGTTGTTTCTCCTTGTTGTGTTTACATGAAGAAGATTGAGTGTTCAAGTTAAATCTTGCATGTTGTTTCTCCTTGTTGTGTTTACATGAAGTGGATTGAGTGTTCGAGTCAAATCTCGCATGTTGTTTCTCCTTGCTGTGTTTACATGAAGAAGATTGAGTGTTGAAGTCAAATCTCGCATGTCGTTTCTCCTTGTTGTGTTTACATGAAGAAGATTGAGTGTTCAAGTCAAATCTCGCATGTTGTTTCTCCTTGTTGTGTTAACATGAAGAAGATTGAGTGTTCAAGTCAAATCTCGCATGTCGTTTCTCCTTGTTGTGTTTACATGAAGTGGATTGAGTGTTCAAGTCAAATCTCGCATGTTGTTTCTCCTTGTTGTTTTTACATGAAGAAGATTGAGTGTTCAAGTCAAATCTCGCATGTTTCTCCTTGTTGTGTTTACATGAAGAAGATTGAGTGTTCAAGTCAAATCTCGCATGTCGTTTCTCCTTGTTGTGTTTACATGAAGTGGATTGAGTGTTCAAGTCAAATCTCGCATGTTGTTTCTCCTTGTTGTGTTTACATGAAGAAGATTGAGTGTTCAAGTCAAATCTCGCATGTTTCTCCTTGTTGTGTTTACATGAAGAAGATTGAGTGTTCAAGTCAAATCTCGCATGTCGTTTCTCCTTGTTGTGTTTACGTGAAGAAGATTGAGTGTTCAAGTCAAATCTCGCATGTTGTTTCTCCTTGTTGTTTTTACATGAAGAAGATTGAGTGTTCAAGTCAAATCTCGCATGTTTCTCCTTGTTGTGTTTACATGAAGAAGATTGAGTGTTCAAGTCAAATCTCGCATGTCGTTTCTCCTTGTTGTGTTTACATGAAGAAGATTGAGTGTTCAAGTCAAATCTCGCATGTCGTTTCTCCTTGTTGTGTTTACATGAAGTGGATTGAGTGTTCAAGTCAAATCTCGCATGTTGTTTCTCCTTCTTGTGTTTACATGAGGAAGATTGAGTGTTTAAGTTAAATCTCGCATGTTGTTTCACCTTGTTGTGTTTACATGAAGAAGGGTTTCTCCTTGTTGTGTTTACATGAAGAAGATTGAGTGTTGAAGTCAAATCTCGCATGTTGTTTCTCCTTGTTGTGTTTACATGAAGAAGATTGAGTGTTCAAGTCAAATCTCGCATGTTTCTCCTTGTTGTTTTTACATGAAGCAGATTGAGTGTTCAAGTCAAATCTCGCATGTTGTTTCTCCTTGTGTTTAAATGAAGTGGATTGAGTGTTCAAGTCAAGTCTCGCATGTTGTTTCTCCTTGTTGTGTTTACATGAAGAAGATTGAAAGTTTTCGATCTGATCGAAACGGATGGCTGAGGTCAATCCACGCAGTGGAGTGGATTGACTTGAGATTCAAGCAAAGATCGACTTGAATGTCTGCAATCTGATTCATCTAAACACGGTTTCACTTGAAAATGGCTTGATATGCATGAGCGAAGTTGGTGCGTGGAAGCACAGAATGGTTGTTTATCGTGCGATTGCACATGCATCACGTCTTGGCCGTCGCACATGGTTCAAACGAAAGCGGAAGTGTCCAACGATGATGGATATGGTCGAGCAGAGAGCGCCAAAGAATGCGGGAAAGAAACCGTCTGGAAGAAAGCGGGCGAATGCGAAAGCACAGCCAAATAGTGTTTCAAAACTGAAAACAATGTTCCGAGCAGATCCATGTAAACATGTGCCCGGATTGACTTCACTCGCGTTTTTCGACCCAGGGCCTAAAGCCGGTTTTCCACTAGGCGGAATTTTGCGCGCGGAGCGGAATATTTCTTTGTCTTTTCTAATTAGTTCAACCCGAGAAATCACAAGACAAAGATAATTTCCGCTCCGCACGCAAAATTCCGCCTCGTGGAAAACAGGTTTAAGGAATTGAATATTTTTGCGACCTTGTTCGAGACAAAATGGCAAACAAACAGTACGCTGTTTCAGACTAGAAGAGAAACCTACATGTATGTAACAGATCAAACGAGGAACAGGGTCTTTATGCGACACCAGTGATCTATGTATCCTGATCCGGAATAAAAATGGAAAAAGCACACTCTTTCCAGCGTCGCTTCCTCGTATAGGAAATACATAGGTGCTGTCAGAGCCGCAATGACCTTGCGCGACTCTCCTTTAAACAAGACGCCTGGGTCAGGCGTTCACTCGAGGTAAGTACGCAGAGCCTGAATCGAAGGCTGAATGTGGTGCATACTTCACACTGTAAAAATCTCGCAAGTTGTTACAGCATATTGTTGCCTGAACAATGCTGTAATAACTTGCAACAATGCTGTAACAACTTGTTGACATATGTGAACAACATTGATAAATGAACGACATTGTTCATCGTTGTTTCAACAAGTTGTTACAGCTTGATGAAACAACAACCGTTGTTCACGCATGTTGTAACAACCAAAGAACAACGTGTTGATACATCAACCATGTTCACCATTGTTGTAACATTGTTGTTCATCGTTGTTATTTCGTCATGCTGTTACAACGTGTTGTATCATGTGCGAACAACGTTGTTGGCTATAAAAATGTGGTGTTGGAACAACTTGTTCATGACTGTTGATTTATCCGTGAACAAGTTGTTCGAACCATAAGTGAACAACTTGTTGACAACTTGTTCACGGCGAGCAGCACAACATTGTTCACGCCTGTTGACAACCGTGAACAAGTTGTGCGTTTTACGCGTGTTTATCTGATCGCTGTTAAATTACAAAGTCAGTCAGTCACTTTCAAAATCTACCAACAATGGTCAATGTGCAAGAACACCTTGATCAAAAGGCTGTTCAACTTTTTGTCCAACTCCAAAAGCGAAAGGAGCAAAGAACTTACAACATGCCTCACCGGAAGTAAGAATAGTAGCGGAAGTAAAATGTGCAAAAAAAATGCAAAATCGTGACAAAAGAGGAAAACAAAACCCGAGCCGAAACCTAGACTCGGCCTAACCACGGGTAGCCCGAGTAACTAAGTGCATGCTCATTTTCTTTCCCTGAACTGCGCGCGTTTCGTTTTTTGTTGTATCTGCGCAACGCGCAGATATATTGCTATCGTGTTGTGTGTTTGTGTGTTTGTTTGTTTGTTTGTTTGTTTGTTTGTGTGTTAACTTTTTGGTGTAACCGCTGACCTGTAATGTGTGCAGTAGTGTGACTGTTTATATTTCCTCGCCATGTTGTATGAACTACGGAGTGAGACGAAGAACAACATTATTTTCGAAGAAAGTCAATTGCAATGCTGTATGATTGGAGTAGTATGATTCAGGGATACTTTAAAATGATTGCGTTTGACCGTACGCCAAGTAAATAGCGTACGGTCAAACGCATTTACTTGGCGTACGGTCAAACGTTGTTATTCTATACCATGTTCTCTAATTCACATATGTTGTACAGAATTTAACGCTCTATCGAACCGTACAAGTTTCCCAAATGGCACAAACCTACAGACGATTGATTTACTTAAAATATGACCGCGTTCGACCGTACGCCAAGTAAATAGCGTAATAATTCAATTTGATATTTGCGCTCATCTCAGTTCAAATATATTTTTCTCCGTTGCAATTCTATACGATTTTTCTAATTCGCATATGTTGTACAGAATTTAACGCTCTATCTAACCGTGCAAGTTTCCCAAATGGCACAAACCTACAGACGATTGATTTACTTTAAATATGACCGCGTTCGACCGTACGCCAAGTAAATAGCGTAATAATGCAATTTGATATTTGCGCTCATGTCAGTTCAAATAGACTTTTCGCCGTTGTTATTCTATACCATGTTCTCTAATTCACATATGTTCATTGTTGTACAGAATTTAACGCTCTATATCTACCCGTACAAGTTTCCCAAATAGCACAAACGTACAGACGATTGATTTACTTTAAATATGACCACGTTCGCCCGTACGCCATCAAGTAAATAGCGTAATAATGCAATTTGATATTTGCGCTCATGTCAGTTCAAATAGCCTTTTCTCCGTTATTATTCTATACCATGTTCTCTAATTCACATATGTTGTACAGAATTTAACGCTCTATCTAACTGTAGAAGTTTCGTGAATGGCACAAACCTACAGACGATTCAGGGATATACTTTAAACACGCGGTATCCGGCTCAACTGCAGTGAAGATATATCCCAATACGTTTGTTATCTTATTAGACGTCGCTAAAATCTTATAAGATGTTGTAAGATCGTTTAAGATCTTATTACAAGATTTGGCGCAGATACATGTACGCATAGCGTACCTTTTGTTAACCTTGTTTATGTGGTAACCTCATCAAAGCCGATTAACATAGACGTCAACAGAATCATTTGTGGTTTATATTACTGACTACTTAGGCGTTGAAACGCATCAGCTTGTGATCGGTTTGATCCATAACCCTGATGACAGTTGTTTTGCAGGAATCGTGCAAACATAGTTCTTCTGAAAGTTATATTTACAAGTATTTCGTCACAGAACAACTTTCCAAATAGATCACTTGGTTTATATGTTTTAGGTATAGCGCTTGTACTACTTGTTTGACTTCAATCCGCAGTTCCACACCGTGTACTGTAAAATCGAAATATAGCAAGGTTAGATATACTGCCGAAACAGAGAACGTAGGAGTCTAACGTTTCGAGCGAAGACCCCACGTTTCTCTCTGACGAAGGGCCTTCGCTCGAAACGTTAGACTCCTACGTTCTCTGTTTCGGCAGTATATCTAACCTTGCTATATTTCGATTGTTGTTTCTACACTGCCTACGCAGCACGCTACTTTTATTACGTGTACTGTGACACGCCTATTCTTGTTATTTCTTCGGCGTAACTTAATAGTTTGTTTTTGCCATTTAACGCAAATCAAGGCCAAGGGCTTGTTCAAGTATTGATTTTATCAACTTAAGGTCAAAAAACAACTTAATTCGAATTCGCATATTAAAAATATTAGAAAAGAATGTTAATCTATTAAAACTGGTAAGATTTGTGTAGTTTGGTAGGTTTATTGCACGAGCAGATATATGTACAAAAGCTTTTCCAAAAGTTTCAGACTTAAATTATGCGGGAGAAGTGAGATACAGCTGTTGACGCAAAGTCCCGAAAAGCTATTTCATAGAATTTGCGTTGATTGCTCTTTTTCTTTACTCTTGTATCATTTGACCTGACAATCTTGGAGCATCTCTTGTTCATGTTTGGGCGACGTGAACAACCCAGCTTAGACGTGAACAATCCAAAATAGAATATCTTATTTTTTTCAATATTTCTCAATATGCAAATGAGCTTGAGTGACCTTCCACAATAATAATAATAATAATAATAATAATAATAATAATAATAATAATAATAATAATAATAATGATAGTAATAATGCTAATTAAAATACTCATTAATAATTCATGACGAAAACACAAAAGAAATCAATACCGTAAAAATCGAATCGTGATCGAATACAGCACCGTCTTGATTTACATAAACTTTAGCTTCGATTTTCTCGGCTAAAACAGACCGTATCCCCAAAATAGTTGGTGAACTTGATTACTTAGATGCATTTGTATTTTAAGAAAGATACTTGCAGCTCGCCTTGTAAATCAGATATTCAGAATTTGAATAATTAGCATAAATTAGCGTTCGGTTCAGATTAAGATCCCTGTATCGCTGTACACTTGTATTATGAAATCCACTCGCACACTCTCTTAACTCAAGTACCCTATGTGCGCGCCTACATGTTCATATTTTCCTCTAGGGGTCTAGCACGCACTTGGTGGCACGCAAGCTATGCGCGGTTCGCCTCAACCGATCTACATCATTTATCTTAAAGTCCAAAGCACCGAAATATAGTTGCCAAATCATCTTGACGCATAATAATTGGTGACAATTTAGTATGAATGAATGATAATAATATTTATTCAGGAAAACCTACATCACAAGTAGTGTTTTTAAGAAGGTTCCTGAGAAACAAAAATACAAAGTATGAACTTATAAAAGAAAAATAATATAGAATACATCGTAAAACTATGAAGTAAGAGTATATGTGTTAATGATTATATATAGTATATTACAAAGATAAAAAAGTAAACTATAAAGTAATATTATGGGTATGGTATTTTGAGGAGTTCATGTTTAAAGGCCACCAATTGTTCTATCGATTTTAAATTGAATGTCAAAGCGTTATATTCTTTAGATGCTTGGAAGAGAAGTTTTTGCTTCCCCCAATTTGTTTTGGGTTTACTAAGGTAGATATTGTCGTTGCGTCTAGTATTATAAGTATGGTTAATATTAGTCAGTTTGAAATCAAAATCTATTAAATTATTTTTACACTTGAAGATTGTTAAAACTCGGTGTAAATAGCCCCGGTATATAAGTGGATGCCAGTGTAGTTTATTGAGAGCTTCAGTTGAAGAAGTAAAAAGAGGAACATCAAGGATAGTTTTAGCAGCATTAGTCAGTTCTAGTCAGTAGCATTCAGCATTGCAACCTCAATTAACTCTTTGGTGACTGAGCTTTGGTGTCCCCTTGACAAGTAAAATCGTGTGGCGTTAGCCAGAGTAAAATACTAAAGTCTAAAGTCTGCATCAGCCTCAGAAGACTGATTCAGTCAGGAAGCCTGAGTTAAACCTAGAAGTAATATTGGGCATTTCACTCGATTACAGATGTTCTAGGGATTTTTGGTGAACGAAAATTCGAGTGCAGAATACATACATTGGGCATTGAAATGCCCAGTATTACTTCTAATACACCCAATTCTCTCCTGGCATTACCACCTTAATATATACAGAACTCACGATCAAGCTCTCGGCAACGGCCTCCGTGGCTCAGTGGTCAGAGCATTGCACTAGAATCGCAAGGTCGTGGGTTCAATTCCTGCCGGAAGGCCTGTGTAGTTGAGTTAAACCTATATCTGCAGGTAAAAGCAGAATGAGACGACGTCAGTTTCGTTTTGACCACAGAATAAAGACTATACAGAAGGGCCACTCGGGTCGGAACCTTTGAAGTTTTTGTCTCCGCGCATGTCGCATTACGCATGTTGCTCAGCCAGTAAACTGCATGTTCTGGCCAAAAAGCACGCTGAACTGGCTGTCCTAGCCAGTAAACTGCATATTTTTGCATAAAAATACGAGGACACGTTGTACCGCTAAGTGGCCCTTCTGTATAGTCTTTATTCTGTGGTTTTGACACATTGCTCAGACTCGTTCAGTCAAGTTAAAATGGCTATTATTTATTTATTTATTTATTTATTTATTTATTTATTTATTTATTTATTTATTAACTTTACAACCATGCAACAATTAATGCTTTTCAACTTGCAACGCAACAAAGTTGCAGCAATTTGTTGCTCGTATTACTTCACCTTTATATTGATATCAAATTTATAAAAACTAAACTAAATATGACAGGACAGTGTCAATCTCTACATCAGAATAGTGTACAGTGTGAATCTGGATTAAAAAATTGTCACTAAGATTAGTATACCTTTGACGTAAGTATGATTTAAAACTAGGCCTAGTTACAAAAACAAAGGTATAGGATGGTGACAAATAAACCCTACAAAATTCAATTACTTGTAAATTCTAATATACGCAATTCTTCACCAGCATTGCTATCATTATATAAAGGTGAAGTAATACGAGCAACAAATTGCTGCAACTTTGCTGCGTTGCAATTGAATAGCGTTGTTGCATGTATTACCACCCACCTTAAACATTGTCACGCAACAATAATTTTGTTGCAAGTTGAATCAGCGTGTTGCAGCAAGTAGAACTGGAGTCTACTTTTTTTCAACAATTTTTCCAACTTGTTGCCCGTATTACCTCACCTTAATAAATATGGGCAGTTTTTTACAAGGATGAAGATACTAGGTTGGAGAGGGTCCACAGGCGTCTTAAATCCCGAATCCCGCTCCATATTTGCCACCTTTCCCGTATCCCGACAAGTTTGGTTAGCTGATCCAATCCCGACCAACGTCTTCATTAATATAGAAATCCTGAATCCCGTTGTAGTCAATTCTCCTTCTCAAACTCATTAATAATGTTCATGAGGAAAATTGAAAATAAATCCGTATTTAAGCCTGGTTCGCACTTGTCGTAAGAATCGCAGCAATGTTATCGTGGCCGATGGCATAGAGTGCTGTCAGTCTAGACTGTGTGATTTGCATATATACAGCAGTCCAGACACAATAGAATAATAGAATAATATTGTATTGTGTCTTGACTGCTGTATATATGCAAATCACGCAGTCTAGACTGGCAGCACTTAATGACATCGGCCAGCACAACATTGCTGCGATTCTTACGACCGAGTGAGAACCAGGCTTTAATTATGCAGTATTTAGAAATCGGAGGAAGATTAAGTTAAATTTACAAAACCTTGAGGTGGATTTTCTCTTAAAATATTGATCTGTTTGAGAAGCTATAATATCGAACACTCGTCAGTGTTCACCTCCAATGTCTAAATACAGCCAAGCTGGTTAAAAAAACGTCGGCTTCGCCCCGTATTTTCAACCTGCTTGGCAGTATTTAGAAATCGGAGAAAGATTGCAGTCCAATTTCGCAAACTTTGAGGTTGATTTTCTCTTAAAATATTGATTCGTTTGAGAAGCTATATCCGACACTCGTCAGTGTTCATCCTCCGATGCCTAAATACAGCCAAGCTGGTTAAAAAGACTCGGCCTAGTATTTTCAACCTGCTTGACTGTATATTTAGAAATCGAAGGTCGGCTATATATTGCTTATTTCCCGAATCACGGCAGCAAATATTTCTAGATCTCGTTTCCCGTCATTTTTTGAAATGCCGAATCTCGTCCAATTCCCCCTCCCTCCTGTATCCCGTTTCTCGTGTCTCGATAAACCTACTGTGACTCTCATCGGTGTGTTGAAACGTTGGGTCATGAACAATAACTTTTTAAGTTACTTACAAAAAATATTTTTAAGCCAGAGAAGTGTTTAAACTATGTCTGCTTCTTCACCTGGCTACGTTGGGAATTTATTTGTATAAACTTTTAGACATTTAACTTTCTTCTTGGAACTAGTATCCTTATAGTCTTGTTTATGTTTGTTTGTCAAAATCTCCGCATCTGTCTTTTGTCTATAAATAAAAGTTGAAAGATTAAAAAAATTGCATCTAAATTAATCCCAAGCCTCGTTTCGTGTTGCAAAAAATACGGTTTTTTTAAGATTGCTCAAGGTCAATACCAATACCTACGAAAGACTATTAACCTATTCCTGCCCGAGCTGGCCAAAAACGGTCCCCTTCTTGTTTAACTCTGTCTAACGCCAGATTTTTTTAATCTATCTGACGATAGACGATTTTACTCGTCGAAAGGAGAACCCTAGCGCTCAGACATCTTGGGTAGTAATGGGTTAAACTAGCCATCGCGCTTTAATAAATATATTGCAGAGGCCACAGGAGGTAATTCCAAGAGGGTTTTATGACAGTACAAAAACAAATTTAGGAAAACAGAAATCGCCAATTACTGCGGATCCATGTATAGAGTAACACAAAAACGACCTGAAAAGAACGCGCCTCGAACGTTCGAACCCGCCATGCATGCGTCGGATCTTAAATACAATGAATTGTCAGCCTAGTTTACCCTTTCGTGCATGTACGCGTGAAAACGTTAACCCGGAACCGTTTATATTAAAATTCTGAACTACCAATTTTAAAGTTAAAGCTGTATGTAATATATCATACATGAGGAGGAGTGTTTCATCAGGATATCCAAACACTGAGACGTTTGTTGAAAGCCGAGGTGAAGCCGAGGTTTTTGAACAAACTTCGAAGTGTTTGATGTAATTTCTTCCTTCCAATATTCAAACCACCGACACGGTACTGAATTTCCTCATGAATTATTAATGAGTTTGAGATATAGAATTCAAATGACATGTGAAGGATTTCTGAACATTCAAGACCTAATTTTCCCACATTGAGAATGACCTAACCTTGATTTCTACAAGGCCAACAGAAATTGAGATATCACATTTGCAATCCTTTTCAATCTCGTTCAATTTTGATGAACTATGTACTTCTGTACAGGTTTCTAGCGCCTTAGTGCATTTTTCTATCCTTTAAAACCATTGTTAGGTTCTAGGAGAATTTTGTTTACAAGAACGAGTTAAACAAGAATGACTAAAAATAGCTTGACATTGCTCCCTTAACGTTCTTATTGTCTATTTGACCAGCTATCTCTCATCAGCTTCTTCAGAATTAGTCCAGCAGCGAATTGTACTGAAATATGCTGGAACGGAAGTGCTTACAAACGTATGATTGGGTTATAAAAGTGAGGGTCATCAGGCGAGCGTGCACTAAGCGTTTCACAGCGACTAGTTTGAACAATGTGGCTGAAGCAAAACTTGGTTCTTATTCTTCTCCTGGCTGCAGGTTAGTTTATAAAGTTACTTAGCGCATTGCTGGATTATTGTATTGAGTTGTTTCGTCTGTTATGCGTCAAGATAATTTTTGGAAAGTTTTTTTGGAGTTTAGGGTGCCCGACCAAGGTTGGGTGACTCAAGGTGAATCAGGCGCAAACGCTTATGTAGCGAAAGATGCTGAGCAGTTGTAAGCGCACTGTGTGTGGACTGAAGTTGGTGTGTGCTGTGTGCAAATATGACAAGCTAGTAATGTCAGCGAATATACTATAGTGAGACTTCAGTCATGGCAAAGTTTGAGCCAACGTATGATATATTATGAGAAACGTTAATACGTTAAGCGCAGGATCATCTAGTGCTAATGTAGTCAAATTTGTTACCCGTAAATGTAAAACTACCACCTACCAGAGATCCTTTTTTATCAGAACTTGTCGACTTTGGAACGCTGTTGCAAATGAACTGAACCTTAGTATGGATAGTCTAAACTCATTTAAATCTGTTATGCTAAATTATTATTTTGCATCATTGGAAACTTGTTACAACTGTGAAAATCCACGTACGTTTAAAACTATATGTCTAAAATGTAATTCTGTCCGTAGTCTTAGCTGTCCAATTTCTTGCTGTTGTTAGTATCTGTATCTGTAAATTATATTTAGTTATACTTTGTATAGTTACATAGCTTTATAGTTATATCTCGGGCCCGCTGTAATTGGCTAATCGCTGTTGCGGATCCCCTGCCATCGTTTCTAAGTAACTTTTCTATGTTGTTATCTGTGCATAAACATTTTTTATCTGGCAAAGCTAATAAAATAAAATAAATAAATAATATCAGAGCAAACTATATTAGGGTGAAGCAACTAGAACTGATCAACGACTGTATGTCCAAGGTTTGGATTGAAGTTAAAAGCATCAATAGAAACAGGTGCATATATCAGATATGTAGCAACACACGTTAAGGTAACCGCAACAGTCTTTTTTAAGCAAGTGCACACTGAACCGAAGTTGTGCGTAAAGACATGGCAAGCTCACGTTAGGGTAACCACAACAGTATTTTTTCAGCAAGCGCACACTGAAACGAATTAGTTGTGCCTGGGGATAAGACAAGCTATAGTAATGTCAGTGAAAACACTAGCTATATATTATTAACATTCAGTCTTTGGTCGTGACTGGCTTTTGAGTCGCGTTAGGGCGCAGTTGGTTGGAACAAACTTTAGTGAGTCGCCTGAATGCGCAGCGAAATAAACGTATTGATATCCAAGCTTTGTGAATTGGCACTGAACTATCGTCAATAACACACGTTCGGGCAAGCGCAAAAGTTGGGGGTTTTGTATCTGCGCAACGCGCAGATATATTGCTGTCGTGTTGTGTGTGTGTGTTCCAGTGTGGGTTAACTTTTTGGTGTAACCGCTGACCTGTAATATGTGCAGTAGTGTGACTGTTTATATTTCCTCGCCGTGTTGTATGAACTAAGGAGCGAGACGAAGAACAACATTATTTTCGAAGAAAGTCAATTGCAATGCTGTATGATTGGAGTAGTATGATTCAGGGATACTTTAAAATGATTGCGTCTGACCGTACGCCAAGTGATAGCATAATAATTCAATTTGATATTTGCGCTCATCTCAGTTCAAATAGATTTTTCTCCGTTGCTATTCTATACGATTTGCTCTAATTCACATATGTTGTACAGAATTTAACGCTCTATATCTAATCGTATAAGTTTCCCAAATGGCACAAACCTACAGACGATTGATTTACTTTAAATATGACCGCGTTTGACCGTACGCCAAGTAAATAGCGTAATAATGCAATTCGATATTTGCGCTCATGTCAGTTCAAATAGACTTTTCTCCGTTGTTATTCTATACCATGTTCTCTAATTCACATATGTTGTATAGAATTTAACGCTCTATCTAACCGTGCAAGTTTCCCAAATGGCAGAAACCTACAGACGATTGATTTACTTTAAATATGACCGCGTTCGACCGTACAAGTAAATAGCCGTATAATGCAATTTGATACTTGCGCTCATCTCAGTTCAACTGATATATTTTTCTCCGTTGCTATTCTATACGATTTGTTCTAATTCACATATGTTGTACAGAATTTAACGCTCTATCTAACCGTGCAAGTTTCCCAAATGGCACAAACCTTCAGACGATTGATTTATTTTAAATATGACCGCGTTTGACCGTAGGCCAAGTAAATAGCGTAAATAATGCAATTTGATATTTGCGCTCATGTCAGTTCAAACAGCCTTTTCTCCGTACCTACATACATGGCACAAACCTACAGACGATTCAGGGGTATTTAGATCCGCGGTAGCCGTATTATTGGCCATTTGGATATATCTTCCAGCAGTTAGCCGTTGAATTCTATATTTCCGACAAAGTTTTGCACAAAAACATTTCGGAGACAGGGGATATTGCTGAAAACTGGTTGAGTATTTTTAACGTGACTTATAGTAAACTTGTGAGTGTGATCTACCACAGTTTTTGTGAGTCATGATACTTTCTCTTTAATTATCTTATAAGATATCGCTAAAATCTTATAAAATTTTTCTTAAGATCTTACAAGATTTTCCAAGATCACACAAGATCTTGACATGATTCTCACAGTGGTGGGTTTGCGCAGATACATGTACGCATAGCGGACCTTTTGTTTAAACGCGCTCTGGATTCAGTGTGACAATCTGCGCGCTATTAAAAAACTGTTTTTGTGATATTCAATTACTTGTTAAATTTTTTCATTGCTTTTCAATTTGTTTAAGTACTTCGCAATTTATTTTTTTTTCTCAGGATTCCCTGCTGTTCGGTCGGATTGCCATGACCGCGCACAGGTCATCCATGAGCCTGGATATGTCGAACACGGCTGCCGATTAGACAAACAGGATGAGAGTGAGGAGATCGTCGTCGTTTTGGACGGTGAGTCACAGTGAGAACACAGCAAATCAATTACTTGTAAATATAACTTTGAAAAGTAAACGTGCTCATTAAATGTAAGCGCGTAGTTCAAATATGGTATAGCAAGCGCCAAATAGTATAAATGCTTTTTAATATTTAGTTTTCGATATCCATTGTCGGACGTTTTTGATCGTATGTTTTAAAATCAGTTTTTACAAAAGTGAACATGCGCATTAAATGTAGGCGTGGTTCGCGTTTGGTATAGCAAGCGCCAAATAGTATAGTATCCTTTACTATTTAAGATTTTCTGTATTTGCATCGTCGAGGTTTTTCAACTTATATGCTTAAATTATGCTTAAAATTCGTCCAGTTCACCGCCTTCATACATCACTGTTTACCCTGCGAGTCAGAGCCCCTTTCCAACCTACGCAGGCTTTGGGGGAAAGTGGGCTCTGCCAACAAACTCGATATTTCTTTTTGAGCATGCGTGAACGGTTGCCAATATACTATTTGGGACCCAGGCTCTAGCGCGTCACTTCCTATTTTCCTGTTTACGCGTGTTCGTAAACTAGAACTTGTTTGACCAGTTTAAAACCTGACTGACTCGCCCCAAACTTGGGGCGACGATTGAGTTTGTTGGCAGAGCCCACTTTCCCCCGAAGCTTGCGTAGGTCGGAAAGGAGGTCTGACTCGCAGGGTAATCACTGTTCAGAGACTCTTCCTTTAATCGTATTGTTCAACTTTGGAATAATTTACCACTTGTAATTCGTCAGTCAGCTACTTTCGCTTCCTTTAAAACTCAATTGTATAAACTCTATCACAATAAGTCAGACACTATCTTTGACACAGACAGAGTAAGCACCTGGAAGACAGTATGTCCTAATTGTAGGACAATTAACAGACCTTTTTGCTGCTGAGATTTTTAGGCAAGATTCAGGAATAGCAGGATGCGTCTTTTTCAGTGCTTGCCGTCGGGATCAGCCCTTTGAATACTTCCATTATTCGTCTATTTCAAACTAAATCGTTTTGATTTCGGGGGTAGGGGGCTGAGTTCAGTGTCAGGTGCGGATAATGGCGCATTCTGTATTGTAGTAAATAGTGGACCATTATGTGTATTGTCTTGAATTTATTGATTTATGTACGGGGTTTGCCTAGTTGGGACCTCGTGTCCTTTCGCTAGCCCCTTATCAAACTCATCTTTTACTCTTTGTAATGTTTTGGGATCTGTTGCTATTATTGTAGTACTTTCATATGTTCTAACAAGCACCAAAGCTATGATAAACTTCAAATATATGACAAATTTTTTAATTGTAGACATGTTTCGACATGTTTGTAGACATGTTTTAAGACATTGTAGACGTGTTTTAAGTTTGCATTTGAATTTTGTAATCCTTTATTCACTGTATATATATAAAGACACCTGTATCCATTTGTAAATTAGTTAACCGTTTATCTGTACTGAAGATGGCATAAGTTTTGCCGAAACGTGTCTATAGACAAAAAATTTGTCGTATATTTGAAGTTTATTATTGTAGTACTGTATTACTTAGTGAGTTTGATTAAAGCTCCTATTATTATTAAAATTATAGATTACATAATGTTAAAGCCAATTTATATGTGCTAATATATAAATTAAAGTTAATCAGACAACGTTCGCTACAAGCTGTGCCAAAACCTTGAACAGGAAGGTTGGCCAAGGTGTTACTCCCACCTATCAACAACCGATATATATGCCAGATAGTTCTAAAGGTCGTTTTCTTCCAGCTTGCCAGTGCACGTGCATGAAAAACAAGTGATACGGCACTTGCTAACGAATTAGAACATTACTTCTCTCTTCGGCGGGAAAACTAACCAATTACAATTCGCGCAGGAGTCACATATAAGCTCAAAACGCGCCAGAATGAATCACTTTATCCAAGAGCTCTACATTGAAAGCTGCTTGTAAGCTATACACAGGAATTTTTTCCCACCCACCCACCGCTTCAAAGTTGCACTTACGCAAATATTTTCGAAACGAAAAATATTGGTATATACGTGGAAAGTAATCTGCCAATATAATTTGTTAGCAGATCTCTAGCCTAGTTTCCTTTATGTTGTGTTAAACAATGGACACCGGGAAGCATGTGGTAATGTTTCTCCACGAACGAACAGATAGTTTGAAGAACTTGCAACTATTTTTGTAAATAATTCGTTGTTGTAATATATTCTTGATGGTTTTATGTTCCTGCTGTAAGAAATAAAGTTCTGGTTTGGGGATGAAGTGCTCCCAATGGTCACCTTCAAGCCCATAGACTCAGGTTATTTTATGTAAATATAATGATCAGTCGAATCGTAAGAACTGTCCAAGGGGATTATGACCCCTTGGTTCAGGTCGATGTCTTAGGGGGTCGCTACCCCTTTGGCAGGATATGTCCTATTTGGGGATTATTACCCCGAGGGCATTAGCAGAGTCCTATAATGGGGATTATATACCCCAGGACAACAATCTAAGGCCATGTAATAATGAGTCGTTGGGATGATGTTTGACCACAATTTTAGACAATCGGAGTACTTTGTGTGTGTGCCATTAGTATTTTCCTGATTGTTCGGCCTTTCCTTTTAAAGAACCGCTTGAATCATTAAATAAACTTAAGCTTTGATTTTGTCAGGTTAGGCAACGTTGTTTTTTAAAGCTACAAAATGCCAATGAACGTACCAAATGGGTCGTTTTTGTAGGCTTGTAGCTTTTCAAAACACTCGCATTACGTGTTTTGTCAGATCTGGAACACTCGGTTATCCTGCGTATGCTTTTTTATTTAACAACGAAGTATGCGCGAGTGAGGTTTATGTTATATCTCAACGAGTGAATAGAATTGTAT
>OZ036003.1:15065832-15090832 GCA_964035015.1 Corallium rubrum
TGAAAATGTTTTCCATATTATTTGAATTCAAGAGAATGTACTGCTTAACAAAGTACCATGATGGCATGGACAACTACGGACAACATTATTTTTTGTAGTTTAATGTATCACAACACCAACCCAGATTTCAAGCATTACAATATCTATCGTGAGATGAGCTCTTTTACATCTGTTGTGGGTCTGACGCCACTCGCATCGGGAAAAGACCACTTGGAACTCCAAAAGCTTCAAACAAATAAATGGATTGACAAATTCCCGCCAACTGGTATTCTTCTGCACTATGCTGTTACTGTTGTTGATCATATGGGCCTGGAGACACCAATCGTTCTTCCTAAACAGGTAAATATATTTAAGAAATGGCTCATGGTTTAGCGTGCTCCATCGAGTTGCGGATGCACGCGGGAAATTGGGAGAGCACGAAAAAATCGTAAGTTGAGTGCTCTCCAAATTTCCCAAGTGCATCATAACTCGATGAAGCACGCTAAACCATGAGCCATTTCTTTTATAACATAGCATTAAATCCTTTCACAAGCCGGCGAATCGTTTTGGTTGTTGTGTTTTTCTACATTCGTAGCCAAGTCTTTTTTGTTCGCTAAAATCCAACCAAAAGGACAGTTTAAACTCGGTTACCCAGACCCAGTTTATGTCTTCTGGGTCGTTGTTCTTTATTACTCAATAAAATTAAATGACTTGGTATTTTGATAATATAGAAGGCCATAAAAAGTCAATTTAAAATTCAAATAGTGTAATAAAAGTAGTGTGCTGCGTAGTCAGTGTTGAAACAACAATCGAAATATGCTATAGTAGGTTAATACTGCCGAAACAGAGAACGTGAGTGGTCTAAGGTTTCGAGCGAAGGCCCTTCGTCAGAGAGAAACGTTCAGTTTTGTTTTGAAATTTTTTCCCGCGCTTTTTTGCCGTGCTCCATCGAGTTTTAGTATACACCCAACCATCGTCTATTACAAATCCTGCATTCTGATTGGCTACTCAACCGTTGTCTATTCGTGATGGACAATGTTTGAGAAAAATGAAAACAAACCTGAAAAAATATGGCAGTAAACTCTCGTTTTGTAGACGTTTCGGAGGAATTGTTTGAGAGTTTGATAGAAAATTCTATCCCTGAGAAAACTAAAAACGCCACAAAATATGGCATGAAGATTTTTAATGGTAAGGAACGAAATACAATTAAACCGTATTTTATTAATAAATCTGCTTTTACTCTTCGCTCATGAGTGGTTAAATAACACAACATTTTCGTCAGTTTGCACGAGAAAAACTGTATTTTTTAGAGTAGGTACAGGGTGTATACTAAAACAATTAGACAACTCGTCCTCGTTGTCTATGCGCGAATAGTCAACTCAGGCTTCGCCTTCGTTGACTATTCGCTCATAGACAACTCGGACTCGTTGTCTAATTGTTAAATGGAGCACGCACGACAGCCAATCAAAAACGTTGCTATATCAAAGCTATGTTATAATATGTAATATATCGTACACCAGGAGGAGTGTTTCATCAGGATATCCAAACACTGAGACGTTTGTGTTTTCTCATGAATTATTAATGAGTTTGAGATGTAATATATCATACACGAGAAGCCGTTTATTATCTGATTTGAAAACACCGTCTGGGAATAACCCCGTTCTCGAACTTGAATTTCATGTGAGCAGAGTTTAGTTGGTCTCTCCTGTGCTTCGAGGGTTTTTCGCAGGGTTCTGCGGTTAAAATCAACACTTAGGTCTTAGCTTACGTCGTACACTTTTAACATGAGCTTCTGGCTCGGATGATTGGGCGACCACATCCTGTGCTTACGACGTTAAATAAATCATTACTCATGGTGACAATGTTTTAATTTTTTACAGATATCGTTCTTGGGTAGCATTGAAAAAACTGGCATCGATCCTGTTCGTCTTATCCATAACTCGCTCAAAGGGGATGTCCTTCATCACAGCTTGGCCTACAACAATCTCCGAAATGAGTACATGGTTGCATTTGATTTGGACGTCAATAAAGATGGTAGTCCTGACCACGTGTATGCATTACGTGTTAATGGCTCGGGTCATATCATGGATAAAGGGATTTTGAATGTAACTGTTGCAATGGTAACAAGTACGTGCGAAGACAGTTACTTTCTTTTTAATAATTATATAGTCGATGTATAGATATATTACACATACACAGCACGTGCATTTACACAAACCCACCACCACTTGGCACTACCCTCACTTCCAACAACCACCGCCACCACTCCTACCATCCTCACCACTATCACTACTTCCTCTACCACCCTTACCACCACTCCTACCACCACCACTCCTACCACCACCACTTCCACTACCACCGTGACCACCACCACTCCCACTATCACTACTCCCTCTACCACCCTTACCACCACTTCCACTACCACCCTGACCATCACCTCTCCCACCACTCCTACCACAACCACCACCACTTCCACCACCACCCTGACCAGCACTTCTCCCACCATCACTACTCCCTCTACCACCCTTACCACCACTCCCACCACCACCACTTCCACTACCACCCTGACTACCACCCTTACCACCACTCCCACCACCACCACTTCCACTACCACCCTGACCACCACTCCCGCTATCACTTCTCCCTCTACCACCCTTACCACCACTCCCACCACCTCTCCCACCATCACTACTCCCTCTACCACCCTTACCACCACCAGTTCCACTACCACCCTGACCATCACCTCTCCCACCATCACTACTCCCAGTCTACCACCCTTACCACCACTCCCACCACCACCACTTCCACTACCACCCTGACCACCACTACTCCCACTATCACTACTCCCTCTACCACCCTTACCACCTCTCCCACCACGACCATCACCTCTTCCACTACATCCCTATATTCACTCCCACCACCACCCTCACCACTACTCCCACCTGACCACTACCCTACCCACCACCACCAACCCTCCCACCACCACATTCGCGCCACCACCTTCAACCCCCTCCCTGGAAATCCGATGCCTTTAGTTGCATTTTCACACCACTTATAACCATTTCTTTTATTCTTTTTAATAGCACAACAAGGACGGCCAAGTGTTGCATTCAATCCAAGTACTCAACAGTATCTGATCGCATTTCAAATGAGTGCGCCAAGTCTCTTTGGAGGAAGTAGTGTAATTGTTGGACAGCGAGTCTATGGCCACAAGACTGAGAAATTGCATTTCCCCTACGTCATGGTAAAAGGAGCAGGAAACAGCCCCATCGTTGAGCCAAATTTGATTTACAATTCTGCAACAGGTAACTTAGAATGACATTCAAATTAGCTCGGTTTGCTTTGTATACGTACATGCATGTAATTAGATTCTTTTGACAGAGCTTGTAGAAGAATTGGGTATATTACAAATACAGTCAAACCCCTATTAACGGACACCTTTTTTAAGCGGACACTCCTCTTCAGCGGAAACGGACACCTATCTTGTGTTTCAGTGAGCATATTAACCTCTTAAGGTGGCTCCCTACGGTAATTTCAATAGGGGACTGGAAATAGTATCGTTACGCATGCGTAAACAGCGATCTTGTCGTTTCGAAATTCTATGACCGCGTCGACATGGATGTTAGACTTGTAGACGTTTTCTTCGGTGAATTTTGGTAGAAGTTTGTAAATAAGTAGTTTATAAAAATTTCTAAAGTATATATAATTTTAAAGAAATTTCATAAGAAAGAACTTTTTTAAATCGATAATTTTTATAGCGAAAAATCCGTCCCTACAACCTACCTTCATTTTTTGCATGGATATTCTCTACAACAATATCTATCATCTCAGCAATTTTTAAGAAAATTCACCGAAGCAAACGGAAGACATGCCGCTTCAATTACGCAATATTCGAAAATATACCAAAATTCCAACGTCATTATTACTATGGTAACAGCAAACAATTGAACTTTTTAATAAATATTTTGTATCTGCAGTAGTTCTGCTATAGTAAGGTCTACTTAGTATTTATCTAACAAATGTTTTAAACTTATGAATAACATTAGATAACGAGCGTATGAAATAGCGCACATTTATTTAAACTATAGGGAGCCACCTTAAGCGGACAAATTCATATCAAAACAAGACGCCTGCTCAGGCGTTCACTCGGGCTACTGATTTCTGAAAGCTTGGCGTAGCCAGTGCGTACTCTAGCAAGACTATATGGCAATGGCAATGCATAATTGCATAGATTTTGACAAATAGAATCAATGGTCTTATAAGGAAGCGCCGAAGATTTGCTAATGTAGTATAAATGCAAACAATTTTTCTGAAAATTAAACAACGGATCGAATATATTTAGTAGACAAAACCTATAGTGTTGGATTCGGTAGATTCAAGCGATCATTTTGAAATAGAATTTATATAAATTCGGACAAACAGAAAATATTTAAACATGTTTCGAAACACGTTTCCAAATGTAATACGGCACGCGACACCTACGCGATATCTAGACACGCACTGAACTTTTCGAATTAAATTAGTTTGAAAGGTAATTGGCAACCATGTTGAAACGTCTTGTTGCCATACTAACAACTGTTGCTATTTATTTGGTAGCAGTTTTTGATTGTCAGAATGTTTAACTATGTATAACATTTAGTTTTATTCTTTTTCCGAATTGTTATGCACGAAGCTTTAATGGTTGAAAACTGCTTCATTTTGTTCAATAAATACGTCAAACGTTTTACTCATAGCATCTAACCTCTTCTAGTCTTCTTGCAGGGACTTTTTTGACAATATTAAAGCAAAATTCACTCTGTATTTCATCGAAATGTTCTTCGACAACTTTTTGGTCGCCATATTGGATTTTTTCGTGAAGGAAAACATAGAGATCATATAAATACTAGAGGGGGCATTGGCGGAAACAATTGGTAACCACATGGCAGCCGCCATTACCTATGATATTTCAGTCAATTGGTTGGCAAATGTACTAGACCCAGTCTTTTGCCAACCAACGCGCCTAATGTTTGCCTCCAAAAAATCCAAGATGGCGGCGTTCAATGGGTTACCCGTCGTTGACTGAAACTAAGATAGGATGCCCCCTCTAGTATTTATATGATCTCTATGAAGGAAAAACCATCCTTCAAAATCCGCATAGGCATTTCATTGACTTTCTGGTAGATTCCGGTTGTTTATTAGTCAATCAGAATACTTAACACTCATTCAAATTTGCACTGTATTTCATTTTTCTGCACTGTATTACACCTTTTCTACACTGTATTACATTGAAATTGCACTCCTCTCGACCAATCAGGATGCAGTAATTTTGTCATGTATATTATTAAATTCTTAATTAAACAGTTGTACAGCTAGGGAAAGTAAAATGTTTGCACTTTTATTTTGAAAAATCTCCATTGTCTTCCAGGTGGATTTGTCATGACTGTGATGCTTATCTCACCACCCAAAACAGCTTTTGCTGTTTTCCTCAAGGCAGGCGGCACAACATCGTACGTAAAACGTCTCTTCGGCGGCGAAGTGTTTGAGGCCCAAGTCTTTATGGACCCGATGAACCACCAAGTTTACTTTGTATATCAAGTAGAGCGGTCAGCCATTATACTTTCCACTAATCAGACGAGTCAACATCGTTCTCTAAACTCATACCCCTACCTTATCCTAGTAACGAGAACCAATGGCACAGGAACAAGTGATCCAAGTGCAGGCAGAAATTTGGTTGGTTTTACGCATGAAAAGGATGCTAGCCTTGCGGGATACTTTGACCAAAATAATGGATGGTAAGTTATTATATATCTATTTTTAATATAAACAGTAGAACCAGTTTTAAGGTGCCTGGATGGACGGACGGACGGACGGACGGACGGACGGACGGACGGATGGACGGATGGATGGATGGATGGATGGATGGATGGATGGATGGATGGATGGATGGTCTATGGCCTGTGAGATCTTTACATATTTAAATGCCTCAGGTTAAAAGAAAATGTTTCCCGAAATTTTTTCTCAAAAATATTAAATGCTCGCCCATTAACAGCGCTCTGAAGTTGGCCAAATCAGTCCAAATCGCGCCATTTTGAAAGTTAGACCGTTTTCTTGGGCATGGGCTCTAATTGATAGATCTACGTCACATTTGCGTCACAGTCGGAACACCAACATTTCTTCCGCCGAGTATGAGTCAGACGAACCATCTTGTAACATATAGATGAATATATCTAAAGTTTTCATTGCTTAAATAAGGTTTAAGAGACGCAATACCAAAAACACACTAAATAGTCAGAAGTTCGGTTCCGACCGTGACGTCACACAGTAAACTCGCACGGTAACCAATCAGAAACGGCGTTATATGACATATATGTTGTGAAACAAAATTAGACTTAAACTGTCTCTATGGCCTGTGGGATCTTTACATATTTAAATAACTAAGGTTAAAAGAAAATGTTTTCCGAAATATTTTCTCAAAAATATTAAATCCCCGCCCATTAACAGCGCTTCAAAGTTGGTACCTTTATAACTGTGACCGTGCATTAGGGACATGGTGCGTGCTCCATAACTCGATGGAGCCACGGCAATTTTAAACGTAATGAGAAAGTCATTTTTAATCAGCGAAATAGATATTGTTTTCCGTTGTTTTGTGTCTGATTCTCTGTTATAAAAGAAATGGTTCATGGTTTGATGTGTTCCATTGAGTTATGGATGCACTTGGGAAGTTGGGAGAGCACTCAGAAATCTAGAGTTGTTCTCGGTTATCGCCTCGACCAACTCTTACGCTTTCTTCGTGCTCTTCCAACTTCCCGCGTGCATCCTTAACTCGATGGAGCACGCTAAACCATGAACCATTTCTTAAATTGCCTTAAAGTGCCTATGAAACAAAAATTAAGTTTGTCTTATTTGAAAGAACGCTTAAAATGATAGAGTAACGTCTTTTGAAGTTTTTCGTTTCCTTGCTTTGTTCTTGAGATATTTTAGTTTGTTAGTGCAAAGTTTCACAGAAACTTTGCAGTATTGTGATGAGTGGGGAAAATTCACACGATAGATACATAGATACATAGATACATAGATACATAGATACATAGATACATAGATACATAGATACATAGATACATAGATACATAGATACATAGATACATAGATACATAGATACATAGATACATAGATACATAGATACATAGATACATAGATACATAGATACATAGATACATAGATACATAGATACATAGATACATAGATACATAGATACATAGATATATAGATACATAGTGTAAACTTTCCGGGGGGTAAACTTACCAGGTTTAACGACATACATACTTGTCGTAGTTGAAAGGCTAAAACCAGTGAAAATGTGAAACACTAGTATCAGTCTTTCATAGACGACAAATATTTATGTCGCTTAAAGCTTGTAAGCCCTATAAACAGCGATAACAGACAGGTTTGTACCTTATCTATGGATATTTCTTGAAAGACGTTTTATATCTTAATATAACCAAGAATGAAAGAAGTTTCCCCCCGGAATATATAAGAATACCACTGCGCACGCGTGGTTTTGTTTGCGACTGGCCGAATACGACAATGGCGGAGAAACGTAAAGGGGTGATCGATTTTTCTTCTCGAAACAACGAATTTCTAGGCTTTAGTGCATGGCTAATTAAATATGGTCTGGGCGAAAGGATTTACTGTCTGCCTAGCGGAAGGTCAAAGGTGCGAATAAATATTAAAAGCTTTATATTTAACTTTAATATAGTGTGGCATGTTGACGATGTTGTGAAGTCGGTTTGTAGAGTGTTGTTAGTTCGTGTCTGTTATATTTTCAGCTCAGTAACAAATTCTGTATACTGGAGATCGTAGACTGTCTTCGCATTTTGATTTGGCGTTCAATAAGCAACTGTACGAAGAACCCTGGCCACATAGTAAACATGAATGTAAGAATGTTCAGTTCTGCATGTATCTGTACCTGCGTGAACTTAGCGCGTGATTGGGCAGACGATTCGGAATGCTAAATAACGTGAAGCTAGCAACATAATCATCAGGCGTAATAATTTGTGAAGGCAACAAAAACTTACTTATCTTGACATCCACTTGACAAATTTTAGTCAATTTTGATCTGGATTGACTGGACGTCACACGATACGTATTAGTATCGGAATTCTTGTGATGCGCCAAGCTTTTTATGCAAAAATTTCGAGGATCCGGAAAACAATAGTGAAGGGCACAAAAGACATCAGTATTCATGTTTGTTGGAGTTTATAATTTTTTTTGCGTTCTTGAAGAGAAAATGAC
Organism: Corallium rubrum; assembly: GCA_964035015.1. Classification (NCBI taxonomy): domain Eukaryota; kingdom Metazoa; phylum Cnidaria; class Anthozoa; order Scleralcyonacea; family Coralliidae; genus Corallium; species Corallium rubrum. The sequence continues at coordinate 15,074,080 of OZ036003.1, forward strand.
TCTTTAAGAATCCCTCGAGATTCTATTTTGGGTTTTTTGTCTGAGTTTTCACTTGATTAAATTAACTTGGGCTTTGCTAAAGAAAATGGGCTGGCAGCTCTGTCCGTACACGTGGCAAAAATTGTTATTACTAGAAACTTTGCACTATCCTTGGGATCTAGTTTGATATGCAGATTAGACCTTTTAACGTCACATGTGCATAATGAGTTATCGGAAAAAGTTATATATCTTTGCTATTATCAAACCAAATTAAATCAGGGAAGCGTGTGCGTGTGTTTCGCCCAGAACACTATAAAGATGTAGACTTTCAAGTAATTATTATATGTGACAATTGCCTTATTTCATGTCGCGAAAGAGACTGGTACTGTGCTGGAAAATCCGTTAGTACCAGCCTCCGGCGTGCAATATTCCTTTTTATTATATAGATGCGAGTGTTTTATTAGAAAATATGCAGTGTCGTATTTTCCATATCCTCACTAGTGAAGATATCGATGACGTCATTAAGAATTTTACCTCTTTTTGCATTGAATCTATATAATAAAAAGAAAATTACACGCTGGCTTGAAGATATGAATTTTATCTTCTCGTGGTAAAAACGATATTTTACTCATTCGCTACGCTCATTCGTAAAATATTGTTTTCACCACTCGAAGATAAAATCCATATCCTCGCACCACCGTGTAATATCCTCTATGTTTCACACCACGCCAGAGACTGGCAATAACCACTGACCTCTATATAACTGGACTGCGACCACACGATTTTTTTGTATTGCACAAAGTGTCCCCAATTGAACGGCGCCATCTTTGATTTTCTGGTTTGCTGATTGGTTAATTTTAGACCTAACAAGATGGCGTCCTGTCAGTCATCTGTGATTGGCCAATTTCGCGGCTCAGACCTAACAAGATGGCGCCTGATAGCGTGTAATCGGGCCATTTTTTCGCAGGGCACTCGCAGTCCAGTTATGTAGAGGTCAGTGGCAGTAAAGGTTTTCCAGAACCGTGCCAGTCTCTTTCGCGACGTGAAATTAGGCAATAGCAGAGATATATAACGTTTTTCGATAACTCATTATGTATCTGTGACGTCGCAACATGTGACATTTATATCAAACAAACTGAAATATCTCAAGAACGAAGCAAGGAAACGAAAAACTGCAAAAGATGTTACTCTGTCATTTTAAGTGTGCTTTCAAATAAGACAAACTTAATTTTCGTTTCATGTGCACTGTAACGAGGGCCGGTCCGTAATTATTACTTTGAAGTAAAAAGTTCCACTTTGTAAACATTTCTAAAGGTTAACCGTCTTCTGGAATAACAGAGAAAATGGCAAAATGAGAATCAACTCGTCCAACTTATTCGGTGTTCACGGAATCTTCCGGCGGGAAGAGAACCCACACAGTTGTCCAACTCATTCCAATGTTCGAAACCCTGCTTCTTGCTTTCTACCACACAACAATGGCCACATGTTATTATGGGAAGAAGGTTCGAAACTAGGAGGCTTCCTTGTTAAAGAAGGCACATTTAATCCGGTACTTGGCGAACAACGACATGCCAAACTTCTGTACAACCATCATGAGAAAAGAGCTTTTGTCGTATATCAGCAGAAAGTTGGAGGACATTTTGTGCTTTATGTCAGAAACATTCATCCAGGATCTCAGTTCAGCTGTCGTGTGCCGTGTCAACCGGATGAGGAATGCGCCATGTTGGATGTTTGCGCGCCGACGTACGGTATGTCAGAGCGGGGGGCTTACTCACTGATTTACCTACCTACCTATCTACCTACCTACCTATCTACCTACCTACCTATATATATATATATATATATATATATATATATATATATATATATATATATATATATATATATATATATATATAGACAATACTCTGGTTGCTATGCGTGTTTTCATTGGTTGTTGCCCATGATCTATTAGAGGACAGACACACAGATCACGTCAGATAACATCAGCTGACTTGCTTTTTTCTTTCTTCATGCCCCAAAATTCGACAAGCGTTTGAAAATTTTTGTATTGTATAAAACAAATAGATTCCATTTTTTTGTTGTCTGTTCAGTTATAGATGCACAGAAGACGTAACAATGTGGTAAGAACATCAGTGACCCACCCTACCACGTTGTGACGTCATCTGTACATCTATAACTGAACAGACAACGGCAAAATGTAATCTATTTGTTAAGTATATACTGGATAGCGTATTCCTTACGTCCGGCAGTCAAAATTCTGAAGCCAGATCCGCTATTTCACTACTTCCTGTCCAGTATTCTTTGCGGGCTTAAGAGTACACGCGTAAAAATCTCGCAAGTTGTTACAGCATTGTTGCCTGAACAATGCTGTAACAACTTGTTGACATATGTGAACAACATTGATAAATGAACAACATTGTTCATCATTGTTTCAACAAGTTGTTACAGTTGTTACAGTGATGAAACAACAACCGTTGTTCACGCATGTTGTAACAACCGAAGAACGTGTTGATACATCAACCATGTTCACCATTGTTGTAACATTGTTGTTCATCGTTATTTCGTCATGCTGTTACAACGTGTTGTATCATGTGCGAACAACGTTGTTGGCTATAAAAATGTGCTGTTGGAACAACTTGTTCATGACTGTTGATTTATCCGTGAACAAGTTGTTCGAACATAAGTGAACAACTTGTTGACAACTTATTCACGGCGAGCAGCACAACATTGTTCACGGCGAGCAGCACAACATTGTTCACGCCTGTTGACAACCGTGAACAACTTGTGCGTTTTTACGCGTGTAGTGAGAGTTAATTGGGGCACGGGGGGAGTCGAAAAAGCCGTAAAACAATACCACTAAGAAACAGAAAGAAATTACAAGCAAATACAGTTCGAAATTTTCAACTAACATATACTAAGGCTTTGTAAAGACATGTTTTACTACTAGTAAATAAAAATTAAAATCTGCAGTCACTACAGGGTATGCTGCGATTTGTTGTTACTTGGATTCAGGTCCCCACACTACGTGTCGAATTTCATCCTTGACCTGACCACCTTTGCATGTCTGCACCTATCACACCGAAAATACTTTCGGTGGAAATTACAATTTGCTTTGATAGGTTAGGGGTGGGATGGTGGGACGCAAATATCTTCACTGTTATACGTTTTCTCCAAATAGCTAGTATGCCGACTAAAGGGGTAATGACTCCTTGCTGGCCAATGTGCCTTTGGTTATCGAACGCTCTCACGTTGATTCTCCCCATTCTCCGCGCGCAGTTCCTTGGCTGTTAACCTTGGTTATTGCATAACCTCATTACATAAAATATAAAGGTACAGAAAAGGGCATATGAATTGTTTCATAATGAAGTTATTGACCGTTTTTGTTGTATTTTTACGATGTCTGTTACGTGATTTTTGTATATTTTATCTGCTGTAAATACTTGATTTTTATGTTTCAGGTTTTATGGAAAACAAGCGTACTTGCGCCAAAGATAATGGAGGATGTAGTCACATATGCCATACCATCCGCAGCCTTGGCGTGACATGTTCTTGTCCTACGACTCATGCTCTTTCTTTGGACGGAATGAAATGTTTCCATAAAGGTGAATAAACTTCTCCGATAACTCATTATGCACATGTATGTCGCAACATGTGACGTTTACATTTATAAAATAACATGTATACTGCGCGAGCCCTGATTGGTCAATTGCCGTGTTTAGATCAGAGTATCCAAACACGGAAAATTCCCGCCAAAACGATTTTTTGAAAATGTCGGACAGTATATCATATTCACTTGTGATTATTTTATAAAAGAAATACCAAATGTTTTTTTCCGTGTTTGGAGACTCTTATCCAAACACTTGGGAAATTGCTCGACTTTTGTTACGCTTTTCTCCATAGAGTAACATCTTTTGAAGTTTTTCGTTTCCTTGCTTCGTTCTTGAGATATTTCAGTTTGTACGATATGCAAATTTTAACATTTTAACTACACCTAGCTACATAATTAAAAAAACATTTTAACGTCACATGCATGTGCGTAATGAGTTATTGAAAAAAGTTATATCTTTGCTATTATCAAACCAAAATAATTCGGGGGAAGCATGTGCGTTGCGTTTCGCCCAGAACACTTAACATGTAGATTGTCAAGTGATTATATTTAACAATAGCAAAGATATATAACGTTTTTCGGGAACTCATTATGCACGTGTGACGTTGCGTTTTTACATCAAACAAACTGAAGTATCTCAAGAACGAAGCAAGGAAACGAAAAACTGCAAAATATATTACTCTATCATTTTAAGTGTTCTTCCAAATAAGACAAACTTAATTTTCGTTTCATAGGATGTAAAAAGACTTTTAGGTGTCAATTGATATCATCAATTTTATTTCTATTTATAGCTTCCAAGCCCGACGTCTCTTTACTCTACTCGTCTGCGATGTCAATGTGGTCTGCAAGTATCTACCACAAGGAAAAACGGACAACATTCACCAAGGTGCCGATACAAGGAAAAATGATTGTTGCCTTTTTCTATAATAAACAAGACAAGTACCTTTACTATGGTGACGTTTTGGATCGAAAAATATACCGAGCATTTTTAGATGGATCTAACAAGATGACTCTTATCAAGTAAGGACTAATTTGTGAAAAAAAAAAATTTTGTCCTTCGGAAACTACATGTAAAAATCGGAGATATGTTCTTTTTGTATGATTTCTTAAAACTTACAGGATAAATAACGGATGTTAGGAATTAAGGAATGTATTATTCCTTGTTCAGATTAGGTGTCGGGCACACACTATGACGATTGGCGGTGTCCTAGACCATTTAGACATGCCTAGATTGTTAGCAACCAATTGCTGGGTCGAGGTTAAAATAGATGGCTCAAAAAGACCCGTCCAGTCTTTTCGCGGTTTTTCCAAAATATGTCGTCAAATTTGTTTTTTCCAAATTTGTCGTCGAGCTTCAGTGAGTCTCAAGATTTTGGCAATCTTTTCGATATCCTAGTTAACCCCTAGGTTTTTGGAAAAACCTATGTGACGACATATTTTGAAAAAGCCGAGAAAGGACTCAACGGTAAGAATCCCAGAAGTTTACTATCGTATATAAACTTTAAAAACGTTGCTTGCTGTTCATTACGAACGAACGAACGAACGAACGAACGAACGAACGAACGAACGAACGAACGAACGAACGAACGAACGAACGAACGAACGAACGAACGAACGAACGAACGAACGAACGAACGAACGAACGAACGAACGAACGAACGAACGAACGAACGAACGAACGAACGAACGAACGAACGAACGAACGAACGAACGAACGAACGAACGAACGAACGAACGAACGAACGAACGAACGAACGAACGAACGAACGAACGAACGAACGAACGAGCGAGCGAGCGAGCGAGCGAGCGAGCGAGCGAGCGAGCGAACGAACGAACGAACGAACGAACGAACGAACGAACGAACGAACGAACGAACGAACGAGCGAGCGAGCGAGCGAGCGAACGAGTGTGCGAGCGAGCGAGCGAGCGAGCGAACGAGAGAGCGAGCGAGCGAACGAGAGAGCGAGCGAACGAGAGAGCGAGCGAACGAGCGAACGAGCAGACAAAATACATGGCTGTGCAGCTAATTCGTCACGGCAGCGCAATTAAATATATTATTTAAATAGTCACTGAGGTATGTCAGCCCATATGACATACCTCAAATTGCATACGATATTTTTAAGTTAATAGTTTCCTAATACTTTTCTCATGTTCGATTGATAACTAATCGGTCTTCTAATATTTCCCCCTAACTTTAGCAATCATCTGGCAGAGGCGATGATCGTGGAGCCTGATGCGAAATATTTGTTCTGGACGGATGTTACTCTGGGGGCAATCTTCCGTTGCTCTTTGGATGGGACAAACAAAATGACTTTTGTTTCTTCTGTGGATAAGCCAAGAGCTCTCGCACTACATCACCCAAAGAAGTAATTTGACATTCATTCTATCTTTTGAGAGGAGAGTACTGTCAGGACGTTTGCATGTCGGAAAACTATATATAACTGGATTACGAGTCTCTTGTATCAATGACTGACAGAAAGTGACCGATCTGAAATAGCGATTCATGGGGTATTTCCCTCATAGTTATAACCGCTGACTTTTTTTTAAAATAAATTTTTAACTGGATTAATGAGACTGTGGGCGCAGTTGAGCCCTCAGTCAAATAAAAATATGTAACAGAATACGGTCAGCGGTCGTTATCATGAGAGGAAGGATCATATTTCTGTCCCCTTTGCTTGGGTACTTTTTGGACGGGACGCTCAGTCTAGTTATATGTAGCTAACCAGACCTAGTACTCAAAGGGCGGTACCATGCCCATTGATATTGACGCTTGCTAACTTGCATTAGGGCACCGCAAGAGGTCAAACCCACTTGATAAAGTACTATAACAGTGCAAAATGCATTTTTTATAGTACTTTAATAAATTATTTTGTTACTTTAGCTTGTATTTATTCTTGCTATTTCAACAGTGTATCACCGTTTTGTATACAATTCATCTCAAACGCATTAATAATTCATGAGGAAAACACAAAGGAAATCAGTACCGTGTCGGTGGTTTGGATATCGGAGGAAGAAATTGCATAAATTAATCCAAACACGGCAACTGACCAATCAGGGCTCGCGTAGTATACATGTTATTTTATAAATCCTGATGAAACACTCCTCCTCGTGTATGATGTATTACATATAGTACATGTTTATGAAGGTCTTCCTCTGACTCAAGTGACCGATGTTTCAGTCAGGTTCACATATACTTATGTGTGTCTGGTTCATTGCGTCGTCTATGTGATTTGGGGTTATGTGTGGGTGTTAAGAAAATTTCCGAAACAAGTTACCGAAACACGGTTTCCGAAACAAAAGTTTCCAGTGTATGTTGAAAAGTTTCCAAAACTTTGTTTCGGAAACCAAGTTTCCCTGTTTCGGAAACTTTCGAAAATGTGTTTCGGAAACTTGTTTCAGTGTATGTCGGGCTTTATAGTCATTCTGAAGACTAGAGGAGCAACTTTTACAAATGTATGCCAATATTTTTAGGTTCATACAATTTACTTTATAATTTTCATACTCGTTCTCTTTTGTACACACATAGTCAATTGAGATATGGTCTGGAAACTTGGCTAAAGTCTTTGGTCTATCTTTTTGTTCGCCTTTATGTATTTTTGTGCACGGTGCACGGTCACTGAACACATTGTATTTTAGTATAATGTACGAATTGTCACGTTAGCAACGTTTCAGTTCAATCACTCAACCGTGCTATTTAATATTGATAAACCTAAAGCAAAGGATGTGCACGGTGTAAGGTACGGTTTAATATAAAATTACAGCTCATTATAGGCGCTTTGAAGTTTGCCGAGTTTCCAGACCATATCTCGATTGACTATGGTACACATTTGGTCGTACAAGTGCGTTTTTAACTGTTCTTTTTTTTTAAAGACGGCTATTTTGGACCAGTTGGGGCGCTATTGCTAAAATAGAAAGAATTAACATTGACGGTAGTGACAGGAAAACATTGTTCGACACTGGTTTGACTTGGCCTAATGGTCTGGCTATCGATGGATCTTTCCTATACTGGACCGATGCCAAGTTCCAGCACATTGAGATGAGTGATCTAGACGTGAGTAAATTAAATACGATGAAACTATCTATGTATGTATGTATGTATCTATTATATGTAATATTTAGCATTTCACATGTCCTTACTTTCGGTACTTTGAAGTTGTCACCCAACATGGCGACTGTGACGCCACCTGCATGCAAGAGCCCAATAACACAGCTTGTACAGCAAACAACTGACAATTATTACTAACATCAAGCTGCAATTTCTGAAACTAACTAACAGTGTTTAACTGGAAACTTACTGTTACAACGCGACTTGTAGACCAACAAGTACTTGTAACCGAGCGGTTGGAATTCGTTCCTAGAGGACTGGGCACAGTCTAAGGTATTAGTACCTTAATTAACCTTGCTCCGCTATCTGAGTTCTGGTGGGTCAATGGTTAGAGCGTCTGGCTGGTATTCAGAAGGTTGTGGGTTCGATTCCCGCTCAGAGCTCAGAGTTTTTCTGAGTATTACTAACTAACACAGCTTGTACAGCAAACAACTAACAATTATTACTAACATCAAGCTGCAATTTCTGAAACTAACTAACAGTGTTTAACTGGAAACTTACTGTTACAACGCGACTTGTAGACCAACAAGTACTTGTAACCGAGCGGTTGGAATTCGTTCCTAGAGGACTGGGCACAGTCTAAGGTATAAGTACCTTAATTAACCTTGCTCCGCTATCTGAGTTCTGGTGGCTCAATGGTTAGAGCGTCTGGCTAGCATTCAGAAGGTTGTGGGTTCGATTCCCCCTCAGAGCTCAGAGTTTTTCTGGGTATTACTAACTAACACAGCTTGTACAGCAAACAACTAACAATTATTAAGAGCCCAATAGTTGTTGTAATTTCTATTTTACTTTACTAGGGCGGAAATCGACGTGTACTGGCAAGGAAAATTTCCCCTTTTCCTTTCGCATTGGCAATTGCTGGCCACAGGTAACTGTATATCATTCAACCTTATACACTTACATTACCGAGTGTCCATGAAGTGAAAAATTCATGCTCTCTTTCTCCCTTTAGTGAACAGAGGAGCATAACAGGAGCATTCACCAAAATTACAAGAGAATCCAACGTTTAGCCTTCGTGCTATAAACTCTCAAAGTTTGCCATGGCTAGTTCATTTCTGGAGAAATTTGGGCTCTCGGTAACAATGCCTTATGACGTACGCAAATGGACAACTATGCATAAGAACAATGGATTTTAGCGTTCATGATCCATCTGCGTACGTCATAAAGTGTTGTTACCAAAAAGCCCAAAGTTTGAGAGTTCATAGCTCGAGAACAATACGCTAGATTGTCTTTAAAGTGCTTATATCACTTGTGGGGTTTTAACGTATTTAAATAGAGCAGAAAAAATCAGTTAATAAGTTATTTTGCCGTTTTTGATTTAGTCAAATAGTTCCTGACATATTAGCTTCTGAACATGCCAATTCTCAAAAATTTCCGTTGTTCATTTTAACACCTTGGGGGCCTGGGACTCAGGAACGAGTCAATCCAAAACAACTACGTTTCGGCTTATTGATTCACAAAAACACATATATTTGACTGAAAAATCGAAATGTCGAGCTCACACCCGTTTTCCAGTACGCACGAGAGTTCCAACTAAGAAGACGGTCGGCTTAGGTTCCTGAGTCCCAGGCCCCCATGCTTAAAAATGAACGACGGAAATTTTTGGCGAAAAGGTTATATCTCAGAAACTATTAAAGTAAATCAAAAACGGCAAAATAACTTATTAACTGACTTTTTTGTTTATTTATCTAGTATTTATTTATTTATTTATTTATTTATTTATTTATTTATTTATTTATTTATTTATTAACTTTACAACCATACAAGTGAGCGAAAGAATTAATACAAGTTAAAAATGAAAACGGTGCAAGACTTGGTCATGGTGTTGGTTGAAGGTATGGTCAACAGGACATGAGTCCCATGTGAAGACCAACCTGACAAAAAAAAATACAGAGTAGACATAAATTAAAGATAAGGACTAATATACTATTTACACACGATAGGACAGATTAAGAACAACAGCTTAAGTTGTAAGAACGACACTTAGAGCAGTAGGTTTTCCAAGCGCGCATTCTATTTACTTCAAAAGTAGAGTCTAATTGAGAAGAGTAGTACATATAAAGTTGATGCTTAAAAGAGGAAACAGACGTACTATTACGGATGATCGGAGAGAGATTGTTCCAGAAAAAGACAATTCGGTTAAAAAAAGAGTTCCTAAAAAGAGAAGTCCTGCAAGGATTGGCTTGAAGCAAGTTGTCCTTGCTTGAACGGGTGCGAGACGAGCGATGAGAAGAAAAAGAGACAAAAGAGGAGATTTCTAGGTCGTAGAGGCCTTGTTTGCATTTGAAAAAAAACAACTTTTATTTCAAGCCAGTACGATATCGGTATATGCTCTATTCGTTTTTGCTCTATTCAAATACGTTAAACCCCACAGGTGATATAAGCACTTTAAGTTCTTAGTGAATGTTCCTATCATGCTCTTTGGCTCTTTAAAACAAAGTACCAACCAGCTTTTTACTTTATAGACACTGAAGATATGTTAATATTTTAAATATTACCAGGGTTAAGTCACGTTGGAACGGACACTTGTTACTCCATGTTATTTTGCTCAGAATCTGTTATTTTGTTGTTTTTTTACAATAGTTTATTCTGGACTGACTGGAGTGGTAAAATTTTCTCAATGAATAAAAGCATTCCGTTTTCCTCGCCTGAAGTTCTGATTACTGGGATGAAGAAGCCATTTTCTATACAAACTTACGATGAAGCAGCTGTTATCAAAGGTATTTGATTTTTTTTGTTTTTAACATAGATGTCTAACATAAATGTTCTATTGTTAAGCGGCATTTCGTTTCGCTTCACTTCACTCTGCACTTCATTGCACGTCACTGCACTTCACTACACTTCACTCTGCATATCATTGCACTTTACTGCACTTCACTTCACTTCAATTCACTTCACCTCACCTCACCTCACCTCACCTCACCTCACCTCACCTCACCTCACCTCACCTCACCTCACCTCACCTCTCACCTCACCTCACCTCACCTCACCTCACTTCACTTCACTTCACTTCACTTCACTTCACTTCACTTCACTTCACTTCACTTCACCTCACCTCAATTCACTTCACCTCAATTCACTTCACTTCACTTCACTTCACTTCACTTCACTTCACTTCACTTCACTTCACTTCACTTCACTTCACTTCACTTCACTTCACTTCACTTCACTTCACTTCACTTCACTTCACTTCACTTCACTTCACTTCACTTCACTTCACTTCACTTCACTTCACTTCACTTCACTTCACATCATTTTACTCCAGCTGGCTACGCATTCATAAGAAGCAGCAACATATCCGAGAGCTTAATATTTCTATTTCGTGCGACACTATATCATTGCTTTCTGATAAAAGAAGTTATCTTATTCCTTTCAGCGAGTTTCTGCAGTGACCTCGGCGCACCAATTGATGGTAAAAGGTACCCCTTTCCGGGCATTGGAGGTAAATACAGAATAGGAGATAAAGTTATGTTCACATGCAACCCAGGATTTGCTCATGTTGGTTCTATTGAACGACAGTGTTTATCTACTGGGATGTGGTCTGGTGTGGACATACAGTGCAAAGGTATGACTAGTAACATCCATGTTTAAATACAAACAGTGGAACCTGTAGTACTACGCAAGCTTCGGGGGAAAGTGGGCTCTGCTAACAAACTCGATATTTCTTTTTGAGCATGCGTGAACGGTTGCCAAGATACTATTTTGGGTCCAGGCTCTAACGTGTCGCTTCCTATTTTCTAGCCTGGTACCCTGGCCCAATTTCAAAAGAAATAAGGGCCAGGTAACCACTAATCTCATGCTTGCGTCATCAGGGCTAAATCCACTTATGACGATTGCAGTTTTACTCATAGCCACTAAAAACGCGCGAAATTTCAACCAATAGGAAAGCAGAAATCTTTAGTGGTTACCTGGCCCATATTCTTTGATTGGGCCAGGGTACCAGGCTACCTATTTTCCTGCTTATGCGTGTTCGTAAACTAGAACTTGTTTGACCAGTTTAAAACTTGACTGGGGACTCGCCCCAAACTTGGGGCGGAGATGGAGTTTGTCGGCAGAGCCCACTTTTCCCCGAAGCTTGCGTAGGTCGGAAAGGGGCTCTGACTCGCAGGGTACTGTAGTACTAACGGACGCTCTGTAAGGTGAAATAAAAGTAGTGTGCTGCGTAGGCAGTGTTGAAATACAAATAGAAATATAGTAAGTTTTGAGTGTTGCCGAAAATATTGAACGTAGTTTCTAACGTTTCGAGCGAAGGCCCTTCGTGACGTTTCTTTCTGACGAAAGGCCTTCGCTCGAAACGTTAGAAACTACCATATTTCGACTCTATAAGATGGTTAATCAATGTTCACTCGTGTGACAAAGAACTCAACATCGCTCGTGAAGCTTTGCGGCCTTTTGTCGCCTTTAAGCCCGTTCTCCACTAGGCGAATTTGTTCGCGCGAATCGAATCGAAATACCCGTTCATGCAATGTAATTAGTTGGTGCTGCTGGTTTTCGCGCCAATTTTCTTACTTGCCAATCATATTGCCGGAGAATTCGCTTCGCGCGAACAAATTCGCTCAGTGGAGAACGGGCTTTAAGCTTCACTCGCGATGATAGATCCTTTATCACACTCGCGGCTATTGATTAACCATTACTTAACCTTATTATTTTCTTGATTCAGCGAGTTTCTGCCGTGATCTTGGTGCACCCATTAATGGAAAAAGGCATCCTCTTCCGGGCGTTGGAGGGAAATACAAAATGGGAGATAAAGTTACGATGACATGCAACCCAGGATTTATTCTTCATGGTTCTCATGAACGTTTTTGTTTATCTACTTTGACGTGGACTGGTATGGACACGCACTGCATAGGTATGACTTGTAACATTACATATTTTAACCTTTAATACTAACGGACACTCTGTACACCCGACACAATATTTCCATGTTTTTTTCTTTTTCTTCTTCTTCTTCTTCTTCTTCTTCTTCTTCTTCTTCTTCTTCTTCTTCTTCTTCTTCTTCTTCTTCTTCTTCTTCTTCTTCTTCTTCTTCTTCTTCTTCTTCTTGAATTTCTTCTTGAATTTCTTCTTGAATTTCTTCTTCTCCATCTCCATCTCCTTCTCCTTCTCCTTCTCTTTCTCCTTCTCCTTCTCCTTCTCCTTCTCCTTCGCCTTCGCCTTCGCCTTCGCCTTCGCCTTCGCCTTCGCCTTCGCCTTCGCCTTCGCCTTCGCCTTCGCCTTCGCCTTCGCCTTCGCCTTCGCCTTCGCCTTCGCCTTCGCCTGCGCCGCCTCCTCCTCCTCCTCCTCCTCCTCCTCCTCCTCCTCCTTCTTCTTCTTCTTCTTCTTCTTCTTCTTCTTCTTCTTCTTCTTCTTCTTCTTCTTCTTCTTCTTCTTCTTCTTCTTCTTCTTCTTCTTCTTCTTCTTCTTCTTCGCCTTGTCCCATCAATTAGGCGTCGGCCACTCTACTAACATGCTGTCTCCAGAAATTTCTATCCATTGTGTCATCTTCATTGAGGCCTCTTTCTCTCATATCCCTCCTCACCACATCTCTCCATCTTAGTCTTTGTCTACCCGTCAATTCTCCCCCTTCTACTGCTTGTCTCCTTGCCCGCTTAATCGGGTCTTCGTCCTCTCCCCTTACAACATGACCATACCATCGAAGCCTCGCTTTCCGGCCTTTCTCCACTATAGATGTTATCTCAACTGTCTTTATCTCTTCATTTCTAACACTCTCTCGGACAAATTCTGATAATCCATCTCAACATTCTCATTTCTGTCCTGTCAATAAGCCTCTCTTCATCTCCCCTCAATGCCAAGGTTTCTGCTCCGTGAAGTAACACTGGGCGAATAATAGTCTTGTAGATTTTTATCTTAAGTCTTTTATTTATTCTTTTGTCTTCTGTGCATTCTTTCCATGTTTATGATGAGGTCCCATAATTTGTCGCTCGCTGTACGAAAACCTCAGGCAAATGCTTTCACATACAGACCTCACACTCGGTTAATGAACTTTATACACTTAATGTCTGCTCCCGAGGGAAACAGTTAGTTTTGTTTTCCTGAGAGTCTTGATATTTCCCGAGACGAATCCGAGGGAAACATCGAGACTCGAGGGAAAACAAAACTAACTGTTTCCCGAGGGAGCAGACATTATTAAGTGTTTTGTTATATAGCTTGAATTTCGCTGAATAATTTCGACGTTTATCAAGGGATAGTACACAAAAGACAAACGCTAAGACTTACCAAAACATTTCGCCTGGCTCCGTAATTTCACTTGAACCAAACAAATATAAGTCTCAGAACAAAAGAACAGCAATACATTTCTCCAGTTAATCTTCACACATGCTTTGAAGACCTATAAATATTCTTTTTTTCGTACCAAACAAGCTTCTGTTTATAGGATGCCGTGAAGAGTTCAAAGTTCTAGCGGGCAACACTTGAAAACTTATTGACCGAGCAGGCAATAAGTTCTCAATTATTGCCCGCTCGGTAGACATTGAAATTTAGCTAAGGTCATGTGACCACAAACCAACCAACGACAGTCATCGTTGTATCCAGTGAAACTCTAGCTATATAACAATTAATATTATTGTCTTGTGATAAAAGAACTTATCTCATTATTTTCTTAACCCAGCGAAACCCTGCCGTGACCCTGGCGTACCCAGTGATGGAAATAGGTATCCTCTTCCGCGCATTGGAGGTAAATACAAAGTGGGGGATAAGGTTATGTTAACATGCAACCCAGGATTTGTTCTTCGTGGGTCTAATGAACGTTATTGCTTGTCTTCTGGGAAATGGACTGGTTCGGACACAGAGTGCAAAGGTATGACTTGTAACACAGTGGAACGTCTAGTACCTCGGTCCATACAACAGAAAGCACATCTAGGTCCTGATTACAATGACAAATCCTTATTATGGACATCTCACTTCACTTCACTTCACTTCACTTCACTTCACTTCACTTCACTTCACTTCACTTCACTTCACTTCACTTCACTTCACTTCACTTCGCTTGGCTTGGCTTGGCTTGGCTTGGCTTGGCTTGGCTTGGCTTGGCTTGGCTTGGCTTGGCTTGGCTTCGCTTGGCTTGGCTTGGCTTGGCTTGGCTTGGCTTGGCTTGGCTTGGCTTGGCTTGGCTTGGCTTGGCTTGGCTTGGCTTGGCTTGGCCTGGCTTGGCTTCACCCCACCTCACCTCACCCCACCTCACCTCGCCTCACCTCACCTCACCTCACCTCGCCTCACCTCACCTCACCTCACCTCACTAGACAACATATCATGAGGTGAATGACTTTTTTTGGGACATAGTGTTCATTTGTGGTCCTCGTAGTAACATTTACGTCCTCGCTCTGCCCATGGCAAGTATTGAGATAAACAGCATGCCCTGCAAAATCATGTAATAAAGCGACTATATTTACTGAGGGCAGCATGTAACAGTATTTTGATACTGATAACCCAATGGTCTTCATTATTTGATGGAACTAGTTAGTAGTATTAACTGAGGAAACTGGAAACTATGGTGTTCATTTTGCGAAGAGAGTAAAACTGGAGAAGTCGGTGAAAAACGCTTGAGTCACAGGCGAGAACTGACAACTTTGTTCACACGAAGCTAAAGTTGTCAGTGACTCGCCCATCTGAGTAGTAAGCCCATTCGACCTGGCTTAACTGCAGCGGTGAGAGGCAGTGCACTAACATTTTTTGCCGTATCCATGCCTTCTTTACACTTATATTATTCAATGTGAAATGTGTGTTTTTTTGTCGTCAGGTCGTCCAGTTTTCACAACTCTTCCGAAAAACCAAACCGTTGATGTGGGTTCCACGGCGCTCTTAAAATGCTCCGTTGAAGTCAAGCCTGGTCTGAAACCAAATATTAAATGGTATAAGAACGGCAAGATAATTCCTCCTTCAACTATTCAACGATACGTTCAAATGAAATCCACTGGTGTTTTCTTCATTTACAATGCCTTGGTCGAGGACACAGGAACATATACATGTGTTGCTACCAACGATGTGGGCGACGTTCGTGCCTCAATGTATCTTCGTGTGAAAGGTTATGCAGTATCATGTAAGCTCTATTATCAGTTATTTATCTGGCATCTCACTAATTTGTTCGTTCTTTCATCCCTTCCTTCCTTCCTTCCTTCCTTCCTTCCTTCCTTCCTTCCTTCCTTCCTTCCTTCCTTCCTTCCTTCCTTCCTTCCTTCCTTCCTTCCTTCCTTCCTTCCTTCCTACCTTCCTTCCTTCCTTCCTTCCTTCCTTCCTTCCTTCCTTCCTTCCTTCCTTCCTTCCTTCCTTCCTTCCTTCCTTCCTTCCTTCCTTCCTTCCTTCCTTCCTTCCTTCCTTCCTTCCTTCCTTCCTTCCTTCCTTCTTCGTTCCTACCTTTCTTTCTTCATCTTCGTTCGTTCGTTCGTTCGTTCGTTCGTTCGTTCGTTCGTTCGTTCGTTCGTTCGTTCGTTCGTTCGTTCGTTCGTTCGTTCGTTCGTTCGTTCGTTCGTTCGTTCGTTCGTTCGTTCGTTCGTTCGTTCGTTCGTTCGTTCGTTCGTTCGTTCGTTCGTTCGTTCGTTCGTTCGTTCGTTCGTTCGTTCGTTCGTTCGTTCGTTCGTTCGTTCGTTCGTTCGTTCGTTCGTTCGTTCGTTCGTTCGTTCGTTCGTTCGTTCGTTCGTTCGTTCGTTCGTTCGTTCGTTCGTTCGTTCGTTTGCTCATTCATTTATTTATTCATTTATTTATTCATTTATTTATTCATTCATTTATTTATTTGTTTATAGACGAGAACATATTTTAATAGGATGACTGTCATCCTATTAAAATATGTTCTTGTCATGACTTCTTCAGTTTTAACAAAAACTTGGATAAAATGCGAAGTTGAAGCGTTGTAATTAAAATACTAAAATGATACTTGAATTAATTTCAGACTGTGGAAAGGTTACATTTTCTAAAGCTAAAATGGCTGGAGTGCATCAAGCTGTACATGGCTCCATCCCGTGGCAAGTGTTATTGTGGGATAAACAAGCAAATCAAGCTTTTTGTGAAGGAAGTTTACTGAATGAAAGATATGTGATAACAGCAGCGCATTGTTTGTGTAAGTTTCA
>OZ036003.1:15095832-15123332 GCA_964035015.1 Corallium rubrum
CATAGCTTTCTAAGGATATCTATTTTATTTTTGTGGTATAAATTCTGATGAATTGAGAGCGCTTTACAGAAATGACCCTGCAAACCTTAACGAAGACCTTAATTCAGAGACACCAACCCTTCAGATTGGAGTAATTTTTACTTCCTGAAATTTACAATGGTATATCATCACATCAAGTAATATATATACTAAATATATATCTACCGAAAAGCCACAAGACATGTTTGGAGTTTCAGATCTATTTTGGAAGTTCATTGTATCTTTTGCTTCAATACAATGTATTCCTTTTTTTTTTCTTTTTTAGTTCGGACATTTTCGAGAACAAGATTCACAGTTTCTTCAGGTATTAGTATATGTTTTCAGGCATGGTTTTTGTATATTAATAAAGGGACTTCATGTCTTTAAATATTTAAAAAACAAATAACAAATTATGTAAATACGACGGCTTACTGGTTCTCCTTTGAACAAACGTTTTTGTTGTTAGGAGAATTAAGATATGTAGATGCAATGATGCGAAAAACCCTCGAAGCTCGACCACGGGGTCATTCCCATCCAAGTACTAACCCGGTACTATTCCCCAAACGAGCCTTTAAAGGAGGGAAGCACGGGTACACAGGCGATTTTTGCTGCGAGTTTTCTACTCCTGACTGATGCGATCGAATGGATTGACAAACGAATGCAATGGACATTTGTACAAAGCTACATCGTGGTTCAATACATTCGTGAGACATTCATTCAATCACATGCGTTAGAATGAGAAAAAATCGCCCTACTGTCTATTTTTCATTGCTGCGTATATAATTATATATACCGAATCGATCTAATTACTGTAAATTCTAGACGAATTATATTCAGCGTTTGCCTTTACGCATTACCGCTATAGTACTTAATGTGTTTTGTATAAGTAAATGTCTACACACGTTAAGCTATATAGTCATCAAACAAACGCTGCAAGCGGCATGATCTTATTTACATTAATGTCCACCACACACCGAGACTATCCTTTCGAGCTATAACGTTCTGGTGTACTGTGCGGTCAGATGCGGTCAGGTTCATTTGCAAGAAAGCAATTATACATCGTCGTACGCATTAATTGTGATATTTTTTTGCAGCGGCGTCTGACCGTTGGTCTCGTAAAGCAAATCAGGCAACCGCCTTGAATACTAAAATGTTGTCCTCGGAGAGAGATTAAGCAGACCGTTCAAGTCAACAAACGTCAAACATGACCTTCCTTACGGTATAACTTGAGGTAAGAAAAATCTTATACAATATTCGTTGTTGTTTTGTTTTGTTTATCCGCGGCTCAATAACTTTGAGATCAACAAATATCAAAATTTTTAGAAGTGAAGTTATACAAATTTCTGCGCTTAAAAGTCGTTTAAAATTGGTATGTCACATAGCGAGTTTTCGTTGAACTTTTTGTTGATTAAAAAAAAATTTTTTTGTTAGTATTCTGAGTCATTTTTGCATCTCCGACGCTATGCTGAATATATATAGTAGAGTGAGTATATGTGCAAGACTCGTACGTTTTCACATACTACTTCCACTTGCTTCGAGTTTGTAAAATTTTCTCAGTTCTTGCTGTATATACAAGCTGTCGGTAGTTCTTAATACTTAGAAAACTCTGAAATCTAGACAGGACTAAGAAGCTGTGAAAAAAAAAGAATTTGAAGCGAGAATATATATGCAAAGCCCGAAATTGTTGTGAAAATCTTTATTGGGCTGTATGCCTCGGAAAATTTCTACGTTTCGAATCGGGGATTGATACACGGTAAGGCGTAAGCTATATATAGTTTGAGTATATACGCGGTTCTGGTTTTCGCTTGCGAACTGGGTACAGTACTGATCTGGAAGACTGAATTGTACCAATGTATATCCATGTATACATCTTCAGTTTAGAAAGCCCATTCAGCATATATGTTTAATACACTAGTTATTTCAATGATTGAATAGGGATGATATATATTATTTGTCCAACCTTGTGCATGCACGTTAGCGACGATATATAGTTTAACTAAAATCTCTTCAACAAAACGGGGAGTGAAATACAATAACTTATATTTATAAGCTTTGTATATAATCGGAATATAAGTGAATGCGTTTTTCTTAATCCAAGATGACACATACTTGTCTTTATACATATATATATATATATATATATATATATATATATATATATATATATATATATATACAAAACTTGTATATTATGCATTTATATATATATATACGTTAAATACACAGGGACAGCTGTGAAAATTTTCTTTGTCAACTAGGTGGTTTGTTTCTTCGCCTGTAGACCAGCGATAAAATCTTGTATATATATATAATTATATATATACATATATATATATATGGTTAACCAGACTTGGCGGTACAAATTTGTGGCATTGAACTGTCACTTTTAATTTTCTTAAAATCTATAAATCAAATCCATCTAACCCCATTCCATTACCGTTAGGTGTTAAATAGCCTCTAGTGTTAGTTTTGAGTTATATTATTAAACGCAGTCTTTATTAATTAGACATCGAAGAGAAAAATACATATATTGCTAGTCATAAATGATAAATGACCTTAAGATTAAACTAATAAAAAAGCTAGCGAGAAACACTCTTTTGGTTTGTAAACATATATACTATGGGGCATGCAAATATTTTATACTGATTTATATCTAAAGATTTTGATATATATATATATATATATATATATATATATATATATATATATATATATATATATATATATAGTTCAAGTAGTCGTTTACAATAGACGACAGAGTGCTCGATACTTTTGAAGGTAGAGCAAGATAGATTTTATTTAAAAAAAAATAATCTCGCAATTTCGCGCGTGCGGCGATGTCACGTGTGCCGCGATCTCACGCGTGCCACGCAATATAAACAGAAGTTAAAGTGAAACTTTTTCAGTTGCCTGATGATCGCTTAACGCGTGAAACTCGGAGTATAGCAACGTTCATTTTTTTTAAATAAATAAATAAAAAAATAAACAAATATGTGTATGTGCATATATATATATATATATATATATATATATATATATATATATATATATATATATATATATATATATATATATATATTTAAAATAAAAATATATATATATATATATTTAAGGTATATCGAGCATTCTGTGGTGGACTACTTTATATATAAGAACATTTACACTCAGGTCAATCATCATAGGTTGGCTGCAGAAAAATTTTAAAGGGCAGAAATATATATATATATATATATATATATATATATATATATATATATATATATATATATATATATATATATAGTATAAAGAAGATTTCACTCGTTGAAATAAATTCTAAACATCCAAGATATATATGTATATACATAGCTGTATTGTTTTTATGTCAAAAAGTTATGGACAGGAGCTTTTCTCATCATACAACAGATCTTTAGGAACTATTTTAGTTGTATTGTATAATACAAGAGCAGTTTAACAAATACAATATACACAGTACGTTTTGTTCAGAATACTTTTCAACAAGTATATATATATATATATATATATATATATATATATATATATATATATATATATATATATATACATGAGTAAAATGTTGTTCTCAAGCTTTATACTCAGAAAAATGTCTGAGCATCCCTGACGGGATTCGAACCCACGACCTTCTGATTTCTAGACAGACGCTCTGCCGACTGAGCTACTGGGACTCAGACGGTAGAGAGAAGGATAAATCGCGATCTGGTTCGTTTTAATGACATGCGAACTTCATATTCGAAGCCACAAACACGTCGGTAGTCTAGTAGTGATGTTAGTTGAAATTGTAGCTTGGTGTAAAAACGAACCAGATCGCGATTTATTCTTCTCTCTACCGTCTGAGTCCCAGTAGCTCAGTCGGCAGAGCGTCTGTCTAGAAATCAGAAGGTCGCGGGTTCGAATCCCGTCAGGGATACTCAGACATTTTTCTGAGTATAAAGCTTGAGAACATATATATATATATATATATATATATATATATATATATATATATATATATATATATATATACTGATGGAAGCCAGAGTCAACGAAAGATGGTGTCCAGAAGGATCTCATGGATGTAGATTTTTGGCTATAGTCTTCTGTGAGATGTGTATTTAAACTGTATAAAAAAGAACAGAGACCAACAACTTCTAAACTGGTCCAAGTCATAAGGATCAGGGCATTGATAAATTTAGCTAACCCCTATCAGTTCAGATCACTGCTTCCTGGATGCTTTTGGTATTTTTTTTTTTTCGACGTTTAATGTAAACTGTTGACGCAATATAGTCGGTAGATACAATCTATAAAAAAGTCTTTGTTTGTTCTCGCCGACCTCTTGACTAATGGAAGGATACACCGAAAACTGCATGGGGGAGGGAAGAGCTAAACTTCTATTCTTTGGGGCATGGCGATATAATTTACTCTTCTCTGTTAATAATTCGATCGATTTTGCTGCTTTAAAATACTTAATGATCGGCAGTCTTCCATTCAAGTCGATATTAATAAGGTAATCCTATAGCAAAGCCAGATAGGTCATCTAAACCCTAATAAAAAAGTCTTTCTATAGTCCCTCAAGTGTTTACAACCAATAGCTTAAGTATACACCCAAACATATATATAGATACATCGTAGATTATACGCTGTCTAGTTCACCAGATGTAACTCTAAGCTTAACTTTAACTCAAAATTTAACCCGAATTTTAAGGCGAAGTTTAACCCTTAACTTGAAAGTTGACTCAAAATTTAATTCGAAATTTAAGTCAAAGTTAAGCTTGAAATTTAACTGAAATTTAATTCGAAATTTAAGTCGAAGTTTAACTCGAAATTTAACTGAAATTTAACTCAAAATTTAATTCGAAATTTAAGTCGAAGTTAAGCTTGAAATTTAACTGAAATTTAATTCGAAATTTAAGTCGAAGTTTAACTCGAAATTTGACTGAAATTTAACTCAAAATTTAATTCGAAATTTAAGTCGAAGTTAAGCTTGAAATTTAACTGAAATTTAAGTCAAAATTTAATTCGAAGTTAACTTGAAATTTAACTGAAAGTTAACTCAAAATTTTATTTGAAGTTAAGCTTGAAAGCTAACTGGAATTTAACTCGAAATAAAATTTCACCTGAAATTGAACTCGAAATTGAACTCGTCGAACTTTCACTTATTGAACTAAAATTTTAGCTCGAAATTGAATTTGAAATTTAACTCTAACTTTAATTTAATTTATAGTTTACCTCGATCTTTAAGCTCGAAATTTAGCTGAAACTTTAGGTCGAAATTCGGACTTTAACTTGAAATTTTACTTGAAATTTAACTGGAAATTTAACTCGAAACTTTACTGGATATTTAACTGGGGGGAAATAATCGAGCTTTAACTGGAAATTCAACTCGAAATTTTACTGCATATTTAACTGGAAAAAATAACTCGAGTTTAACTGGAAATTCGATTGGAAATTTTATTGGAAATTTACAATTGATTTCACATTACTTTAACGCCGTGTGTTGCGAAGTTCGTTGGGAAGTTCCGAAGTTCGTTCGGAAGTTCGGAATTACGTTGCCAAGGTTGAAAAATTATCCAATCAAATTGCGAGCTGTCGATCAAAACTCGTTATGATTGGATAATTTTTCAACCTTGGCAACGTAATTCCGAACTTCCGAACGAACTTCGGAACTTCCCAACGAACTACGCAACACACGGCGGTAAAGTAATGTGAAATCAACTGTAACTTGAAATTCAAGTCGAACTTTTAACTCGAACTTTAAATCGAATTTTAACTCGAATTCTAGCTCGAAATTTAACTGCAAATTAAACTCCAGCTTTAACTGGAAATTTAGCTGGAAACTTAACTCGAAATTTAACTTGAAATTTAACTGAAAATTTAACTCTAACTTTAGCCCGAAATTTATCTGGAACTTCAGTTAAGGTGGCTCCCTATAGTTTCAGTAAATACGCGCTAATTCATACGCTCATTATCTAACGTTATTCATAAGTTTAAAACATTTGTTAGATAAATACTAAGTAGGCCTTACTATGGCAGAACTATCGCAGATATAAAATATAAATCAAAAAGTTCAATTATTTGCTGTTACTTTGGTAGTAATGACGTTGGAACTTTGGTATATTTTCAAATATTGCATAATTGAAGCGGCATGTCTTCCGTTTGCTTCGATGAAATTTTTTGAAAATTGCTGAGATGATACTAGATATTGTTGTAGAGAATATTCATACAAAAAATCAGAGAGGGTTGTAGGGACAGATTTTTCGCTATAAAAAATATCGATTTAAAAACGTTCTGTCTTATAAAAAAAATTTAAAATTATATATACTTTAGAACTTTTTATAAACTACTCACTTACAAAATTTTAGCAAAATTCACCGAAGGAAACATCTACAAGTCTAACATCTATGTCGACGCAGCATAGAATTTCGAAACGACAAGATCGCTATTTACGCATGCGTGGCGATACTATTTCTAGTCACCAGTCTCCTATTGAAATTACCGTAGGGAGCCACCTTAACTCAATTCGAAGCTAAACTCACTGATTCGCTCTTCCCTAAATCTCGTCTAGTTTAAAAACGTTTAACCTTGGTGTATTACATCAGTGAAACGATAATGATGTTTAAAATACTAAAGGGTATAGCACCAAACTATGTGATTCAACTGTTTAACCTATGTGATAATATACACTTAATGTCTGCTCCCGAGGGAAACAGTTAGTTTTGTTTTCCCGAGTGTTTTGTTATACAGTTAGAGTTTCACTGAATAATTTCGACGTTTATCAAGGGAAAGTACACAAAAGACAAACTGAAAGACTTACCAAAACATTTCGCCTGGCTCCGTAATTTCACTTCAACCAAACAAATATTAGTCTCAGAACAAAAGAACAGCAATACATTTCTCCAGTTAATCTTCACACATGCTTTGAACACCTAAAAATATTCTTTTTTTCGTAGCAAACAAGCTTTTGTTTATAGGATGCCGTGAAGAGTTCAAAGTTCTAGCGGGCAACACTTGAAAACTTATTGACCGAGCAGGCAATAAGTTCTCAATTATTGCCCGCTTGGTAGACATTGAAATTTAGCTAAGGTCATGTGACCACAAACCAACCAATGGCAGTCATCGCTGCATCCAGTGAAACTCTAGCTATATAACAATCAGTATTATAACTTACGGAGTAACAACACCAAACTTACATTAAAAAAAACAAAAAAACTAACTTTCTAAAGAGAGGTTTTTCCTATAGAGGAGCTGTGTGCTGGAACAGGTTAGTAATAGAGACCTTAAGATACCCCGGGTTCGGTTTATGGGTACGGGTAATCTACCCGTACCCGTAGTCGTATGTACGGGTAGAACCACGGGAAAACGGGTAGATATTACGAGTAAACAAAAATGGCGGTACCCGTACCTGTAAACCGAACCAGGGGTATCTTAAGGTCTCTAATATTAATACTATGACCCTGAAAACTTTAAAAGAAAAATTAGTGATTTATCTTGTAAATAGTTATTAATAGTTTGATGTCATTTGTTTTTACTTTTTTTTTCTTTCATTTTTTGTATATCTATGTCTTACTGTAGGTTAATGAACGATGTACTAGTTTTAGACATGACCCTTTGAAAATCAGACTTTCTGAAAGGTTACCGTGTTAAAATAATTTTAAATAATAATAATAATAATAATAATAATAATAATAATAATAATAATAATAATAATAATAATAATAATAATAATAATAATAATAATAATAATAATAATAATAATAATAATAATAATAATAATAATGAAAACTTTATTGAATTTTTTTATATACTTACAACTGCAAATCTCACTGTTAAAGGTAATTTACAATTGGCTACTTGATATACTATAATGATTATATATTACACTACACATTTACATAAATATATGATATAAAAAGTAAGATATTAGAAGTGCATTAAATCTGGATTCGTCCAATCCTTGTTTCTAGAACAGAAAACGTAGTATGTCGTCCTTATTGCAATATTAATGATTTTCCTAATGATATATTTAACATGAGCCTTGTCTGAGTTCAAACGTTTCAACATTTCTATAAAAACCGAAGATTCTTTTTCAAAAACACCGAGTGCACTGATTGAGAGATATACGAACTTTACCGACTGGAATTTTTTCTTTTGTTCTATGATCATCTCTTTATAATAATAATAATAATAATAATAATAATTTTGCAGTAATTTTCGATTTTAATGAACCAGCGTTTTTACCGCCCTCTGTAATCTGTATACACACACGTAAATCGTAATCGCCTTTCATTAGCTATAATTAAAACTGTAATTTTTTGTTTTTCTGTAATCCAATTCCTACCGGGGAGTACACTGCGTCGGCGTTTTTCAATATTTGATCCAGTGGAGAATTATGCAAAATGATGTAACTTTTGAGGGCCAATAACATGAGACGAGTTGGCTCGGCTAACAGAACTGGCTTGTCTGATAGGATCGGTACTGTGGTTTTGAAATTCACATCAACAAAATTTGCAAAGCCGAATTGGTTTGTATATGTTATTAGTGCGTCCAGCTTGAAATTGGTAAACGTTTTTTCGTTTGTTTTTGCGGTACAAGCGTCAAGCTGCCATAAAATCAAGTCGTAAATCACTTGTTGTACAGTAAAAACCCGCATAAAAGAACCACTATTTTTTGACGTCAGGCTGAAATGGTTCTTATATAATGGGTACTTAGTGAGAAATCAGGCCCGGGAAATTTTGAAATCGAGAGTCGCTGAAATGCCATTTCCTGGCTTTTGGAGGAAGATTTTACAGACTCTAAAGGTTAAAAAACGTCATATAAAATACTCAAAACACGCAAACGTCACATAGATACTCAAAATGCATACACTCAGTAGATTGAGTACACTGTTTACAGTTATTTCCTGACACAATTCATATTGCATCAGTTTTGTAGTTACATGTGTGTTGTTTTATATCAAAAGTGGCTCCCCCACCTCCCCCCTGCATGGCTACGTCCCTGATAGCATGGTAATGGTATCATGTGACGTTTGCGTGTTTTGAGTATTTTATATGACGTTTTTTAACCTTTAGAGTCTGTAAAATCTTCCTCCAAAAGCCAGGAAATGGCATTTCAGCGACTCTCGATTTCAAAATTTCCCGGGGGACCATGCCCCCGGACCCCATAAAAATTTATTTTGATTTCGGCTCCCCCCTTTCAAAATCCTGGCTACGTCCATGACCACTATTACCACCACCATAATCACCACCACGACGGAGCATCATAATCATAATAGGAGCACACAGTCCAATTCTATAGAGGTCAATGGTCGTTCCTAGAGCGCATGCGTCATTCTTCAAGATTATCCTAACTTCTCTGTTCTACATGCGGTGTGTTAAATCGAAAAGCATACAGTAAAAACCCGCATAAAAGAACCAGTGGATTAAGAACCAACAGCCTGAAATTTAGGCAATTAAGCACCCAAAATACAAGAACCACTTCAGGCTGACAAATGAGACTGGTTCTTAAAAAACCTTAACATTTGTACTTCAGCTGAAGTAGAAAGCATGTTCTAAGGACAGGTATATGTCAGGTACATTTTCAACCTTTTATTATATATATATATATATATATATATATATATATATATATATATATATATATATATATAATTAACAAATAGAAAATCACTTGCGTGTCTCGGTACTGTGATACAAACACGAATGACGTGATTTCAACCGGAAAAAAGGCCTAGGTTGAAATTGCGTCATTCGTGTTTGTATCACACAGTACAGAGTCACAAAAGCGATTTTCTATTTGTTTTATAAAATAACTAACCGTTTTACGAGGTAAAAAACCAAGGAGAAGCCACCAAAGTGACCGAGACTCAGCTGACGAATGATGGCGTAATCAAATAAATACGCCAGTGATTACGTGAGATTTAACCAAACAGAGCATGCGTTGTACAATATAAAATGAAAATGACGTCAAACGTGTCTCTGTACTCTGAGTGAAAATGGCTCTCGTCCAATCAGAGCGTGCGTAGCATGCCTGTTATTTTATAAATATATATATATATATATATATATATATATATATATATATAATAAAAGGTTGAAAATGTACCTGACATATACCTGTCCTTAGAACATGCTTTCTACTTCAGCTGAAGTACAAATGTTAAGGTTTTTTAAGAACCAGTCTCATTTGTCAGCCTGAAGTGGTTCTTGTATTTTGGGTGCTTAATTGCCTAAATTTCAGGCTGTTGGTTCTTAATCCACTGGTTCTTTTATGCGGGTTTTTACTGTATGCTTTTCGATTTAACACACCGCATGTAGAACAGAGAAGTTAGGATAATCTTGAAGAATGACGCATGCGCTCTAGGAACGACCATTGACCTCTATAGAATTGGACTGTGTGCTCCTATTATGATTATGATGCTCCGTCGTGGTGGTGATTATGGTGGTGGTAATAGTGGTCATGGACGTAGCCAGGATTTTGAAAGGGGGTAGCCGAAATCAAAATAAATTTTTATGGGGTCCGGGGGCATGGTCCCCCGGGAAATTTTGAAATCGAGAGTCGCTGAAATGCCGTTTCCTGGCTTTTGGAGGAAGATTTTACAGACTCTAAAGGTTAAAAAACGTCATATAAAATACTCAAAACACGCAAACGTCACATAGATACTCAAAATGCATACACTCAGTAGATTGAGTACACTGTTTACAGTTATTTCCTGACACAATTCATATTGCATCAGTTTTGTAGTTACATGTCTGTTGTTTTATATCAAAAGTGGCTCCCCCACCTCCCCCCTGCATGGCTACGTCCCTGATAGCATGGTAATGGGGTTTTTTGAAAAGCGGTCAAAACAATTTTCGTTTTGGTTCCCCACTCAAAACCTCTTTATTTTAGCTTTATTGTTGAACTTATTCAGTCAACATACTTTTTAATTACTATGGGACACTAATTAATGTCTTTTGACGCAATTATATAGATTTATTATAGGTGTGAGTTGTATGATAAGGTTTATTATCAAATGAAAGAGTGACTGAGCGAGCGTCCTGGCGAGTGAACGTGAATGAGAGCACGCAACCTAACGAAAGTCGTGTCTGTGATTGATCAACTCTCTTATAAGGCGGATTTCCATTCAACTTTTTTTGTCGAGCGAGCGACATTTTGCGATCGCTTTCTTTGTCTCATGAAGCTGGATTTCCATTCAGTGTATTTTGTCGCGCGATCGACTTTTCCCGATCGCTTTCTTTTGAAATGTGTGTATTCAACCAAAGCTAATGAAATGCGTTCCGCTTGACAACCCACAATTCAAAAGAAAGCGATCGCAAAAAGTCGATCGCGCGATAAAATGCACTGAATGGAAATCCACCTTAAAGGTGGATTTCCATTCAGTGCTTTTTATCGCGCGCTCGACATTTTGTGATCGCTTTCTTTTGTCTTGTGGGCTCTCGACTGGATCCGTTCCACCCGAGGGCTCATGAGACAAAGAAAGCGATCGCAAAAAGTCGCTCGCTCGACAAAAAAAAGTTGAATGGAAATCCACCTTAAAGGCCCATTTCCACTCAGGAGAATTTTCCTCGGACAGGAAATTTCCCTTTGTCTTGTGAGCTCTTGCATGGGCAGAACTAATGAGTTTGAGACAAAAGAAAATGTCCTGTCCGAGGGAAATTTTCCTGAGTGGAAATGAGCCTTAAGCCCTCGGGTGGAACGGATCCAGTCGAGAGCCCACAATTCAAAAGAAAGCGATCGCAAATCGTCGATCGCGCGACAAAAAGCACTGAATGGAAATCCACCTTTAAGGTGGATTTCCATTCAGTGCATTTTATCGCGCGATCGACTTTTTGCGATCGCTTTCTTTTGAATTGTGGGTTGTCAAGCGGAACGCATTCATTAGAAAAAAGAAAGCGATCGAGAAAAGTCGGTCGCGCGACAAAATGCACTGAATGGAAATCCAGCTTAAGTAAAGGGAAATTTACTAGACGTGGCACCTCCGACACGATAACTGCATTCCCCAGGGGATTGAGAACCAAATTGAAAAACAAATTTCCCATAATTATGAATGTAGGTAAGATACAAAATGTTGAATCCGCCATATTTACAGTATATAATCAAAGCAGAATTGTCTCAAGTTCAAACCACATTTTCGTTTCGTATGTAAGAAGTATTTTCAGCTTGAAGTTGGTAAAGTTTTTTCGTTTGTTTTTGCCGTGAACAAGCGCGTCTGGAGCTCAGAGTTTTTCTCTGAGTTTAACTTACGACACCTTGTAACAGCAAACACAAGCGAAAACATTTCCGTTTTGGTTCCACACTCAAAACCTTTATTTATTTTAGCATTTTATATCGAAAGATGTGTATTTTGCATAATTATGAATTAATGTAGATTACGATCACTGGACATCTGAGTTTTGAACATATGTTACGCGTCACAGGAAAAAAACATTCTCTTAAGCTATAGTTCTCATATATTGCCGACAGTCGCAGATCGTCGCCGATTTATGATGTAGATGCATGTTAAGTAATAAAGAACAATGCAGAAAAGCACTTCCCGTTTTAACATGCATCTAAATAATAAATCGGCGATGTATGAGAGCTAGGCTTTAATAACTAAAAAAGTGTCTTCAGGACCGTCCTTGTGTAACGCCTCTCCCCCCCCCCCCCCCGATTTATGATTTCGACAATTCGAGGGCGTTTTGCTATCTTAGCATCCCACGTTTGTGATAACGGATGAAATTACGTGGACAAAAGACATAAGTTTATAGATTATACAATATTATACAATAAACATCAAACAACATACTTAAGCAGTTCTATAGTATCCATGGGAAAATCGCATATGTTTTCTAATATACACATGTTAGGGGATATTTAACAGTTGATCTTTTACGCTTCCTTTAACCATTCAAATCTTTGAATATTTTTACTTCAGGTATACGGATTCGGAACTTGGCTGATATTTAAAAAGCGTGTCATCTATATCAGAAGAAGCTTATTCCTTGGGTTTTACATGAAAAGTTTGGACGGCAGACCATAAATAAACATGAATAAAGGTACTCGATTTTTGCTTTTATATATAGTTATACCCTAAGCCGTATTTTGTTAAATATTGAATTTGCATTATGTGTTGAATCAGACGTTCAGTGGACGTTCGTCGTGCGAGCTCAATTACTCAGAAAAGATTTCGGAGACCCCAGACAGGGTTCAACTGACCTGCAACCTTCTAATGACCAGTTAGACGCTCTAACCAGTGAGCCACTGAGGCTCAGATGGAGAGCTAAGGTTAATTGCAAATTCATAGTCAAATTCATAGTCTGTTACATTACACCAAGCTCGCAAACGTACCACATGCACTAACATACAGTACAACATATCATGTCATTATGTGTTGTATTAGGTTATTGGACTTTCGTATAACTCATTGTACCGTAACGTATATAGACATATATGTGTATATTTATATACATATATCCGCATTTTTTATAAAATATTTGGCATATTTCAAAAACGAACTCTGTATTTGAATTACGAATAAACTTGGTCTAATGGTGTTTATATATTGTAAGATTCTTAATATAAGAAAGAAAATCCATCATTTGTGAGGTTTTCTCCAATTTTGAAAACAATCTATTAAATGAGAATTTTAATTTTTTTAACTCAACTCGGATCTCTTATCTATTTATTATATATGTAATTATATTGTACAAGAGTGTTTAACTATACTACTACAAGAGCAAAAACACCTACGGGTTGATAAACGTCATTTCCGGCAACATGCAAGTGGAGTGCTTTTCGCATGCCATGCACGCTTTGTGAGTGGTGAGTGGGTGCACTGACAAATGCCGTCCAAACTCCAACTTTTTGCACTCCTGCTAAACATACGAAAAGCCTATCTTTTGGAGAAAATGCAGTTTTCGTGTACTTAAATGAATCTTCTGACTATTCTCAAAAGGGTACGTTTGTTTTCATCATAGTATATAATATAGTAATTTTTGAAATATAAATAAGCTTGATCTCTCGTTTTTTAAACGATATGTTATTCTGGCTAAACTAGACATAACCGATGGTTTCCCTAGTATTCTAGATTAAGAAAAGCTGTTAAACTAGCGTTTGCAAACGTCATTCTATTTCGGCCTTAGACGAAGCTAACGATATATATATATATATATATATATATATATATATATATATATATATATATATATATATATATATATATATAATATTTATATCACGATTGAGTCGGTTTTCTTTGACGTACCGCGGTGTATGTACAGGTTATATCCCGTGCATAAATAATTGGATAAAACTTGTCGACAAAACTCGAAAAATCTTGATCGAAACTCTTCGAAATTGACGAAACCTTGTTCGAAAACCTCCTATGTTCGAAAAACATATCGTATTTTCGGGAGATGTGTTCCGCAAGTAGCTCGGACACTACATCATCGTTGACACTTTGGATAGCTACGAAATCCTACGATAAGCTTTTCAGATAAAGCGGGAAGTCTCAGGATTATTGATTTATTGCACATTCATCTGACTCTGAGTTTCAGTAGGTTTCAGTATTCCAACGATGGCTCCCGACGATACGAGATGTCCTGGCTACTTGCGGAACACATTCCATGTTGAACGTTTGGTGTTTCATCCCTTATATTTTTTCCTCTCCCTCCCCCCCCCCCCCCTTTCCCCCGTTTTTCCCTCGCTTCCGGTAACCGTTTTCCGTTTTTTTTTAAATCCCCTGCCACAGTCGTCCGCGCGTCTTTCGAGTCCGCCACAGTGCCCACGCGCTGCCAAGATGGGCTCCCTTTGGCTAGGTCTATACGTCTGGGCAGTATTTTACAAGTAATGTCCGTTGTATTTTTTGTGCCCTGATGGCTAAAAGGGCAAAATTCAATAAAATGCCCAGTCGTATTATCTATCATTCAAACCCATTCAATGTGACATAATAAAAATAGTTATAGTTGTTTTTATATATTGCCATGCTCAATGGAGCTTTACTGAATGATAATATATAGAAAGGTCGACAAAGTCTACAACATTACTATACTAAATACTAAAATTAAAATATCAAACTAATTATCTACAAAAATAGAGAGCTACCCCTATAACAAATTTAGAAAAAAGAGTATATTTTAAGAGACTTCTTAAAACAGCAATATTATGTAAGATATTTATTATGACTCAATATTTTCGGCTTTGACGATTATTTTTGGTTCACAAGAGCGAAGACTGCGAGGCGTATAATTTGCTGCGGGTTTTGCCCATATTAGGAAGAATGACGTCACTGTGATATAAATGATCGAATATATTTACGTTTTTATTTCAAAAACGAACTCCGTATTTGAATTACGAATAAACTTGGTCTAATGGTGTTTATATATTGTAAGATTCTTAATATAAGAAAGAAAATCCATCATTTTGGAGGTTTTCTCCAATTTTGAAAACAATCTATTAAATGAGAATTTTAATTTTTTTAACTCAACTCGGATCTCTTATCTATTTATTATATATGTAATTATATTGTACAAGAGTGTTTAACTATACTACTACAAGAGCAAAAACACCTACGGGTTGATAAACGTCATTTCCGGCAACATGAAAGTTGAGTGCTTTTCGCATGCCATGCACGCTTTGTGAGTGGTGAGTGGGTGCACTGACAAATGCCGTCCAAACTCCAACTTTTTGCACTCCTGCTAAACATACGAAAAGCCTATCTTTTGGAGAAAATGCAGTTTTCGTGTACTTAAATGAATCTTCTGACTATTCTCAAAAGGGTACGTTTGTTTTCATCATAGTATATAATATAGTAATTTTTGAAATATAAATAAGCTTGATCTCTCGTTTTTTAAACGATATGTTATTCTGACTAATCTAGACCTAACCGATGGTTTCCCTAGTATTCTAGATTAAGAAAAGCTGTTAAACTAGCGTTTGCAAACGTCATTCTATTTCGGCCTTAGACGAAGCTAACGATATATATATATATATATATATATATATATATATATATATATATATATATATATATATATATATATATATATAAATATTTATATCACGATTGAGTCGGTTTTCTTTGACGTACCGCGGTGTATGTACAGGTTATATCCCGTGCATAAATAATTGGATAAAACTTGTCGACAAAACTCGAAAAATCTTGATCGAAACTCTTCGAAATTGACGAAACCTTGTTCGAAAACCTCCTATGTTCGAAAAACATATCGTATTTTCGGGAGATGTGTTCCGCAAGTAGCTAGGACACTACATCATCGTTGACACTTTGGATAGCTACGAAATCCTACGATAAGCTTTTCAGATAAAGCGGGAAGTCTCAGGATTATTGATTTATTGCACATTCATCTGACTCTGAGTTTCAGTAGGTTTCAGTATTCCAACGATGGCTCCCGACGATACGAGATGTCCTGGCTACCTGCGGAACACATTCCATGTTGAACGTTTGGTGTTTCATCCCTTATATTTTTTCCTCTCCCTCCCCCCCCCCCCCCCCCCCCTTTCCCCCGTTTTTTCCTCGCTTCCGGTAACCGTTTTCCGTTTTTTTTAAATCCCCTGCCACAGTCGTCCGCGCGTCTTTCGAGTCCGCCACAGTGCCCACGCGCTGCCAAGATGGGCTCCCTTTGGCTAGGTCTATACGTCTGGGCAGTATTTTACAAGTAATGTCCGATGTATTTTTTGTGCCCTGATGGCTAAAAGGGCAAAAATTCAGTAAAATGCCCAATCGTATTATCTATCATTCAAACCCGTTTAATGTGACAATAAAAATAGTTATAATTGTTTTTATATAGCCATGCTCAATGGAGCTTTACAATAATATATAAAAAAGGTCGACAAAGTCTAAAACATTACTATACTAAATACTAAAATTAAAATATCAAACTAATTATCTACAAAAATAGAGAGCTACCCCTATAACAAATTTAGAAAAAAGGGGTATGTTTTAGGAGACTTCTTAAAACAGCAATATTATAAGATATTTATTACAAGATATTACAGATACAGTGTGGACGGCAAAACGAAGCTTTTGGAAAACGATGATGTCACGATTATGTTATCTTTGGTTTCAAGTCACCCAGAACTAATCATTCATACCACTGTAGACAGTGGCGTAACTAGGCATCTGGGGGCCCGTGGGATTGATTACTTCGGGGTTCCTTTCCCATTTAGTGATCGCATTTCTAGGGGGGTTCGGGGCATGCTCCGTCGGAACATTTTTGAATCTAGGGTCTCTGAAATCGCATTTCCTGCACTTTGAGGGCACTTTTGAGCAAAATCTAATCACTCACACTCCGATTCAAAATCTGTTAAAGTGGGCAGATTTTTTGAATAGATTCATAACTGCATTCATTCCATTCCGCATAGCCTGCGCGCAGACATTTAATTTTACCCATCCTCCGCGGATTGGGTAAAAAGTCAGTGCACACGTACTGCACATGCTAATAAGGGCACTTCTTGCCAAACATTTTTGTGGGTAAATACCCCCTACCCCCCGATCGCGCCGCACCCCCCAAGAGAAGATTTTCATTCAATTCAGTGTGAGACTCCAGACTGTCCGGGTCCGGGGAAATGCTCCCCCAGAAAAGTTTTGATTTTCTAATGCTCTGAAACGCTATTTCCTGCATTTTGACGGCAGTTATAACCATCAGAAAGGGGGGTTCTATGGGACGGATTTCGTCACAAAATGCTCGGGGCCCCTAATTAATTCCTTTTGCTCGGGGCCCGTGGGGTTTACTCACCCTTCTCAATAGGTAGTTGCACCACTGATTGTAGATCTTTTTAGCGTTTTACTAAACGGCGAAAGCGTTAGTGAGTGTGGACGGAAAACTTTTGATACGTTTTCGATACGAGGTCTCCATTTTCGTTTGAAAACGGATTTGTGCTGGACATGGCCTCAATATATCGTGTCTGTAATATTGCGTCCGTATAATAAACAGAACCGTAGCGTAGGAGTAGCAACCTAATTCTGTCTGTTAATTTTTGCCGAAAAATTAAAAGCCAAATATTGATTTTTAGCTCATATTTTTCAGTCATACTTCAACGTATGAATATTTTGCTTCAACCTTTCACAGCGATGCATATCGAAATTGCCCAAATTTTTATTTTTCAATATTTTTGGGAGGGGTAGTTACCCCCTTGACCACCGGTCTTCTTTGCCTATAAACAGAACATTATACAATGGAGTGTGATATAGGCCTGGTTTCCAGCCGGGGGGGGGGGGGGGGGGGGGGGTTCGGAGCGGCCGCAAACTCGAGAGGAACGGCTGGAACCGAGCCTAAGTGTGATGATCTGTGCTTACGATACCCACGTTTACTGATATCTGAAAGTGTGAAAAAGTGGAGCGCTGTGTAAGCAGTCACGCTCGGAAATCGCATAGAAAATCGGCCACTTTCATGGGGCAGTTCGCAATCCACGTGCGTGCTGGCTCAAGTGAGTTCTGCAGACATTTGAAACTGATGAATTTGAGAAGAGTAATGGGTTCGTACATCGCGAAAATTCCACGAGTTGTCAACAAACCGTATTCTATGCCATTGTCTATGCGCTCGTGGAAGAATTATGGTCGATCGAGCGACGATTTTGAGCGGAGATGTTTGACTTTGAGCTCGGGGTGTCCTCGCTCCTGTCGGCCGTGTATTGATGACGTTTACACGCAATTAACATCTGCAGTCACTATACTTACCCTTGTGGATGGTTAGGTGCAGACATGACTACAGGCTATGCTGCGATTTGTTGTTACTTGGATTCAGGTCCCCACACTACGTGCCGAATTCCATCCTTGACCTGACCACCATTGCATGTCTGCACCTATCACACCGAAAATACTTTCGGTGGAAATTGCAATTTGCTTTGATTGATTAGGGGTGGGATGGTGGGATGCAATATGTTCGCTGTTAATGTTTTCCTCATCGCCAGTATGCCGACTAAATGCGTAATGACTCCTTGCTGGCCAATGCACCTCCAGTTATCGAACACTCTCACGCTGATTCTCCCCATTCTCCGCGCGCCGTTCCTTGGCTTGTTAACCTTGGTTATTGCATAACCTCATAATATTCGTTCTACGCATGCGTAGCTAATACGGGTCAGCCCATATCAGTCGCGAGCCTCGACAGCCGCCATTTCCGATCGTGGTTTTAGATAGAGCAAATTGAAAAGTGCATGGTAAACTGCCGAGAATAGACCGCCGTTTCGAGGTGAAATCCTTCGCCACGTTTTACTCTGACGAAGGGCTTCGCTCGAAACGTCAGTATTTCGTTATCAGAATTATTCTCAGCAGTTTACCACCTTTTCACTTTGCTCTACCGACATCTGTCGGCTGCTTGTGGCTTTTATCATTTTTACGTTCGTTGCGGTCACGCCCGCGAGACAATCTCTTTCGTATTTTCTCCTCACCGAAACATATCGTCTTTACCAATCGTAAGGGGGCGGAATCGTGGGTAACTAACTAATTAATTTAATTCCGTTTGTTTCCTTTCAAATTAATGAACGTTTGTTCTCCAGTGTCCAAAATCTCATAGTCGATTCAGGTCGTTTTACATGTGGCCGCATTTGACTATCTTTGCTTTTTGTTGTTATATTTTTGTCCGTCTGCTCGTTCTTTATGTTTATGTTTATCTTTATTTTTTGTAAAGTTAATAAGAAGGCAAAAGCTCCCTTGATAAGCCTTTTGGCTTTTGGGGCAATTGCCTATAATTAAATATTGCTTATACAAAAGAATCGTGGGTAATACTGCAATGTGATTTGGTTGCGTGAGCTGGCGGTTTGTTTGCGATTCCTGACCACAGTCATGCACGAAACCTAAAAGTCAAAATTGCTTTTTTATACAGAATGAGTGGAGTAAAAGGTCTGGGAACGAGGCGCACGGGATACGTGTCCCAAAATTCTACGTGTTGACAATGCATGTCCATGACACAAAACGAGACGTGCATGACGAAAGCATCAATGTTGACAATCAGAAACCTGCTCGTATTAGCTATGGATTGGTTTCACTCATGTGTTTGGCGACCCCAATGGCAAAAACAATACGATGAATATATTTGAAAAAGAACAGAGCGAAATTCCCATAGGATGAAGATGGTACAGCAATATGGCCACCATTTCATTGTTTCGGTACATCTATAAATTTGAAAACCATCTATAAATTTGTTGCTTTATTCATAGTTAATAGAAAATATACATGGTTTGGAAGCTCACAAAAGTCATTGTTTTATGTTTTTGTTCAGGTTTATGGAAATTTTTGCACTTTCATTGTTAGTGAACATATTGTGTTTTCTGTATAATGAAGCAATCATCCAATAGCAACGTTTGGCTTCAATCACTCAACCGTTAAACAAATATTAATAAACCTAAAACAAAGGATTTGGCACCTTCGTGTACCTTTCAAGATGAATCGTAGCTTGATTGTTAACCGCTTTGAAGTTTGCCGGGTTTCCAAACCATGTATATTTTCTATTAACTATGCTTTATTACAAAGTCATCATCAGATCGACAAAGTGACTAGAATCAAATATCTACGGGTTTTTTAATTTTATCTGTTTATTTTATCATTGTTGTATTAAGAATAAAGAAACTTGATATTTGATTCAAAATATATATATATAGCCAGTTTCGTCTGATGATGACTTTGTAATAAGGTCGAAATATCGCCGTGCATGTCACTTGTTGCCCTGTTTGACTTTTAGCTCGTAGTTTGACAGTTTCAAGACGGTTCTTTTTGGTCTGTGCTTTGTACTGTAAAAAATAA
Source organism: Corallium rubrum (assembly GCA_964035015.1). Classification (NCBI taxonomy): domain Eukaryota; kingdom Metazoa; phylum Cnidaria; class Anthozoa; order Scleralcyonacea; family Coralliidae; genus Corallium; species Corallium rubrum. Next base: position 15,116,582 of record OZ036003.1, read on the forward strand.
ATAATTTAACCCCTTGACTACCAGGGGTCTTCCCTTGAAAATGCGCCTACATGCGCGCGTAGGAGTCGAGGGGTTAAGCATTGAGGACTGTGAAAGGGGGGGGAGCCGAAATTAGAATAAAATTTTAGGGGGGTCTGGGGGCATGCCCCCCAGAGGAATTTTGAAACCCGAGTCGCTGAAATGCCATTTCCTGGCTTTTGGAGGAAGATTTTACAGACTCTAAAGGTTAAAAAACGTCATATAAAATACTCAAAACACGCAAACGTCACATAGATACTCAAAATGCATACACTCAGTAGATTGAATATATACTTTTTACAGTTTATTTCCTGACACAATGACATATTGCATCAGTTTTGTAGTTACATGTCTGTTGTTTTATATCATATAGGATTTCTGATCATTCAATACAAAGATTTTACACACTGAATTGGCCTAAACTTGATTGCCAAGAGAAATCTAATCACCGCTTTGCAATCCTTTTCAATTTCGCTTTACTTTTGCCCATATCCGTACTTTTGTGCAGGTTCGATCTAGATTATTGTGAGACTTTGTAAGACAATTTCAGGAAAATTTTGATTCTGTAAAAATTGCTAAAAATAAGGTGACATAAGACATAAGTATTAAAGGTAATACTGACAACAGTAGAAGCGGCCGTAATTTGTAAGTTCTCGGCGACGCTGCAGGATTGTCTATCGGTCAAGCTGAGAGCACATGAGCGTGTAAGATAAGTTTCACCGCGTTTTGATGCATGTTAATTAAGGGGAATTTATTTGTTGACTTCTAAGGATAATTACTTTTATCTTTTTTTGTAAAGTGCGATTTATGGGCCAAGAGCTCGTTTATCTCACGCACAGCTTTTCCGAATGGAATACCACAACATATATCTACCAAAGACTGTGGTCTGAATTCTACTTCATTGATTCCGTGGAGTGCTAGAAAAGTAGTACACTCGTTTTGACTCTTGTCTCTATGACTACGTATACAAATACACACATCAAACACTTCACTCATTGAAAACCTTTAAGGCTTATCTGTATTAAAATAAATACTAGGGCTGTAAAACAGTGTGTGACATAAATAAATAATAGGGACTATATTGCCCATTGGCGAGTTGTCGGTTCCATTTGATTGATTACATCCTAGTAAATTGCAATAAAATTCACGCAGAGATGAGCCAGAGAGTCGGAAAATTGTGCTTAAAAGTCTTAAAACGGCTGATTATATCCAAGGTTGCCGTCTAGAGGCGCCAGGACGGATTTCAAATTAGACCCGTCGAGAACATTTAGTCCAAACGAGTGGGCACACTGTATACTGTTGACGTATTTGTACAGGCGGCTATCCGCCCTCTTTTCTTTGTCTAAAGACCGAATATATATGATATGAATATAAGGTTTTTAAGCTTTATGGGGGAAAATCGTATAATTAAACAAAGCAGTTAGTTTTTTCGCCTCTTTAATGCGAAAGTTTATGATCTTGCGCCATTTCTCGATGATCCATTAGGTGACGACAAGATTTCGATTATATGAGCAACGCTCAGACGGTTAATTTTATTCGAATGGTTTCTAAACACGAACCATATATATAAGAGCCAAACGTACGAACTTGTCAACTTTAGCTATAAACGAGTGATGAGTCTTAAAATATCCGCTATTTGCGAGCTCCATGACAATCTCAAAGGCAGGTGGTTTATAGACGAATCTATAATTGGACGGCGATTTTAAGCAGATGGTGTGTGGACATTCAGACATTAAGTACGCTCAGCTTTTCCGAGATGTGACAGCGTATATATCTATAGAAAGGGAAAAGTCTCAATCTTTGACTACGTGTTTCAATCCGATAACGCTGAGACAAACAGTGGACGAATATAAATCAGGATTTAGTCGGGGCTTTATAGTATCTCTGCCCTTTGGCGTTTGCCGGATGTCATTCACCTATGGTCATGCACACAAACGTCTCGCCACTGAAATATAGTGATAGAAGGTGAATTAATTTATACGTGGTAAAGGCTTTTAAAGAGGATTCGTGACGTCGTTTGGTCATCGTTAAATCTTTACAGTATAAACTGCTGTTGTTGACGATTTTAAGTTGGGAAGTGCTATATAGACGACCTGTTCTTTGTTTGTACTTGTTGATATCCTTGTTATATTTGGCTATATAACTATATATATAGATATATACTACATGGGAAATTCAGTCAGACCTTTTCGGGAAGAGTCGTGGACAATCAATGAGACAACGCGGAAAACGACCAAAAAAAAGAGGGTCGTTAAACGTTGCTCAGGAGGTAAGAAAGCCTAAAAGAAAGAGTGATTGGTTATACATCCTAGTCGCTGTTGACTCTTATATAATTAAACATTTTTTGGATCACTTAAAACAGAATATGCTTATTAGAAAAGAGCGCCATAACTCGTAGTAGGCGTTCTCTAAACAATCGTCCTAATTTATATTTTCGAAAAATAAATGCATACGACAAGTTATATATAAGTGCAATAACCATATTTTATTATATATATATATATATATATATATATATATATATATATATATATATATGTATATTGCACTTATATATAACTTGTCGTATGCATTTATTTTTACAATACAACGAATACGATACAATGAATATATATCTGAACTCGCGATCAAGCTCTTGGCAACGGCCTCCGTGGCTCAGTGGTCAGAGCATTGCACTAGAATCGCAAGGTCGTGGGTTCAATTCCTGCCGGAGGGCCTGTGTAGTTGCATTTTTCGCAACTGCTCCCGGTTTGGTCTTAAAATGTATATATTCTACACTCGAATTTTCCTTCACCCTAAATCCTTGGAACATGCTATGTAATCGAGTGAAATGCCCAATATCATTTATATATATATATATATGTACTGCATATAAATTTGTCATTACATAGTGACAGTGTTTTATGGTTAAATAGGATATGCGAAACTGCATGCTTTAATAATGTTTATACGCATGTTCCTAAAATTAATGATCCGTTATCTATTTCCACACGCTCTCTGCTTCGCCGTTTAGTCGCTGAAATAACAATCATAAATTCATAAATGTAGTGCCTATAGCCATCTGACTAGCAACTATGCATATATATATATATATATATATATATATATATATATTATACTATGAGTTTCATATTTGTATTCATAGAGCGGATCGTATAATTGTTTTAATATTATAGCGAAAACATAACAAACGTATGTGAAAATGTCAGTAACTCGTATAGCGGAAGTCGTTCGATTGAAAAAAACAAACTTCCGCCACTTAAGCCGGTTTTCCTCTAGGCGACTCGTTTCGCGCGAAGCGACTTTTTCTTTTGTCTCATGAGCTCTGAGCTGGAACTAATCAGAAATCTATTGAATTCGAACAAAAGAAAGTCGCTTCGCGCGAAAAAAATCGCCTAGTGGAAAACTGGCTTTAAGCACAATTCTGTCACTTCATGCAGTCATGCATACGAAATAAGGTTTGTAAATATAAATATAGGCAAGTTTCTAAGAGTTCCTATATGTGTTTGCAAGTTTTGAGAATTTAAAACAGCGTTAGAAAGATTGTTAAACTTTTAACTTCAACTAGGAAATATGATCATATAACGCCCATTCTGCGTGAACTGCATTGGTTGCCGATTAGTTTTAGGATAGATTTTAAGATTATACTTTTAACGTTCAAGGCTTTACATGGAATGGCTCCGGGCTATATTAGTAACTTAATTACGGTTAGGCAGCCGGCGCGCTATATTCTTTGCGTTCATGCAATAGTACAGTCTTACTTTTTCCAAAAGGAAAAATGCTTAGAACTTTCGGTGATAGGTCCTTCAGTGTGGCTGCACCAACACTTTGGAATGCCTTGCCAGTAACATTGCGTAACATATCTTCAATTAGTACTTTTAAATCTTGCCTGAAAACATATCTTTTTAAACTAGCTTTTTAAGAACATCTTGTATGTATAATATGTTTTACTGAGCTTTTGATCATTTTTATGTTAAAAAGCGCATTATAAATTAATAAATTATTATTAGTATAAGGTATAGGTTGGTTGTGTGATTCGGTAGTTTTTTTATGACTTTGGGCATTGCATATAATTGAAGAAATTGTCAAAAAGGCGAAAACGCGTATGGGAAATTACAGTTTGTTGTCACTTACGATTAATATATGTATGTATGAGTCAGAGAAGAGACAGATATGCTATGCTACTATATAAGAGAAGAGACATATATGCTAGCTCGCCAAAACTAACATATATATAGTTTCCATTCATAACGCTTTATTACATCAGAACTTTTTTGGATGATTCATTAGTAAATTACGTGTCGTTACTTGTACTCTCTCCCATTGTTATTTGCTTTATTATAATGTTATTTTCAACTCGGTAATTGAGTCACGTTTACTAAATCAGCTGAAAAGCCGCTGAGAAGCTTGAAAAGCGTTGTTGCACGTATTACCACCCACCTTAAATATCGTCACGCAACAATGATTTTGTTGCAAGTTGAAAAAATTTGTTGAAAAAAGTAGACTCCAGTTCTGCTTGCTGCAACATGCTGATTCAACTTGCAACTGACAAAATCATTGTTGCGTGACAATGTTTAAGGTGGGTGGTAATACGTGCAACAACGCTATTCAACTTGCAACGCAACAATGTTGCAGCAATTTGTTGCTGGTATTACTTCATCTTTAAAGTATTTTGCAATGTGTTGTAAATTTGGCTTGAGTAATTCTTGACTCGTCTCGCTCTGTCATGCAGTTATTTTGTCCGTGATCACATTGCTTGGCACCAGAATTTTCGATGTCTCTGACCAATGAATGGCAAATCTTAGAAAAGTCAAGTGTCCACTCTAAAAAACGCGTTTAAAGGGCTTATGCAAGCGAAAAATAAGTTTGGGGGAGAATCTCTTATGTAAAATAACTTTTGAAGTTATAAAAATTGACATTTGCAGCTCTTCCATATCTCATTTCGTTCTTTGGATATTGAGATTTGTTTTATATGTAAATAACATCACTTAGCCTGGCCAAACGCTTTCAACATTTCATTCATGCAACATCGTTCAACATTGTTGAATTCAACGTGTTGAAAGCGTTTGGCCATGCACCCCTGTTGAATGATGTTGAACGTTGTTGAATGGTGTTGAATGATGTTGAACGAAATTTGAACATGTTCAAATTTTCGTTCAACACGCGTTCAACATTTCTATTGTTCTCAAAATGTTGAAAGTTGTTGAACGCATTTGACCACATTCATTCAACTTTGTTGAACAGAGACATGCGCATGCGGGATATTGTCGATTCCAGCTTTTGTGGTAGCCCGCCTTCAATTAATTGTCATTCATGAATGTTGAACGATGTTGAATTCATTTGGCCACTCGTGCTTTCAACATTATTCAACAATGTTGAATAATGTTGAATGGGATGTTGAAAGCGTTTGGCCAGGTTTTAGACGTCACATTGCATAGTGATTTGTTGAAAAGTCTTGAATATTAATGTCGGATTATTTAACGAAATCACTTTTAAACTGTGCATGTGCTTCTGTGTATCGCAGGACACTATACATGAAAAGTTTCAAGTGATTTACTTGATTTATTACAAGAATGGACATGATTTTCCAACAAGTCATATGACAGTGTGGCGTCTAAGTGATGTTATTTGCATACCACGCAAATCTCAATATCTACAGAACGAAGTGAGATATGGAAGAGCTACAAACGTCAATCTTTATAACTTCAAAAGTTCTTTGAAATAAGAGAGTTTCTACCAAACTTATTACTCGCTACACAAGCCCTTTAAAATTATCAAGAAATTCTGGGTTGTTTTATTTTCGAGGAAACAACCACGATTTTCTACATTTTACTGCGATTGCCTTCACACACAACCACTTTCTACAATATTGCACGATATAGTCTACGAACGAATAGTCAGAACGAGTTTTTCATGTTTTACTGTTTTTTTATTATTTTTTTTCGAAGATAATGAAAGTCGGAAGATAGTGGTAAGTTCAATGGGAAGTTCGTCTCGAGTTTCTTCATTAGAGAACGTTCGAGCAATGTCAACCGTCATTGCAGCAGAAAGGTTTGTGGGCGGACATGTTTTTATATTAAACAAATAGTGAAATAAAAGTAGCGTGCTGCGTAAGCAGTGCAGATTCGGACTGGCTTCGTATTAGGGGCAGTGCCATTAGGGAGAGGGGTTTCCAACCTCGTCCCCAGGGCCATTTGTGGGGGCTGGGACAAGATGGCGGCCAAGAACAAATGGCCCTGGCACAGGCTGAGCTATCACCACATTTGATTGGCCGAGATAACTTTGGATGTTTTAGGTATTCTGATTGGTGGAAACAAGGCGGGCGGCAGGCTAACTCGCGGGCATTTGTTTTTTGGGCTCAAATTATATTCAGAATTGCCGGCTGTTAAAAAACAACTTCGAAATGAATGAAAATGTGAGGAAAGCTGGCGAAACACCCGTGAAAACGTCGGAAGAATATGTAATGATGGGTCGTGTCGTCTCTGTGCCCTGGCTGCCATACAACGAAGTCCATGGGACGGCAATTCAGTGTGTTTTCTAAATCGGGCGAACGAAAGACTTGGTGAACAAAGTCAGAAAGTATTTTGGCTGCGAAAGGAAAGTACAACCACAGGGCAGAATTTACATGTTTGACCATTAAGAAGCAGCCTTTTTTCAAACAAGAGTTCTCGACGAAACGAAGCCTAAATGTTTTTCAAAACGCTGAATTGAATCCATCGAAAACTTACGAAAA
>OZ036003.1:15128332-15215832 GCA_964035015.1 Corallium rubrum
CCAGGCAAACAGCAAATCAGATTTAAGCATCTAATATGCGCTGTAAAATGCAGTCTCTACGTCGAAAAGTAAGTTTCATATGTTTGTATAGGTAATAGCGTGGTTTCGAGTGCAATTTGGAAAAAACATGCGTTGAAAAACTCACGAGTGCGTGTTTTTTTCAAATTGCACGAGAAATCATGCTATTACTTATTAATAATATACATGAAAAAAATTATCATAAAGAGAATCTTTCTAATGAAAATGCTTTGTTCAGATAACATACACGAAGAAAAAAATTAACAGGAAGAGCTTTTTTTCTAGTAAAAAATGATTTTTGTGCAAATTTAAAAAAGTACAAAATTTGCATGTATATTATTAATCTATTAACAAGTTAATAGTATACATGACAATATGGTTTTTCCTTCACGAGAAAATCCAATATGGCGACCAAAACATAAAGTTGTCGAAGAACATTTCGATGAAATGCAGAGTGAATTTTGCTTTAATATTGTCATAAACGTTCCTACAAGAAGACTAGAAGAGGTTAGATGCTATAAGTAAAACGTTTGACGTATTTAGTGAACAAAATGAAGCAGTTTTCAACCATTAAAGCTTCGAGAAGTGGAGCAATGAGTGGTATGTAACTTCGTAGCTGGAAGAACATTTTGTCGAACATTTTCATGTATATTATTAATAAGTAATAGCATGGTTTCGGGTGCAATTTTGAAAAAACACGCACTCGTGAGTTTTTCAAAGACCTCAAATAGCAATTTTGATAGTCTTTGAAAAACTCACTTGTGCATGTTTTTTTCAAATTGCACTCGAAACCACGCTATTACCTATACAAATTTATCAAGTAAATTTATCAATTATCAAGTAAATTAATATTGTGCATCCAAAAAGTATTTTATTGCAATAGACAGAAAAATTGTTCAATCAGTCACTCTAGCACACGCAGCGGTCTGCACTTGAACATTATTTCAACAATTTAAAGCAAGGCAGCATACCAGAAATGAGTACTGTTACTGTTGACAATATGTTGTGTTGGGCGTTTGTTTTGGTTTGCTCTTATATATAAATCTTAATCTATTAATGGAAACAAACAAACAAACAAACAAACAAACAAACAAACAAACAAACAAACAAACAAACAAACAAACAAACAAACAAACAAACAAACAAACAAACAAACAAACAAACAAACAAACAAACAAACAAACAAACAAACAAACAAACAAACAAACAAACAAACAAACAAACAAACAAACAAACAAACAAACAAACAAACAAACAAACAAACAAACAAACAAACAAACAAACAAACAAACAAACAAACAAACAAACAAACAAACAAACAAACAAACAAACAAACAAACAAACAAACAAACAAACAAACAAACAAACAAACAAACAAACAAACAAACAAACAAACAAACAAACAAACAAACAAACAAACAAACAAACAAACAAACAAACAAACAAACAAACAAACAAACAAACAAACAAACAAACAAACAAACAAACAAACAAACAAACAAACAAACAAACAAACAAACAAACAAACAAACAAACAAACAAACAAACAAACAAACAAACAAACAAACAAACAAACAAACAAACAAACAAACAAACAAACAAACAAACAAACAAACAAACAAACAAACAAACAAACAAACAAACAAACAAACAAACAAACAAACAAACAAACAAACAAACAAACAAACAAACAAACAAACAAACAAACAAACAAACAAACAAACAAACAAACAAACAAACAAACAAAGTGTTGTCTTTTGAGAGTTTTCTGACCTTCAGAGTTCTGTAAATTCTCCCCCAAAAATGCAGGAAATGGCATTTCCGAGACTCTAGGTTTCAAAAACCTCGTATGCAAAATTTTTACTCGGTTCTTAAATAGTTGCTGGAGTAAAGACTCTGGATATATGAGCATAGTCAATTGAGATACATACATGGTCTGGAAACTCAGTGAAAGTCTTTGTTCTATCTTTTCGTTCAGATTTATGCAAACTTGCATGTGCACGGTGAGCACATTGCATTTTTGGTATGATGAAGCAAACATCCAATAACAACGTGGCGGCACTAGATCAACGGACAAATATGCGCCTGGTAGCTTTCAGTACAGCGGAGAACCTGCGCGTCATTCACAACAATGTTCTGATTTACATTTTGAAAATTTGGAAATATATATTATTAATTGAATTTTGGGAGATATGCTCAGTGATATTTTACAGAGGATTTCACATTACTTTTGCCGAATGTGTTCCGAAGTTCGTTCGTTATTTCCGAAGTTGACGACGAACTTCGCAAATTCAATACGTGCGAGATTGCGAAGTTCGTTGTTCACCGCGGCATCATTTCAATGTTCCCTGTTGGACGTATAGACTCAGTACATATTCGAATAACAACGGGTCTTAATACTTTCGGTAGACAAAACCTGTAGTGCCGGATTCGGCAGAGTCAAGGGATCATTTTGATATAAAATTTATTTAAATCGGGCAAACAGAAAGTTTTAAACATGTTTTGAAACACACGTCTCCCAATGTAAGTACGACACACATTGTCATGGTTTACTTTAATATATTCATCGAATTCTGCCAGCATATCATCTTTAGAATTACAGAATATTAGCTGGCTTTCCATGCGTCTCCACCGGTACCTTCTGGTGGAAGCCATCGCGGGGAAAAGAATGATTCGAACGCGTTTGAATCCAGATCAATGTTATGGTAATGACGCGCAAGTTCTCCGCTGTATTAAAAGCTAGCAGGCGCATATTTGCCGTATCTCGACCATGATCTAAGTGCCGACCTAGCAACGTTTGGGTTCAGTCACTCAACCATGTTATTTAAATCGAAATATATAGTAAGGTTTGAGTACTGCCGAAATTGTTGAACGTAGTTTTCTAACGTTTCGAGCGAAGGCCCTTAACTGATGACCGCGGTTACGTGCACGGAGGGAGCATGCGCACGGATCCTATAGCTTCTAAGATACAAAGCCTGTAGATGCAAACTACAAAGCCTGTAACTGTTTGAACAGGTTTTCAACAACTCGGCAGAAAAATTTTGCCTTGCCCCACGTGAGCGACAAGTCGAAGACGCGCCTGTGTGTCTGACCATTAATAGTATAACAAATGTATTTGTTGGATCATGACTTATCCACCGGATAAGCTATATAGCCTATATCCTCGCTTCGTACAGCCGATTCCAACTCAATTATTCACACTCGTAATAAAACAGTCTAAACAAATAAAACAGCCGAACGGATCACTCATCATGCGTCGTTAGTCCGCGCTTTCAACGTCAAGTAACTATTTTCGATATGAAATTCAATCACAATTGATGTCAATCTAGAAAATTTATGAAACACATTAAATGACCCAATCACATCAGTGAGACCCCACGCTTATTTAGAACGCGTGAGAACAGAGATTTGTTTATATGCTTTGAATATGATTACAAACGCTGACCATGACGCGATATTTCTAAAGGCGGTTTTCCACTAGGCGACATTTGTCGACCGAGTCGACATTTTTCTTTTGTCTTGGCTAACTAATTCCACTCGGGAGCTTGCGAGACAAAAGAAAGTGTCGCTTGGCGCGACATTTTTCGCCTAGTGGGAAACCGCCTTTAAGCCGGTTTTCCACTAGGCGACGTTTTTCGCGCGAAGCGACTTTCTTTTGTTCGAATTCAATAGATTTCTGATTAGTTCCAGTTCAGAGCTCATGAGACAAAAGAAAAAGTCGCTTCGCGCGAAAAAAGTCGCCTATAGTGGAAAACCGGCTAGTATATACTTCGTTTAGGGAATACCTGAGTGTGCCAACTGCATTGACCTCGTTTCGGAGTAGACCCCACGCTTATTTAGAACGCGTGAGAACAGAGATTTGTTTACAACAATCGAAATATGGTATAGTAGGTTAATACTGCCGAAACAGAGAACGTAAGTGGTCTAACGTTTCGAGCGAAGGCCCTTCGTCAGAGAGAAACGTAAAGAGTAAAACAAACAACGAGCTTATTTATATACGCGAGATAATCACGCGATAAAAATCAGCCAATCATAAAGCTGATCATGACGCGACATTTCTAGACGTATACAGTTCTATTGTTGCGTATACTATATATAAAATAAAACACAATCCGAAGACGAACATCTTGAAAACCCAAGATATGGATTAAGACAAGACAAATATGAAACGGTGACAAAGATGAAGATGAACCGTTTCATCTTTGTCTTGTCTTAATCCGTATCTTGGGTTTTCAAGATGTTCGTCTTGTGTTTTATTTTATATTTTTTTAAATTGTCGACTGGCCTTGGCTTTTGGTATACTATATGTTTAGCGAATACCTGTGGGACCTCGTTTTGGAGTCTGCATCTTATTGTAAAGAGCTAGGGATCCGCTTAAAAGAGGTTATAACTGAAATTGTCTTCGTCGAAAGGAAGACACTTGATATCAGACAAAATTTATTAAAGAGTACAAATTAGAATAAGAAGTGACTTTTTAATACACGTTACTATAAAACTCTGCGATAAAAGGTTACTTCAATGCATTATTATTATTATTATTAATATTCTTTATTTAAGGAGGATAAGTTTTCCAGCAGAGCTGGTGGGGTCCTTCATTTACAGCTAAGACCTATAGGTGTTGATTTTACGGAGGGTGGAAAACCGGAGAACCCGGCGAAAAACCCTCGAAGCACAGGAGAGACCAACTAAACTCTACTCACATGAGTCCCCACCCCGAGAACGGGGTTATTCCCAGACGATCACCCATCCAAGTACTAACCCCGTCTAACCGGGCTTAACTATTGGTGAGAGGCAGCGCCCTAATAGCACACGCCAACCATGCTCCCCGGTTCCCCGTGCTCCCCAGATGAAAACCGACGACGTTTCGACGTTAACTGAACGTGATTATCAAGTCAAAGTATACGAGTTCGAATGAAGAGTTATAAATACTAAATGCAAACACTGATAAGTTAATATAAAAAGAAAAGCACAATAATAAAAAGGTAAGTTTTGCACGAATAGAGTCAGACTGTATATTTAAATTAGGATTAAGTTGTTTAATGAACAACATTTCATACACGAGGCAATCAAATTTCCCTTCAGTGGCACTTTCTCAATACACGAAACGTCGTCTACTTTTAATTTTCTTATCAGTAGCCCTTCTTTTGAATCCGCTCCGCGCCGTTTTTTTACCATCTGCCTTGTGGATTTAACTGATTACTTCAAGACTCATTAGTTTTGCACAACCAATTATTGGGATATAATATTATACTGTAATTTTAAATCTTTAGTGGTCAAAACTTTAGCCCAGCGACATTTTTGGTGTACATATGATGTATATGGGTTCAGAACGCAACTGTATATATATATATATATATATATATATATATATATATATATATATATATATATATATATACGCGTGGGTTTTGGTCTACGAAATGCAAAGAGTGCTCGATAACATGTAGTTAGAGCAAATATAGATTTTCGCTTACCTCAACAGTCTGCAACAGGCTGTTTCATCTAAAAAAGAATCTTCAGGCTGTTTCATCTTTTTTAGATGAAACAGCCTGTTGCAGACTTTTGAGGTAAGCGAACATATATATATATATATATATATATATATATATATATATATATATATATATATATATATATATATATATATAACCTGTATATACACCGCGGTACATCAAAGAAAACCGACTCAATCGTGATATAAATATACTGTATATATATTTACGTATATCAATCTTTGGAACATGAGTCATGTATATTATATATGCAAACGATGCATTTATTTAATGAAACTCCTAAATTTGCTTTTTAATGTTAACTAATCTATATTGTACCAAACAACGACTTCAGGTCGAAGTTAGATTTTATACAACTATATATATTGCATGTATACTGTCGTCTTCATATCCAACCTTAATTTCAAACCACCGTTGTTCGTCGGAAATTGAATACAAGTGTAATATTAAAGTTTGTGAACTGTCGAGATTTTATCAGATTTTCTATTTTAAGCTTTTAATCAGAGTCAGTATGTCGTATGACATATAGCTTTGTGTACTTAAGAAGCGGTATAAAGTATTTACAACACTCATAGAAATCAACGTAACAAATTGATGTTATTTTGTCTGTTTAGTACGTTGTAGATACACAGATGCATGACGTTACAACGCGTGGTGAGACCACGGGGCTTACGAGATGCAGTCACTGATGTTCTTACCACGGTGTGACGTCTTCTGTATACTTATGTAGGGGGTCTATTATAGTTTGGCGGTTTCAATTCAGCCGTTATTTTAGGACGGATTTCGATCATAGAATACAGATTTTAATTACTTCTTCCCACAAGGGGCTTTTCAAGAGCAATTTACATTACTAAATTTCAAGTGGCCGAGTCGAAGGCATATTAAAGGCGCTCGAAGCAGCCGCCCTATGACACATTTATGACACACATATCAGACCACGAAGCACAGACCTAGGTGTTGATTTTATGGAGGGAGGAAAACCGGAGAACCCGGCGAAAAACCCGCGAAGCACAGGAGAGACCAACTAAACTCTACTCACATGAGTGTGCCAAGCTCGAGAACGGGGTTATTCCCAGACGGTCGCCCATCCAAGTACTAACCCCGTCGAACCGGGCTTAACTTTTGGTGAGAGGCAGCGCCCTAACAGCACACGCCACCCGTGCTTCCCGTATATTCAGGTCCCATTCACGCTATATACCGGATAGCTGTTGTGCTGGCACGAAAACCATACCCAGGATAGGCCTTCTGTACATACACAAAACGCCTGTTCCAGCACAATTTCTGTGTTGGAGCGCCGCTGCGCCGCTCGATCCGATCTCGAAAGAGGTACATCTTTTATCGGATAGATTTTTGTGCCGTTTCAGCTCCAGTGTGAACGGAGGTGTATCGTACGGCAAAATTATTTGCCGTTTCTTGCCGAGTCCGTTCACACTATACCAGGATAGGTTTTCGTGCCGGTGAACGGGGCCTCGGGGTTTTTTTTTGCGTTCTGGTTAACTGAGAACCATTCGGTTGCGGAAAACTTTGAAAGGTCCATCGGATGTTATCTTTTAGAATGAAGAGCGATTTTCGTAGAACTGGCAATGATTTCTCAAAAACACGGTTATATGTTCCTAAGTGAAACGGAAAAGTGGCTGCATTAAAATTACCAAAATCTGGAACGAATTTCGAAAATTCAGACTCCTTATAATAGATCCCCTATGTATAACTGCATGAAGAGAGAATATTTAAGTACTGTATTCGGGCTTGGAGATGTGCGGAGACAGAGCAAGATGGAAAGCGGTTACGAGACGACGCCTGACCCCCCTTGAGGGAAAAAACAAGTTGTGATGATGATGATGAAGATTTGGGCTCCTGAAGGGTAAAATATTGAGAATTGAGAATTGTCCATTTTTGGCACTAGGAACTAGTGTATGTTTGTTAAGTTATACGCACATTGCAAATTGGCCCTTATGAGGTATGATTTCGTTATGAGTAGAAATTAGTTTGAATTTTGCAACATGAAGACGGGTTTATAAGGATTAATTTATATATAATTATGTATATTTGCTGCCTCCCACCAGGGAGGTAGCACACAATTCTTGACATCTCTCTTGGGTTACCCCATGCGTTACTCGTGCTCAGTCTTTTTGCCGAGCTGCGTATATCAATTTTCGGATTTGGAGATGTTGGTTCTGAACCCCCCTGACCATGCCAACAGATGGGTATGATAGCAGTAAAGAGCCTGGGTACGAGGCTGCAGTGCGTTATCCACTGGCGCGGCCGTGTAAAAACGCCAGGTAAAAGGATAAAAGGCCGGCCTGGCCTGTTATCCTTTTACCTGGCGTTTTTACACGTTTTGCTCGCATAATTTCCTTGTGGTCGAAGCTGTTCAAGACTTAACAAGACGCCTGGTCAGGCGTTCACTCGGGCTACTGCAAAATCACAGTGCTATATATAATACGTGAAGGTACTGAAGTGTTATCGAAGCTGCAATCAAGTCTAAACACATTGGTCACAGACAAAAGTTAAAACACAATCCAGTTCTCCGATAGCGGAAAACACAATATGAATTTGCAATACACTGACAAAACGCGATTGCCTAGCCCTAGCTGTATTTAACGTATTTCCACATATGTACACAGCGTTCATATGTCGAGTCTCACGTTTCGCATAAATTAATTTCACGATATCAAAAACCATAGAGAGAAAACAGCGGTTACTTTCTCAGGAGAGAGAACATTAAACGTGACATGACAACCGTGTTTGTGTAACCTGATATCACACGGTAACTGACCAATCACAGTGTGCGTGTCAAGACGCAACGTATATTTTGTATAGATATGCATATAAAATATATAATATTCATATTTTGCACGGTACAACATAACGACGTTCAATCGCTTTACGTGACAGTCAATTGAGATGTACGAATATAAATTTATAGTGAAGGAAAATTTCGCGTTTAAGGGAATCGCAGGGTCGCGGGTTCGATTCCTAGATCGGAATTAGACGGCGAACTTCCAGTAAAGACCTACCTTGAACGAGTTTTCTGATTGGCTATAAGTAACGAATCACCTTGTCGATTATCAATTCGTTCCCATGCTTCTTACTGATTAGGGTTAGGGAAAGGTGTGAGTTAGATTATGTAAACCAATCAGAAGCCTTTTTAGTGTAGATAGATGATGATCCCAGGCTTCTAAACACAGCACCTCCGAAGCCCGATGGATTTATATCGCCTAAGGTGATCAGGTGCTTAAGTTATTTATAACATGATCAAGGAGGTTTACTAAAGAATACAATAGGAAAAGAACTTGTGACGAGGTTCTATTTTTATTGCGAGGTTTCGTAAAGCTAGGACGTTTATAACCTGTATAAAGCGGTACATCAAAGACAACCGACGTGATCATATTATAAGTACAATATAAGTTATTTGCCTTATTTACTCAATGACATAAATCCTGCCATCGCTTACGGTTATTTAACAGGTCATTTATGAATAAGGTATAGCCACTGACGCACCTGCCCACGCGTGGGCAAATGACGTCAGCATTTGGCTCGTACGCGGCATCCCGATTAAAATAAGTGACGCGTGCCCGCCAATATTTATAAATATAAAGGTTACAAGACACGAGGATTTAGTCTTATAATGTATAATAATTTCCCATAGACACACTAAAGCTATGATTTGAAGTGCTTTTGATAAAAGCAATTAAATAAATAGGGAAGAAACATGACTGCGGACAAGTAAGTCGAAATGCTTTTTAGTTTCCGGATTTTTGTATATAACAGTAATAATATATATAACGGACATAGCTCTTGTCCAATTCTGACTCTAGCTGAGTTCATTTAACACAAAACGCCTTTGTCGTTATGGGTATATTTATATACTGTCAATCTATTCTCCATGTGGCAAGTAATATTTGGCATTTCACTCAATTAAATTAGGAATTTTTTAGATTAATTATATTGTTCCAAGCTACACTCATAAGCTGTATAGTACAGCGTCTGTAGTACTATATATATATATATATATATATATATATATATATATATATATATATATATATATATATATATATATATATGTTTAAGACCAACCCGGGACTGACCAGTTGCGAAACTGCAACGTATTTAATAGTCTCATTTGTTTTTAATATAGTTTTCTTTTCTTTTCTTTTAGAATTTACAAAGAGGTTTGTGGTGTACGCATACCACCCGACGTTGAATCATTATTAAAGGTACGTTTTTCCTTTTGGCCATGCAGTAATGGATGGGTTTTCATGTGCATACTCTTGAACTTTCACCCTACGCTAGGGTTTGCTGCATGTGTATGGCTATGCATGGGTTGATTAGGCTCCGTTCACACTTTACCGGATCGGTTTTCGTGCTGGCACAAAAAATATCCAGTATAGTGTAAACAGATTCGATTGGCACGTTATTGTGCCGAAGTAATAAGCCCCGTTCACACTATACCGGTAGCTTTTGTGCCGGCACGAAAACCTATTAATTTACTTCCCGGCAGAACGATTTCGAACTCCGTTCACACTGGAGCTGGAACAGCACAAAAAGCTATCCGGTATAAGATGTACCTCTTTCGAGATCGGAGCGGCGCAGCGGCGTGCCGGCACAGAAATCGTGCCGGAGCAGGCGTTTTGTGTGTGAACAGAAGGCCTACCGATATGGTTTTCGTACCGGCACAAAAGCTATCCGATAGTGTGAACCGGGCCCTATAGAGTATAGTACTTTACTTTCGTGGCACTGATAGAAATGTACCTAAAATATTAATGTTGCAATTGAGTTCCTCAATCCGATCAATTAATTTGATAAAATTTTGTTGGAAACTTCCTGTTTTTCATTTGTTTGTGGTTTCTGAACAATCAATCGGAAATGTGATTATTAATCAAACACTAAACAAATTCATAGCAGGAAGTTGTTCAACGAACTTCATCAAATGAATTGGTCAGACCATAGCAAATGAATCGCAACGTATATACGACAGTAAGGTTATACTGACAAAACTATATTATTGAATGGGGCTTTTTTGATATTATATACAAGAATTATCAAGGTTGGAGTCTGTATTATCGGCCGAAGCTGTGCTCAATAAATGTTCTATATATTTTCAGTTGAAACTGAAAGGGAGAACACTAACTTCCCCAGACTGCTAAAAAACGTTACTCAAAGACAGTTATTTTTTTCCGCGCTTTTTCTTTAGTTTTCCTAGGTCGTCAGTGGCGTCGACGTCACGTCTGAATATACATGCATGATAACTCCTTTTTCTAGACTATATACTGATAATACCTTCAGAAACGACAACTCGAAAACTATAGTTGTGGACAAATGCTACTTTGTCCACCAAACTCTTTCATCAAATTTTGATTAATCTTTATTACGTAACACTATCTATTTATATTTTTGTATATCAGTTGTCTACATTGAATTTGAACTTGAACTTGGTAATAGCTTTGTGCCCTCAGAATCTGTCAGTCACAGCGATAAATAAGACACTGAGATATCAAGATTTATCACTAAGTTTCAGACTGACGGCAATAATAGTCTGATTCAGGGTTCGGCACTGAGCAGACAAATTGAGATGTCTTTTTAATTTGTTTTTAGACTGTGGACGAATGGACCTGCGATGTCTTAGAAATAGACAAGACCAGTGGTCAGCATGCACTCCGTTTTATTGGCTTTGAAATCTTCAACAAATACGAAATTACAGAAAAGTTTAATGTATGACATTTTGACTTATAACGTGACTTATAACGTGAAACCAGAGAGGTTGATTATCGAGAGCTCATATAGGAAAACGACAGAGTTAACAGACAGAGAAAATGACACTCGCATTATCTTGTTTTGGTTAAGTGCATATGAAACGAAATTTCACTTCAGTTTTTTAAGATTGTATTTGGAAGAACATCTAAGATAAATGAAAAATGACTTTTACATGCCTTTCAAATCTTATACCATTCCCAAGTTATTGGCTATGCAATTTGAACAATGACGTCACGTATGTGTTTTTCATATCTTTGGATTGGTTTAATACACGAAACCACACATTGCAGATGTAATCAGACCATACCCCAAGGGAAATTTCCAACGTTTGATTCAGTTTAGTCAAGCCAATCCAAAGATATGACTGATTTTCCGTTTTCTCCCACATACGTGTGACGTCATTGCTTAAATTGCATAGCCAATTACTCAAGAATGGGATAAGATCATGCAGAAAGGCATGTAAAAGCCATTTTTCATTATCTTAGGTGTTCTTGAAAATACAATCTTAAAAAAACTGAAGTGAAATTCCGTTTCATAGGCACTTTAACGTACCGACCTGAAGGCTTTCTCCGTTTACTAACCTACAATCCTGGTCAAAATCACTCGGAAACCTTGCCTTAAATCACATCTCCCCGCTCCCTCCATTCAATGTTGATAAAAGTTTGCACTGAACATACTTTTTCTAACCAACATTGAACGGGGGGAGTGGGAGGGGGGGGGGGCAATGTTTTTTGGTACATAATCTCAGGAATTGATGCGCTTTTTAATTTTGTCGTTTTTTAATTTTGGCCAGGATTGTAGCTCCGAATCGTTCAGTTCTGTTTTCCCATGTAAAATTGATGAACTTACTCTGAAGAACAAATATCATTGTTTTTAACCATATAGCTGATGAAAGTGGGGTTGTTTTTTTTGTTTTTTTTAAGATCTCCTCAGCCATGCTAGATCATTTTCTTCACGTTGTTCAAAGTGGCTACGGAAAATACCCGAATCCTTACCACAATCACTGCCATGCTGCCGAGGTCTTACACACTGTGCATTTTATGTTGAACAACTTGGAAACAGCCGTAAGTCACTATTTCATACAGTACACAGTACACAGTACACAGTACACAGTACACGGTACACAGTACACGGTACACAGTACACAGTACACAGTACACAGTACACAGTACACAGTACACAGTACACAGTACACAGTACACAGTACACAGTACACAGTACACAGTACACAGTACACAGTACACAGTACACAGTACACACCACACGGTACACGGTACACCGGTACACGGTACACGGTACACGGTACACGGTACACGGTACACGGTACACGGTACACGGTACACGGTACACGGTACACGGTACACGGTACCGTACACAGTACGCAGTACGCAGTACGCAGTACGCAGTACGCAGTACGCAGTACGCAGTACGCAGTACGCAGTACGCAGTACGCAGTACGCAGTACGCAGTACGCAGTACGCAGTACGCAGTACGCAGTACGCAGTACGCAGTACGCAGTACGCAGTACGCAGTACGCAGTACGCAGTACACAGTGCACAGTGCACAGTGCACAGTACACAGTACACGGTAAGGAACGGTGCAGTGCAGTGCAGTGCACTAGTAGTGCAGCACAGTGCAGTGTAGTAGCAGTGCGGTGCGGTGCGGGGCAGGGCAGGGCTGGGCAGGGCAGGGCTGGGCAGGGCAGGGCTGGGCAGGGCAGGGCAGGGCAGGGCAGGGCAGGGCAGGGCAGGGCAGGGCAGGGCAGGGCAGGGCAGGGCAGGGCAGGGCAGGGCAGGGCAGGGCAGGGCAGGGCTGGGCAGTGCAGCGCGGTGCGGTGCGGTGCGGTGCAGTGCAGTACGTGCAGTGCAGTACGTACAGTGCAGTGCAGTGCAGTAGTAGTGCATGCAGTGCAGTGCGGTGCAGTGCAGGATAATGCAGCGCAGCGCAGTGCAGTGCAGTACAGCTTTGTCAATTCGTACCGAAACGAATTATTTTTGTGGTTTGTTTATTTTTGTCATTTTTTACACATTTGTTTTGTTTTGTTTACTCTACAGTGCGCATTTACAGACGTGCAGATTTTTGCTTTCTTATTTGCTGCTCTTATTCATGATTATGAACACACTGGCAAGACCAACTTATATCACATTAAAGCGAGGTAAGTAAATTATATTTTTAGCCATTGTTTACGAGGCCTTTCGAATTATATACTTCTGTCCACGTTATATTATTTATTTTATGTTTTTATATCTTTTAAAACCATTATTGTGGGGTTTTATGGGATTTTAAGGCAGCTTTGTACTTATATAAATAAGTTTTGTGGAAACACCACGTAAAATATTTCTTTGCTAAGCTTTCAAAACACAAGACAAATCAAGACAAATCTATCCCATTCTTGGACGTTTTGCTCCCGTTAAACCAGATGGGACTTTAAGTCATACTGTGTATAGAAAACCAACACACACTGACAGATACCTTAACTACATTTCATTCCATCATCCAAGTATCAAATCGTCTGTGTGCAAAACTCTCGTTCATCGAGCGCTAACAATTTGTGACGAAGAACATTTTCAGGATGAATTAGATCACCTTAAGTTGGTTTTAACTAACAACGGTTTTCCTGAGAAGATAATTCAAGCTTCTATGACACCTTCGGTACATCCGGAGCTGAATACTCAGTCCAAGCAAGAACCACCTTCAGTTTCTCTTCCGTATATATCGGACCAGCATCCCACAAATTGCTCTGATGAAGGCCTGAGTCAACAGGCCGAAAGCTTAGCAAAGAAATATTTTACGTGGTGTTTCCACAAAACTTATTTATATTACTTTATCGCCATGAAAACTTTCAGAGAATTAATTAGCTTTGTACTTGTCGGAATTACTAAAAATTGGGTGACATATCTTTTATAAGATAGCAATAGTGGAAAAAGAATAGAAAAAAGTTATTAATATACCCTATTATATTGTATAACAACTCATTGAATTTTAAACTTTGTTTTACTAGATCTGAATTAGCAATGTTATACAACGATAGATCAGTACAGGAAAACCATCACATCAGTGCTGCATTTTCTCTTCTTTTGAGAGTAAGTTTTCTAAAACACCCATGCATTCATAGTCAATCGAGATATGGTCTGGAAACTCGGCAAACTTCAAAACGCTTATAATGAACTGTGATTTTATGTTGAACCGTACCTTACACCGTGCACATCCTTTGTTTTAGGTTTATTAATATTTAAATATCACGGTTGAGTGATTGAACTGAAACGTTGCTATTGGACAATTCATTCATTATACTAAAATACAATGTGTTCAGTGACCGTGCACCGTGCACAAAAATGCATAAAGGCGAACAAAAAGATAGACCAAAGACTTTAGCTGAGTTTCCAGACCATATCTCGATTGACTATAATGCATTGGAGTTACAGTTAAAAGTGAAATGCGCGTATTCCGTGAATTTTGGTTAAAATTGGAGAAGATACATTAGATTGTCACTTGGCGAAGTTTGAAATATCTATTTTAGTTACTTAATTAAATTATTTATTTAAATTGCTTTCGACAACTTAATATTTCTTTATGTTCATTTTTAGCAAGAGATCAATATCTTGGCGAATCTTAGTGCTCCCGACTACAGGTTAGTCATTGAAGCTTAGCAATAAAATGTTTGCTTTCAAAACAAGTAAATATTCACTCTTATACTTTATATGATAAATATAATTTCATCATTGGCTATAATTTCTAAATATTATCTTTGGATATGTACAGTCAAGCAAAATGCAATCGAAACGACGTCATTTATAGACTTCTTTAACAAATGGTGACCAATTTCAATAATAAACCGTGTTTTCCCCCTAAAAACCGAGACTTCATTAAAATAGTTGCCCCAGACCCACAATGGCGTGTACATAACGAGAAAATAAAGGGAGTTTTGTCGTTCATTTTGTGGTCAGAAACTTCGAATTTCATAAGTGAACTATTCACGAACATGTTTTAGTTGTCGAAAATCGACAGTATACTTAATTACTCATAAGACGACTATGCATATTTAAGACAAATAACTCGGTATGAATAAATTTTACACAACTTTGTGAACGCTTTCCCACGAGAGTTTTCTAAAGAGTGTTTTGAACAGTCTGTTCGATAACAATAAGAATTCATGTAGATCCTAGTGATGTCATTAGCTGTGGAATAAAATAAAGCCCGTTTTTCAAATGCTAAACAAACATACTTTCCTTTAATTATTCGCCCTGAAACTTTCACAATCGAAAGAAGTAATCTCAAACTTTACTTTAAAGTGCTCATATCACTTGTGGGGTTTTAACGTATCTAAATAGAGCAGAAAAAATCAGTTAATAAGTTATTGTGCCGTTTAGATTTAGTCAAATAGTTCCTGACATATTGGCTTCTGAACATGACAATTCTCAAAAATTTCCGTCGTTCATAGTAATACCTTGGAGGCCTGGGACTCAAGAACGAGTCAATCCAAAACAACCACGTTTCGGCTTATTGATTCACAAAAACACATATATTTGACTGAAAAATCGAAATGTCGAGCTCACACCCGTTTTCCAGTACGCACAACAGTTCCAACTAAGAATACGGTCGGCTTACGTTCGCTTATGTTTTATTTTCCCAGCATTGTTAATGAATAAAAAATCTCAAATCAAACACAGACTGTTTTCACGCATTTTAATTTACTTGGTTTCTATACAATGAATAACTCTTTCCTTTGGATTTCAGTGAATTGCGATCGCTGGTTATAGGTATGGTTTTGGGAACAGATATGTCACTCCACTTTGAACAACTCAAGACAGTAAAAGCAAGTTTAGTTAATCCGGACACGTAAGTATTTTTTTTTATCATTCATTGTGTTTATTTTTGTTCTCCTAGTTTTAGACTATAATTGAATTGCAACAATATTTTAGGAATACTTCAATTACCACTAGATTTGCTCAGATAGATCATTCTTTGATAAAGTTTGTTGAACAACTTCCTGCTTTGAATTTGATTGGTGTTTGACTAATAGTCATAATTCCTATTGCTTGTTTAACAAAAGGTACGCTATGCGTACATGTATCTGCGCCAAACCCACCACTGTGAGAATCTTGTCAAGATCTTGTGTGATCTTGGAAAATCGTATAAGATCTTAAGAAAAATCTTATAAGATTTTTACACGTAGATCTTATAAGATTTTAGCGAGATCTTATAAGATATTAAATTAAAGAGAAAGTACACGTTCTCTGACCAAAATAATTTTTTATTATGACTCACAAAAACTGTGGTAGATCACACTCACAAGTTTACTATAAGTCACGTTAAAGATACTTACCAGTTTATCAGCAATATCCCCTGTCTCCGAAATGTTTTAGTGCAAAACTTTGTTGGAAATATAGAATTTAACGGCTAACTGCAGGAAGATATATCCCAATGGCCAATAATACGGCTGTTGAGCCGGACACCACGGGTCTAAATACCCCTGAATCGTCTGTAGGTTTGTGCCATTTTGGAAACTTATACCGTTGGATAGAGCGTTAAACTCTGTTCAACAAATGTGCATTAAAAAAAATTGTAGAATAGCAACGGCGAAAAATCTATTTGAACTGAGACGAGCGCCAAATATCAAATGGCAATTATCGGGTCAAACCGCGTGACGCAATCATATTTAAACCGGTATCCGCCAGCTGATTCCCTGAATGGCTGAATCGTCTGTAGGTTTGTGCCATTCACGAAACTTGTACAGTTAGATAGAGCGTTAAATATTCTATAACATATGTGAATTAGAAAAAAGCGTATAGAATATAACCCTGAAAAATCATAGTGTTTTAGTCAAAAACTTTGTCGGAAGTATAGAATTTAACGGCTAACAGCCGTATTGGGATATATCTTCATTGCAGTTGAACCACCGGATACCGCGTGTTTAAAGTATACCCCTGAATCGTCTGTAGGTTTGTGCCATTCACGAAACTTCTACAGTTAGATAGAGCGTTAAATTCTGCAGAATTAGAGAACATTGTATAAAATAACAACGGAGAAAAGGCTATTTGAACTGACATGAGCGCAAATATCAAATTGCATTATTACGCTATTTACTTGGCGTACGGTCAAACGCGGTCATATTTAAAGTAAATCAATCGTCTGTAGGTTTGTGCCATTTGGGAAACTTATACGATTAGATAGAGCGTTAAATTCTGTACAACATATGTGAATTAGAACAAATCGTATAGAATAGCAACGGAGAAAAATATATTTGAACTGAGATGAGCGCAAATATCAAATTGCATTATTATGCTATCACTTGGCGTACGGTCAGACGCAATCATTTTAAAGTATCCCTGAATCATACTACTCCAATCATACAGCATTGCAATTGACTTTCTTCGAAAATAATGTTGTTCTTCGTCTCGCTCCTTACAACATGGCGAGGAAATATAAACAGTCACACTACTGCACACATTACAGGTCAGCGGTTACTACAAAAGTTAACACACACACACACACACACACACACACACACACACACACACACACACACACACACACACACAAACACACAACACGATAGCAATATATCTGCGCGTTGCGCAGATACAAAAACCATAAGCCAATCAAAGTTAAAACAGGAAGTTTCCAACAAATTTCATCGAATGGAACAATATATTAGGAACAAAGTAGAGTGCTGCGTAAGCAGTATTTTAGATATGATTTAGGATGTCCGGCGATATCGACGACGACGTTTCTGTCTCGTTATCGTTGGTGCGCACGTTGGTGAGAGTGGAGTCCAATTCGACTCGCGCACCGTCGCTGGCAAGTTGGGCATCAATCTCGTCCCCAGAGCCTGCGGTCCTTTTGCACAGCGGCAAGGAGCCATCGGCTCTGGCCGGAACGAGTCTGTGAGTTGGAAAAACGCGGACTTTCAAAATGCGAGCCATCGAATTTTTCAGCCAATCAAAATTCAGCTTTACCTCGTTCCGGCCAGAGCGGATGGCTCCTTGCCGCTGGGCAAAAGGACCGCAGGCTCTGGGGACGAGATTGGTTGGGCATATGAAGGGCCCTGTAGTTGCTGCGTTGGCGTTGGCACCGCTTGCCTGGTGTCGACGTTGGCGTAGCTCATCGCGGTGCTGATGCCACGTAGCTTCAAAGTGGTGGATGCCATTGTGGCAGGTGGTGCGCCACTGGGGACGATTGGCCGCGAGTGCCTCTAGTGTGTTGGATGGGATGTTACATTGTTTGAGCGCTTTATGGATGTCATCTTTAAACCGTTTCCTTTGTCCCCCCACTGATCTTGTACCATGGTAGAGTTCGCCATACAGGATCCGACGAGGCAAGCGATTATCAGGCATTCTGATGACGTGTCCGAGCCATCGGAGTTGATGTTTCCTGATGATGACTTCGACAGGCAAGCCGCAGCCGGCCCGTTGCAAGATCTCCGAGTGAGGAACTTTGTCTTCCCAAGTGAGGCGGATAATACGCTGTAGGTATTTAATGTGCAAGGCCTCAAGAATCTTAATGTGCCGCCTGTAAGTTCTCCATGCCTCACAGCCATAAAACAGTCTTGTGAGACACATCGCTTCGTAGACCGCCACTTTGGTTCTATCAGTGATGTTTCGATTGCCAAATACTCGTTGCGTTAGGCGTCCAAAGGCAGCTGACGCCTGGTTGTTGCGGCTTTCGACTTCAATGTCGATGTTGCACGCAGCAGACACAACACTTCCAAGATACTTGAATTAGATATAGAGATATAGAGATATAGAGCAAAGTGAAAATTCACTTTGTTCTATATAAGGAACACTTTAAATGCCACGACATGCAGTAACACTCGGTTCTAGTCCCCTTGTTTTTATTTCCTGCAGCAATACATTTGATCCTACCAAGTGCATGCCTTTCATACTTCATTGTGCCGATATATGTCACCCAGCGAAGGAATGGTCAGTTCATAAAAAATGGACGGATAGAGTGATGGACGAATTTTTCCAGCAGGTAAAGACTGTTATAACATAGCTTTGCAGGGGCGGATACAGAGGGGGGTGACTGGGTGACTAGTCACCCCCCTTCCCTGCCCCAACCAATACAGGTTTATACAGCGATACACTACTCGTGTGTAAAACGTGTCTAAATTATATTGTATGACAATGCTTATTGATACAGGCCGTAGCTATGGCCTCTCCCGTTTGCAATAAGATTGGACATCTTGATACGCTAATATCTTGTAAATTTGAAACCCCAATTTTAACAAGTAAGAATCACGATTATATAGACGTATTGTATACAATCTCAATCTGAAATCTGAATATACATAGTAATTTTGGAACATAAACTTATAAAACATATCCCCATGAGTCCAGGACAATGACGACATGTCCTCCTTATGGTGTATTCATATATTTGGGTATTTTGTTTGGTAATTTATATCCTTCAAAACTCTTTCAAACCCCCCTCAAAATGCAGGAAATCCTATTTCAGAGACTCTAAAATTCAAAATTTTCCGAGGGAGTATGCCCCGGAGCCCCCTGTTTGTTGCACCTTCGGCGCTCCCCTGCCACCACGTAGTAAGTATTGCCTGTCCCCCCTTCTTGCGCGCCCTTGTTAAATATTGTGAAATAAACAACTGAGTACCTTATAGTCACCCCCCTTGCAAAAATCCTGTATTCGCCACTGCTTTGATATAGCAACGTTTTTGATTGGCTGTCGTGCGTGCTCCATAACTCTATGGAGCACGGTAAAAAAGCGCGGGGAAAAATTTCAAAACAAAAAACTGAGTTTTAAATTGACTTTTTATGGCCTTTTATATTTTCAAAATACCGAGTCATTTAATTTTATTGAGTAATAAAGAACAACGGCCCAGAAGACATAAACTGGGTCTGGGTAACCGAGTTTAAACTGTCCTTTTGGTTGGATTTTAGTGAACAAAAAAGACTTGGCTACGAAAGTAGAAAAACACAACAACCAAAACGATTCGCCGGCTTGTGAAAGGATTTAATGCTATGTTATAAAAGAAATGGCTCATGGTTTAGTGTGCTCCATCGAATTATGGATGCACTTGGGGAATTTGGAGAGCACTCAAAAATCTAAAGTTGGTCTCGGCTACGCCTCGATCAACTCTTACGATTTTTTCGTGCTTTCCCAATTTCCCGCGTGCATCCATAACTCGATGGAGCACGCTAAACGATAAGCCATTTCTTAAGTATAAAGCAAGTACAGTAGAACCTCGTTATCTCGGTTATCTCGAAAACCTCGCTATCTCGAATAAGAGTTGATTTCCCTTCAACATATTTCTTCACTGTTTTACAGTATAATTAATTACCCTGTTATTTCGAACTATTCTCTACCTCTCTTG
This sequence comes from Corallium rubrum, assembly GCA_964035015.1. Lineage (NCBI taxonomy): Eukaryota > Metazoa > Cnidaria > Anthozoa > Scleralcyonacea > Coralliidae > Corallium > Corallium rubrum. Next base: position 15,148,952 of record OZ036003.1, read on the forward strand.
AGGGTTCGAGATAGCGGGGTTCCACTCGGTGGCGTTGCCAGATCTGGGAGAGTGTGTGTGTGTGTGTGTGTGTGTGTGTGTGAGGGGGGGGACAAAATGATGACGTCATCGTTATATGACGTCATCGGTATATGACGTCATAATTGTTGGTACTTCATGTTAATTCTACATAATAGTTTGTATACAGATAATTGTGATTTAAAAAAAATATATATGTTGGTTTCGGGTGCATTAACCTTAACCCCCAGACATGCGTAAACTTAACCCAAATTGTTGTGTGGACCTAACACATAGTAGGAACCCTCTAGGGGGGGCTAGGGCATGCCCCCCCCCCCGGAAAAATTTGAAATTTAAGGTCTCGGAAATGCCATTTCCTGCATTCTGAGATGTGATTTTTAACATTCTGAGGGGCGATTTTTAAATTCTTGTACGGTTTTTGAAAAAACTCTCAGATTGTAGTACATAGTTTATATTTTTTGGGCACCTAGCTACTTTTGGCGCCCAAACCAGTCTACCGGCGTCTCAAACCGGCTGGATACGGCCCTGAGTGAACTAACGCAAGAAAATTTATGAAAAACACATTCACACACTTGTAACCTATTTGTCCAGCTAGCGCTGTGAGCTGAGCACTTGGAATCATTACATACCCCCCCCCCCCCCCATTTCACCAGGTTTGGAAGAATCTCAAAATTGGTGTTGAAGAGAACTGAGGGGACGCGTCCCCCCAGTCCCCCCTCTAACGACGCCACTGGTTCCACTGTAATTGCACTGTAGTGAGGATATAAGTACCTAAATATCTTTGAAGTTCAAGAAAGAGTTTGGGCTTTTGAGGCTCGAGGGGACTTTTATTTACTATAGCACGAAGTACTATACTATTACTTTGTACGGTTACGTACTGAGGTGTTCTGAGACATGCGCAAAGTCACGGTCAAGTCCCACAATTTTTGTAAGTCGTTTGTTTTTGTTTTCAGGGCGATGCAGAAAAAGCTCTGGGACTACCTTTCTCTCCACTCTGTGATAGAAATACAACTGTGATACCAGAAAGTCAAGTTGGTAAGGGCTTAACCTTTTCACGTGCCGCCATATAGGTCATAGCAGTGATAGCATTGCCATTATTATACCCGCACTAACTGATGAACTCCATGTTGCGTCATTTCTAGGGTTTATCAATCTAATTTTAGCCCCAGCGTTGGAGATATGTGGCGATGTTTTCGACAGACTGAAGCAATTCGGCGAGGAAAAGTTACTGAATGAAAGCAGACCGAGAGTAAGACATTCTAAGACATCTTCGAGAGACTCTATTAACATGGTCATTAGTGTTTCGGATAACTACGAGAAAAAACAACATGTTACCAGAGTTTGGTCTAAACATCTAAATGAAAACCGTAAGCGATGGCAGGATTTATGTCATTCAGGTAAAGAACTAGACTTTCTCAAAGAACTTTTCAAACATTTTTGATCTTTCGGTTCCTCGTGAAAAAGGACTTTTCCCACCTGCAGCGCATCAAAATTCACCGGTGGATTTTTCGACCGGTGACGTAATTCGGGAAGTAATTATATTTAGGCTAAATTGCTATGCAAGTGCTATCTTTGGAAGTTGGAGTTAAATAGACTCTTGAAAACGTTTTAGTAGGGGTAGAACCACTTTCCATTGCAAGTACGACAACCCGAAACACGTCAAAACAGGGCGATGCATATGTTAGATTCATAAACCTGCAAGCGAAGCAAGTCCGCCTCTTTCCTCCCGCCTTTCCGCTCGCCCACCTTTCCACCCGCCCGCAAAAACTAGCGCTAAGAGGCGGACTTGCAGCAAGTCTAGCCGGACTCATGAAAACGATCTACAGTAAAAACACTCACAACCGACCTAAAGTCAGTCTGGCCTGAGTTGAGGCCGACCTCATGTAATCCATGTAAACACCCCCAATATACATTCACCACATGTAATTCTGCATTTCGGCATTGACCATGTGGTAAATTAGGTAACGCAAACATGCGATCCATAAACACTATTTAAGGTACAGTGAGTGGAACGTATATATAGGCCAGTTGCACGATGTTGCGCGCGCATCATTTTGGCCGGCCACATGCATTAAAACGTGGCTAATACTAGACGAATGCTAATATCTTCAGAAATTGTCAAATTTCCTTCATTTACCACATTTGTTATGCCTGTGGCTCGCCAAAATGATGCCTGATGTAGCCCGCGAAAATGATTCCTGTGGCCCGCCAAAATTATGCATGTGGCCCGCCAAAATTATGCGTGCGCATGATCGTGCAACTCGTGGATATATAACTCAAGTCTACTTTATTTACATTCAGATATGACTTAAGTCCTGGCTTAATCTCATGGCAGAGGAGGAGTATTTTTATGAAGAGTCAAAGCACTCATCTGTTGGTGTTGCCCACATAAAGCCACGTCACAGATGGTATTTACACCATTCTCCGGTGAACTACAACACTCTGCAACTTTCGAGGCCAGTTTGAGACCAGTTTCAATACCACTTCTTCTACGATTTCCACCCATACTGGTGTATTATTTGTTTATCGATCTTAAAGGGCTTATTTGGGAGAAACTCTTATTTAAAAGAACTTTTGAAGTTATAAAGATTGACGTTTGCTGCTTTTCCATATCTCACTTCGTTCTACGTCAAACTGTCATATGACTTGTTGGAAAATCATGTTTATTCTTGCAATAATTCAAGTAAATCACTTGAAAATTTTCTTGTATATATAGTGTTCTGCAATACACATGCAGAAGCACATGCACAGTTAAAAGTGATTTCGTTAAATAATCTCAAATTGATATTCAAGATTTTCCAACAAATCATGCAATGTGACGTCTAAGTGATGTTATTATACAATACTGATACAATCTCGATTGTGATTGGCTAACAACCTACAGATAATTCTTGATATCTTGCCTATGACGCGTTGGCCAGCGGTTTGAACAAAACAAACACGGTGGCCGCCGTTAGGAGTGAAGATCAGAAGCGGATTAATCCGGCGGATTTGGCGCGTTTTGTTGACGCTAAAACCACCAAGAAAAAACAAGCGAGCTACACATACAGCTGTTAGAGTTTAAAGCAGTGTTTGAAAGAGAAAATTGTATTTGAAAGCGAAAAAAGTTAGCGAACCTCGCTCGAACTGAAGACCGTATGAAAATTTACTATTTTACCTAACTTTGTAGTAAAAAACTTTCTAAAGGCTTCTGCATTTATAATTGTATAATAAAACAATTACTGAATTCGGTTATCGCATGATATCAAGAATTATCAAGGCCTCTGTTTGTATTATCCGCCTCAGCTTCGGCAGATAACACAAACCTCGGCCTTGATAATTCTTGATATCATGCTCAACCTCATCCAATAATTGTACATTATTTGCGTATAAAACAAATCTCAATATCTACAGAACGAAGTGAGATATGGAAGAGCTGCAAACGTCAATCTTTATGACTTCAAAAGTTATTTGAAATAAGAGATTCTCCCGAACTTATTTTTCGCTGCATAAGACCTTTAAGGAGGATTTCCAGTCCTCGCACGAAGCAACTCGCAGCTCGCTGCGAGTATTTTAAAGTGCTTATATCACTTGTGGGATTTTAACGTATTTAAATAGAGCAAAAAAAGTTAGTTAATAAGTTATTTTGCCGTTTTTGATTTACTTTAATAGTTTCTGAGATATAAGCCTTTAAACATGCCAATTTCGGCTTTTCGCCAATAATTTCCGTCTTCCATTTTAACACCTTGGGGGCCTGGGACTCAGGAACCTAAGCCGACAGTTGGAACTCTCGTGCGTACTGGAAAACGGGTGTGAGCTACAACATTTCGATTTTTCAGTCAAACATGTGTGTTTTTGTGAATCAATGAGCCGAAACGTAGTGGCCCCCAAGGTGTTAAAACGAACGACGGAAATTTTTGAGAATTGGCATGTTCAGAAGCCAATATGTCAGGAACTATTTGACTAAATCAAAAACAGCAAAATAACTTATTAACTGATTTTTTCTGCTCTGTTTAAATACGTTAAAACCCCACAAGTGATATAAGTATTTTAGCGCTCGTGGCAGATAGTTGGAAATTTTGAACTATTTTTACTTGCGGCAAGTACTCATGAGTATTAGTAATTCATGAGGAAAATTGCACAAAGGAAATCATTACCGTGTTGATGGTTAATTTGCATGGATATTGAAGGAAGAAATTACATAAATTAATGATACTATATCAAACACTCAGAAGAGTGCTTCATCAGGATATCCAAACACCTCGAAGTTTGTTCAAAACTTCATCAGCCGCGAGTTATCGCAATGAGCTGCGTTTGGTGGAAATACAGTGGAAACCGTGCGATTATTCGCGGCGAGATGCGAGTTTCTTTCGTGCGAGGAGGAGTGGAGATCCGTCTTTATAACTCGTTTGTTAATATGTTGAAAAACAGTTTTGGAGATTTCAAGATTTGCTCCTCACTATATATAATGGATCTTTTATTGAGATTTGGAAGATTTCCTAGGGGGCCTTTACACGAGCCCGGGTTGAGAGCCAACCGGGTTAGCTCGCCAACCTGGGTCAACCAACTGCCGAAACAGAGAACGTAGGAGTCTAACGTTTCGAGCGAAAGCCCTTCGTCAGAAAGAAACGTGGGGCCTTCGCTCGAAACGTTAGACTCCTACGTTCTCTATCTAACCTTACTAAATTTCGATTGTTGTTTCTACACTGCCTACGCAGCACGCTACTTTTATTACACCATCTACGAATAAACCCCTGTTAGCGTTTACACGATAGCCGGGTCCACCCGTCTTGCCGGGTGACCCTTTTCAAGACCCGGGTCAACCCGGGTTGGAGAGGTGGACGGTGCGGAACTTTGGTCAATTCCTTCATGTAAACACAGGTTGACTTGACCCGGGCTCGTGTAAAGTGTTGGCAATATGATAATTTGTGTTGGGAAAAGCTGACCCGGGTTGCGAAAAAAAGCAGCCAACCCGGGTTCATGTAAACACGAAAAAAGAATAATCAGGGATGGCGAGCTGACCTGGGCTGGCACTCAACCCGGGCTCTTGTAAAGGTCCCCTAAGTCAATAGCAAATTTTCAAAAGTTTTGAAGTACTGTATAATAAACGAGCAGGAGTGTTTTATCAGATATAAAGACACGAGGCGAAGCCGAGTGTTTTTATATCTGATAAAACACGAACTGCAAGTTTATTATACGGCTTCAAAAACGAACCACTTGGTAAGTTGATTGGCGGAGTTAGTTTGAAAAATAACCTTGTCTAAGCCGAGAAAATCAAAGCTAAAGTTTATGTAAATCAGGAGAAATTTTTACCACATATAAAGATACGATACGGTCATGATTTTCTTTTGTGTTTTCCTCATGAATTATTAATGAGTTTTTGAAGATCCCTTAATATCATTAGTGAATGCTCAAACGTTTTGAATATTCCTTAATTTGTCACTAGCAAATCTTCAAAGGTTTTAACGTCGACGTTACGTCGTGACCAAACCGTAACATTCTGACCAAACTGGCAATCATGTGGAAAGCTAATTGAAATGTCGGTCCTCTCAAGTAATGAGCAGATAGAAAATTTGGAAAAGATATCCAACAATTTTAATAATGTAAATATGGCTAGAAAATAATATATTATCATAATTCATATATATAGCAAAAGGGAGGTCCAGTTGCATGTCTTTAATGAACTTTGCCAAATTCATTTGGCACTAATTAGTATTCAGTTCTGTTTTATCTGTGTGTATATTTTAATAGTGTGTTTCTTTAGGAAAGTGTAAAAAAAACGAGTATTTAATAATTGTTACTATCTATGAAGAAACGTTGTTCACTTATAATATTTATACATGGGGGATATTACACGGTGGTGCGAAGATATGGATTTTATCTTCGAGTGGTGAAAACAATATTTTACGAATGAGCGTGGCGAATGAGTAAAATATCGTTTTTATCACGAGAAGATAAAATTCATATCTTCAGGCCAGCGTGTAATTTTCTTTTTATTATATAGATTCAATGCAAAAAGAGGTAAAATTTTTAATGACGTCATCGATATCTTCACTAGTGAGGATATGGAAAATACGACACTACATATTTTCTAATAAAACACTCGCAATCTATATAATAAAATGCAATAAATGGCACAAGAAGGTACAAAGAGGTACAATAAGATACAAGGAAGTACATGGAGGCACAAAGAGGTACATGTAGGCCCAAGAAGGTACACAAAAGTACAAAGAGGTGCAATAAGATACAAGCAAGTACATAGAATACTAGACTTTCTCAAAGTCCTTTTCAACCTTTCGACTTTTTTGACCTTTCCTAAAGGTGGATTTCCATTCAGTGCATTTTATCGCGCGATCGACTTTTTGCGATCGCTTTCTTTTGAATTGCGGGTTGTCAAACGGAACGCATTTCATTAGCTTTGGTTGAATACACACATTTCAAAAGAAAGCGATCGAGAAAAGTCGATCGCGCGACAAAATGCACTGAATGGAAATCCAGCTTAAGAGGCGGACTTGGAGCAGGGACGTACCCAGGGGGTGAGCCGTGGGAGCCGCGGCTCCCCCCCCCCCCCTTCTGATATAAAACAACAGACATGTAACTACAAAACTGATGCAATATGCCATTGTGTCAGGAAATAAACTGTAAACAGTGTATTCAATCTACTGAGTGTATGCATTTTGAGTATCTATGTGACGTTTGCGTGTTCTGAGTATTTTATATGACGTTTTTTAACCTTTAGAGTCCGTAAAATCTTCCTCCAAAAGCCAGGAAATGGCATTTCAGCGACTCTCGATTTCAAAATTTCCCGGGGGGGCATGCCCCCGGACCCCCCTAAAAATTTATTCTAATTTCGGCTCCCCCCCTTTCAGAATCCTGGCTATGTGCCTGACTTGGAGCAAGTTTAGAGTAGAGGCACAAGACACAAGAAGGTACATTGAAGTACAAAGAGGTGCAATAAGACACATACATTCAAACTGTTTTCAAACTCGTTTTTTATTGGTCAACATACTCTAGTTAATTCTTTACATCCGGCAAATGTTACGTCATTTCCGTCGAATACTGTAAATAGCGAACAGATGGCGTCGAATTCATGTTTGTGTTTATAATTTGTTCTTGCATTTCCAACAAACGAAAATGGCTCATTAGAAATCCCTCGAGATTCAATTTCGGTTTGTTTGTCTGAGTTTTGGGCTATAAAAGGTAACTGTGCGCTTCGCTATAGAGCGTTTTCATCTTACGTCACGGCGGCCATATTGCTGTACCAAAACAATGAAATGGCGGCCATATTGGTGTACGGTATGGGAATTAGCTCTTTCTTATTCAAATATTTCGTATTGTTTCACCACCCCAATGGGCCACCAATCACGTGAGTGAAAACGCTCTATTGCTGGACGTACTATTGCTAGACGCTGATGACGGCACTACCTCAAGGCGAGCAAAAATTACAAAATAGCAAAATGGCTTGCAGGAGGTTTGCCCCTGCCGGACGAAGACAGGTAGGCAGGTAGGCAGGTAGGCAGGTAGGCAGGTAGGCAGGTAGGCAGGTAGGCAGGTAGGCAGGAGGCAGGTAGGCAGGTAGGCAGCTTCCAACATAGAGATCATATAAATACTAGAAGGGGCATTGGCGGGAAAATTTGGTAACCACATGGGGGCCGCCATTACCTATGATATTTCAGTCAATTGGTTGGCAAATGTACTAGACCCAGTCACAGAATAGTAATACAACCAGAAGTCCAACTCGCGTCGGAACCTTTGAAGTTTATGTCCTCGCGCATGTCGCCTCGCGCATCTGGATTCCTCGCCATCCTACGCCATCCTGGCAAGTTCCCCCGGCAGTTTGGTCCTTCAAAAGAAGGTTAAAACTGCCGGGGGAACTTGCCAGGATGGCGTAGGATGGCGTAGAATGGCGTCGGATGGCGTAAAATATCGCGCCTGCGCATTGAAGAAATGCGGACAAGTTTTCACTTGAGTTGGACTTCTGGTTGTATTACTATTCTTTGACCCAGTCCTTTGCCAACCAACGCGCCTAATGTTTGCCTCTAAAAAAATCCAAGATGGCGGCGTTCAATTGGTTACCCGTGGTTGGCTGAAATTAAGATAGGATGCCCCCTCTAGTATTTATATGATCTCTATGGCTTCCAAGTCATCCGAGGAAAGGACTAGGCACCAGTATAGGTGCTCGTTGCTAAGAGACCGGATTATCGTCATAATCAGTTTCTTGAGAAAATCACGTTCTCTTCAAACGCGTGAAACAGACTTGAACAAACTGCGGGGAAAATGCCTAAAAAAGTCAAAAAGAGTAAGACAGAAAAGCCAAAAAAGGGCAGGTATTAGTTCGTTTTTGTTTTACCAATAATTTTAGACGTAAAGATATCCATTTTAATAGGGTAAAATCCTTAATAAATCAAATACTTTACACGTGTGTTTGAGAGTTGTCCCTAAAAAATACTGCACAAGTTAGTATCTACTAGAAGAAGGTACTCTGTTTCTTTTCTTATTAGCAAATCGAAGAGTACTGCTAAAGAGGCAAAGAAAGAGTCTGTGCTTAAAGATGCTGCTGCCAATGCTATGTTTTGGGAAAGGAAATTGGAGTCCTCAGAACGAGTTCGAAGAGAATACAGGTGCTACATTTATATGTTGTGTTCCCGCAAACTGATATTTACAAATTATTTCCTTATTTCCCCATACAAGATTTAAAAAAATTGTGCAGACGGCAGCCACTGCCACTGTCAATTTTTTGTTAACTTGGCATCACTGACAAGCGTACAAAATTTTCAGATTTTTTGTATAAAATTTTCAGATTTTTCACAACTGCCAAGCATACAAAAATTTCAGATTTTTTGTACGCGTGGCACCACTGCCGAACATACAAAATTTTTATATTTTTCACCACTGCCAAGCATACATGCCTAAAAGTTTCAGATTTTTTGTACGCTTGGCACCACTGCCGAACATACAAAATTTTCAGATTTTTTGTACGTTCGGCACCACTGCTGAGCGTACAAAATTTTCAGGTTTTTTTACAAAATTTTCAAATTTTTTGTACACTTGGCTGCTAAGTGTACAAAATTTTCAGATTTTTTGTACACTTGGCTACTGAGTGTACAAAATTTTCAGATTTTTTGTACACTCGGCACCACTGCTGAGTGTACAGAATTTTCAAATTTTTTATACGCTCTGCACTACTGCCGAGCATACAAAATTTTCAGATTTTTTGTACACTCGGCACCACAACCTTGTGTACAAAATATTCTGACAGATGTTTTGTATGCTAGGGGGCCACTGAAAAAAATATAGAGATTTTTTCCATATGAGAGTGTTCCAACTTTCCAACTCTGTTAATTATTTTTTTAGGTGAAAATTACTTCAATTGTAATTCTAGCTACCCATGCTTAAATAAAGTGTTATTATTATTGTTTTTAATTTTTGGTTTTTCTATTTTTATTTTTTTCTATTTTTCATTTTCTATCAAGTTTTTCTAGTTTTTTTATTATTCTTTTTATGTATTTTATTTTTATACAATGTCATTTAGCCATTTCCCTATTATTGCATATGTGGATTTTCTATGTAAAGTGAACACAGTACATCCCCGCATATAAGAAACTGACATACATGTATATAAGAAACTACAGCCTGCAAGTAGAAAGAATGTTTCCTCCTTTATGTACTGTTTATTATATGGCTGGGTTTGATTTCCGGTCCGTACGCAAAACAACGCACGCTGATTGGTTCCTGAGAGGTCGGGATTTTACGATATTGACCTCGGGGTCAATACGCTTTTTTCTCGGCCCTGTAAGTTTTGGCAGGAACATTTCTGAGCTGATTTGAATACAAATAAAAGAGAAATAGGTATCTTTATTCAAATATTCTGAACAATAAAATGTGGTGGAACATCACTGCTGGTTTTCTTTAAAGCTGTTTATCTAAAAACATGACAAATAAACGCCGAACTGGTGTAAATAAGAAGGCCAAGAAGCGACACGAAAAATTCAACAGGTAAGGGTAAACAGCATACTCCAAAGACGAAAACAATGCTCGAAGTTTAAAAATAAAATGAACCAATAGCTATATAATAAATTCCTTATTAACCTTGTTTGCTCGGTCTGTACTGGAAAGTATTTGTCCTCAGTTTTATCGCACAAACCTTGCTCCTTCGTCGCTCGGTCTGTATGAAAACCTCGGGCAAATACTTTCCCATACAGACCTCGCACTCGGTTAATAAGTCTTTAATATTTCCTCCTTTGCTTAAATATAAGAAACTGAACAGCCTGATTTCAAAAAAGTCAGTTTCTTACATGCAGGGGTGTACTGTAACATTTGATTTGAGCTTTTTTTTGTTGATTGAAGTTTGTATTTCCAATGAGGATGATACACTAAAAATTCTCTTATTGTTGATACAGGGAAAATGCAAAGCAGTTATTGACTGAAAATGAAACATTACAAGATAAGCTTGCACAATCTGAGAAAGATACAATCCAAGTGATTTCTTTCCTTAAATCTGAAGATTTGAAAAAAGAGGAACAGGTCAGTGCACGGTAACTGCATAGGTAATTATATTTTAATTAATAAATTGCTCTTTATAATAAATACATGTATCTTAACAGAAATACATACCAACCTCATACCCAGGCTTTTCACCCACCTTGCCGGACTCGTGGAATGAAAACCCTGGTAGACACTGGTCACGTGATCTGCTAAAATCTAGCAGATTTTTAATTAACATTGGCATGTTAGTTTAGGGAGGAGTGACAAAGGCACAATTACAAGTTTTCACCTTTGTTTATACAAGTAATATATTACATCTGGCATCGTCAGACTGGCACCAGGCTGTCTGATTGCAAAATATCTGTTAGAATGAAATCAACAAAAAACAAACGTAGTCAGTGTTTATAACAAAACATATCTCCTGCTTTCTTCTGTGATGTACAGTACGTTGTCAAAGATCATATCGAAGCTAAAAGTTAAAGAAACCCCAACGACCCGAAGTAAATTATAGCAATTGTCTAATGCACTGTCGAATACTAGTGTATAGACTTTGACTTCGCAGTGTTGGTGATGTGAAGTATCTTAAAAAACAACAAGCCAAATTTTGAACTGCTTTATTCAGCCGACATGTTTTACCACCAAAGACTTCCTCGCAACAATTACAACATTTCACAAAGTTCAAGATGTAATTGGTTTGCGAGAGCCAAACCGCTTTCTCTTGCACTAAAATGCATTGACATTTCAGTCTCTGCCCATATAATCGTGGTGAAACGTGCTGAAAAATCGATTCAGCAAAGATTGCAACTATACAATATCAAGCCGATTGCCCTTTCAGTCGCATTTGTCATCAACAGAAACTCAGGTAAATACAGTTCTTGAATCGAGCCTTTCATTCTTTTTGTTAAACTAAATATTTCACCTAAATGGCTAAATCTAATATAAGATTTTAGAATACGAGTATAAAACTGGACTTGTGTTGTAGCATTGACTGTGCAGCTTACTAAAGCTTACCACCCCTCCCTTGATATAAAATTCGTTTAGGTGGCACGTGACCAGCTGCAACCAGGGTCTTTTCGCAGCGGTGGGTGGGGGAGCGGAGATAATACGAGGTTGAATATATACCTGTACCCATGTTGAATGTTTCAGAATTTAACATGTACTAGACTAGTGTACATGTATTAACCCTTTACTGGGCCAGCCTTGTACCCAGAGTCTAATATCTCCACTCTCTGTTACTGGTCTGATTCTATTAAATCTGAGAATTTTTATAGTTTGACTCTCAAAACGATAACTCTTTTGTAGTTGCAGCTTAAATTTTGATTTTGTTTAACATTAATTTTTAGATTGTAAAATCTGACCAAAAATTAAAAGAATGTACAAAAAAATTAACTTCAGAGAAAGATTCCCTGGTAAGTAAATTTAATCAAATCCATCAATTGAAATATTTGTCAATATTTTTTTGTTTTAGTGTAGAGGAGTATGGCAGGAGAATTTACTAAAAATGTAAAGAGAATCTGGTGTATACATAGTATATTCGAGTTATGAATTCCCAAAGTTTGTCAAAATTTGTCGATATACTGGAAATTTTGGTATATCGGTATGACTGAAAAAGTCATACCAATATACCGATATTGGATTCAATACTGGTATTTTCAGTATACCGGTATACCGAACATCCCTATTATGATGTATACACTATGCATAAGAACAATAGAGTTCAGCATTGATCGATGCATGCATGACCATCTATCGATGACCATCTACAGCTAGTATGTACAAATAAGGCATTTTGTTACCATGGCAAACTTTGAGAGTTTATAACTCAAGAACTATATTCCTAATTAACTCAATAAAACACATTATAATAATAAACTACATATATTCAGTACAATACATAAAACATTTTAGATTGAAAGCTACACTCAACAAATTCAGGAGCTGGAGGAGGCACTGGAAGAAAAGGGAAATGAGGTAGAGTAATGAAGTTAGTGAGATAGTTCTGTACATACTCTGACTTGAATCTTAGATAGTGATTTTACTATTAACAGAACCTATAATTATAGTTCCGTGAAGACAGGTATTGATCTTTGTTTAATGCAAATTTGGTTCTGACTCTATGCGATTGTTTTCCTTCCACACATTCTATCTATCTATCTATTGGTCGACCGTAGTTGGGTGTAGTAGCCAGAAGGCTGCTCTTTCGTTGGCTACTCCCCTAAGGTAGGGGTTGGCACCACTCCTATCCCAGATGGTGTTGATTTTGCAGAGGGAGGAAAACCTGAGAACCCAGTGGTGAAAAACCCTCGAAGCACAGGAGAGACCAACTAAACTCTACTCACATGGTCCAAGCTTGAGAACGAGGTTATGTATATATATTCCCAGATGGTGACCCATCCAAGTACTAACCCCGTCTAACCAGGCTTAACTAATGGTGAGAGGCAGCACCCTAACAGCACATGCCACACATGCTCCCCCTTACTGTGTTCATTCAAATGCAATAAGTATAATGTTCAGTGAAGTGTGATTGCACTTTTTCAAAACTTGATTGCGTTTTAACTCTAACCAGGATTGCATTGGCAACATTGCCTATTTCTGCAGTGTGTTTGGCTGCAAAATAGTGGTATTGAAAATTTTGGGATTGTACAGTATTATAATATACAATGTACATCAATATATCCATCAACAGTGCTGCATCAACCTAATTGGATGGTGATGGTAATTATAATAATAATAATTATGAAGATAATCATGCTGTACTATCTTGGCTAATAGGTGAAACTGATGCAGTCTGAACTGAGGCTTGTGAAAGAATTCAGAAAAAAAAGAGCTCAAATGCAAAGAGAATTGGATGAGGTACATTTGTAGAATTCATCAGATTTCTTTATTACAGTACTGTAATTACATGTATTACACAATTGTGGAGGTCAGTTGTGTGGTATTATAAAAAATCATCTTGCATTAAGATTCAGTATATATTTTCTCATTAGATTAAAGACGGTATGTTCTCCACAGAAAAGAAACACAAAGACATCTTAGGAAATATGGAGGAAAAGTTCTTTGAAGAGAAGGTATGCACAGAATCTTAAGTTACATATTTAAATATTGCATATTTTGTGAGAATGATTTCAAGTACCATTGGTTCATTTAGATACGTTTACAACAAGAAGCCAATCGAAAAATTGCTGAATTAGCAGAAAGAGCTCATGCTGAAGCAGTAAGGTGAGGTTCTATTTAATTTTATGGTGAAGAATGATGGTGGTGGTGGTAGTAGTGGTGGTGGTGATGGTGATGATGATGAGGGTACTGGAGGTGATGACAGTGTTGGTGATGGTGGTGATGATGATGATGGTGGTGGTGATGGTAGTGATAGTCAGGCCCGGTGGAGCTGGGGCAGCCATGGCCGCCCCACTTTTTGGTCAAATGTTTTTGCTGACATAAGCATTTTTAAAAATATATAAAAATAGCGATATAAAATTTTTAAGTTTTATTACAATAAGGTGCTGCAATCTTGAAAACGAAGTCCAGAATAAGATTTGTCAAGGAATACTTAGTTAAGCGCCGACTTTTACCTTCTCGTTACCTCACCGACATAACATGGCTAATTTATTCAGAGAGTTGTTTTTATTGGTAGAGTGTTTTTTTATCATCTTGCGTTTTGCTTTTTCCCATCATGAAGGTTATTTTATGTTTTACTTTAATGTGGGAAGACTGTTTTATTGTCTTTTAAACAACAATTTTACCTTTGCCTGCAGCCTGCAGTTTGTAGTTTGGCATACCAAGGTGAAGCTTAAACATTCTATTAGCAAATAAATCCAGCAGGTTAAAAAGCCATAATTATTAAATTTTCTTAATACAACAAATGCTTAAATTGTTGTGAATTTTCTCTTTAAATGCCTGAATATCACTGTTGTCTTACCGATGGTGGTGGTGATGGTAGTGATGGTGATGATGATGGTGGTCAGTGGTGATAATGGTGGTGGTGGTGATTGTGGTGGAGGTGATGACAGTGTTGGTGATGGTGGTGATGGTGGTGATGATGGTGGTGGTGATGGTAGTGGTAGTGGTGGGGATGGTGGTGATGATGATGGTGGTCAGTGGTGATGATGGTGGTGGTGGTGATCGTGGTTGAGGTGATGACAGTGTTGGTGATGGTGGTGATGATGATGGTGGTGGGGATGGTAGTGGTAGTGGTGGGGATGGTAGTGATGGCGATGATGATGGTGGTGGTGAAGACAGTGTTGCTGGTGGTGATGGTGATGATGGTGTTCATGGTGGTGATGATGACATTGATTAATAGTGTGACAATACTAATAAATTATGATAAAATGGCAAAAATGGAGATAGTGTTATAGCATGTATTTTTCTTTTTTTATTAGCAATCTGGATGAAACAACTCGTTCAGTTTATAAGGAAAACGTTCGAGTCAATGCTGCATTGGAATATCATGTAGCCGAATCAAAGGATTTGAAAAAGGTAGTCAAATTATTTAAAAGTGAAGAGAAAGCTAACTGTAAGTTCTCTCTGCTGTCCCTATGTACTGTTAACAAAATTATAGGTTTAGAAAGTATATCTGTAAAAATAAACTGGCCATTATACAGTGTAAGACTACCAGTTTCAATTGATAATTCTGTGATTTTTTTAATAGGTAAAAGAAACTTTAGAAGTTGAAAACCAGGAGCTTGAGACTGAGAAGGTTAGTGTTTTACTATCTCAACATTTACAAATAGATTCCATTTTGCCATATTGTCTGTTTAGTTATAGATGCACAGATGACGTCACAACGTGGTAAGAACAAAAAAGTGGTCCACGAAACGCAGTTGAGTCACTAATGTTCTTACCACCTTTGAACAGACAACAAAAAAATGGAATCTATTTGTTTTATACAGTGAATACAAAAATTTTCTGAAGTGCTTTTATCAAAACTCTTGTCGGATTTGGGGGCAGGGAAAAAAGAAGTCAGCTGACGTGATCCATGTGTCTGTCCTCTAATAGATCATAGCCAACAACCACTGAAAACACGCATGGCTGTTAAGTCTAAGTAACAGTAGCTCAATAATCTGAGCAGTGTCTTATCAGTGATGCGAGTTTGATTTCTACTTCGGATCTCTTGGGAATTTTGGGAACTCAGAAATTTTTTAGGAGAAAATCTTTTGTGAAACATCGTCACACTAGTGCTGTGCAAACTCCGGTTTTTCAGCTCCGGCTCCGGCCGCTTTACAGCTCAAATATCCGGCTCCGGCCTCCGGCTTCTTCGGTAAGTTGGTTCACAACTGGGGATAAAGTCCAACTGGATATTATTCGGCTCAACTTTTTCCCCTGGGTCTCTTCCCGGTGAAAGCCGCGAAACTGTCAAGAGCGACTCAAGCAAACGTAATGCGACAACTAGCAATGTCAGGAATGATAAAAACTTTATAGAACCGAATAAAGTTACACTACTACAAATAATAAAATACAAAGTATAAATTGCCAAGGGTTTTTAATTTTTAAAACTTTTTATAATTAAATTTAATGAACGCTAAGCGACCAATGTTGTCTGGAAGGAGTGCACAACGCTTTTTTGAGACGATGTTCCCCGTCAAGAAAAGACTCGTTCAGAAGTAACAGAGGACGGCGGACAAGAAAGATTCGAGAGAGCTAGACGCGTCAAAGCAGGCCATTCGTTTTTGTGGCGATACCAATAATCCAATAAATCCTGAGCATTAACTTTGCCGTCTTGGGATCTGTCTGGTATCACTGCGCATTCAACAAATTCTATGTTGCCATTATTTGTAACCAAAGCTTCTTCGAAATTTTCACATTTCTTGTCATTCTGAACAGAAAGCACCCCAACTCCGGCTCCGGCTGACCAAAAAACGCTGGAGCTCCGGCGCACAGCACTACTTCACACGTTTTGCTGTTGAATTCTGTACTAATTGTCAAGGTGTTTTGTTTTCTTAGGAGTTAAATGGGATGATTGTTCAAGAGAAAGTGGTAGAGTCCAAACATCAAAAGAAACTAATCACAGAGGTAAAGAAATAAGGGTCGTGTATACTGTACTGTACTGTACTGTACTGTACTGTACTGTACTGTACTGTACTGTAGATCTAATTTGTGGATTTAAATACCGTACTGTAGATCTAATTTGTGGATTTAAATATAAGCCTACCAGTCAGTAGTCCTAACTTATGTTTGTACATTTTAAATGACCTTACTTATATATAGTGTTTAACTTTTTGTAGTTAAGAGAAAAAGTCGAGACGCTGGAAAAATCATTGAGCCACATTATCCGTGAATTTGAAGTGGAAAGGCTTGATGTTGTAAAAAAGGCTGATGAGGAACATCAAAACAGTCGGTATGAAATTCCTATTGAAGCAGTGGAAGATTTCCATCCTTTCAAACTTTTCAGGCTCTCATTGGCCATCATATCTGCTTTCTGATTGTTGTTTTTTTTACTAGTAAAACATATCGTTTAATAGTTCTCATTGGCTAGCGGTTTTTTTATCTTTGGTCTTGTACATGTAGGGTGGAGATAGCGCGCCTTAAAAAAGTTGTGGAACTAAAGACAAAAGAAATGAATCGTGTAAAACGTCTTGCTAGGAACATCTTGGATCAGGTTTGTACTACAAATTATAACATTTATGCTGTGCAAGCTCTGATTGGTCGATAACCGTGCAGGATCACAGTTTATAAAATAACATGTATGCTACGCAAGCGCTGATTGGTCAATTGCCGTGTTTGGATCAGAGTATCCAAACACGGAAAATTCCCGCCAAAACGATTGTTTGAAAATGTCGGACAGTATATCATATTCACTTGTGATTATTTTGTAAAAGAAATACCAAATGGGTTTTTTCCGTGTTTGGAGACTCTTATCCAAACACTTGGGAAATTGCTCGACTTTCGAAAAGCTAAAAACACTCGTGTTTCGTTACTCTTTTCTCCAGTCTCGCAATTTCCCCCGTATCCAAACACGGAAAACCATTTGGTATTTCTTTAATCTCGCACGGAGAATTTCCCGCCAAATAAAGTTTGGGAGAATTGCAAACTTTATCCATTTAGTCATTGTGCTTATCTTACAGCGAACCGAAATCGAGCATTTCTTTTTGGATTCACTGGAGTATGTGAAGAATGAAATTGCTAAAAACAGGTAGGAACACATTATAAACACTGTAAAAATGGAAATATAGTAAGGTTTTAGTACTGCCAAAAGTATTGAGCGTAGTTTCTCACGTTTCGAGCGAAGGCCCTTCGTCAGAGCAGAGCTTGAAATAACGGCCGGCGGCCGGCGGTTTTCCAACCAAATTCCAGTTTTTCCGACCAAATGCTGAAATGATCGGAAATTTTGTCCGGACAAATTTTGAAAAAAAAAATAATCTGTTTTTTTAAATGATCGGGTCGGCGCTCAACACTCCATTTTTCTTGTTAAATTTCCATTGGGTTTTCCATCAGTTTTGAGTTAAAGTTGGTTTTACACTTTACAGTGCACTATCAAAATTTCTTCGATCAGAGTATGCTTTAAACAAAGTTTAGTAATTAACTTAAGTGTGTGACAGTGAGTTACGAGTCAGAGTGACTGCTTTCATTGTTGTTAATTTGACGACCTGGAAGATAAAGAATACGTTTCCTCGACGTTTCGAGCAAAGGCCCTTCATGATCAGGACAGTTAAATAGGCTGATCAAATAGGCTTATTTGACTCTCCTGACGAAGGTCCTGAGCCCAAAACGTCGAGGAAACGTATTAGGTTGTCGAGTCGATATAACAACAGTGCGTGATTTTTAATTCAAAACCATTGCGTTAAACTGCGATTCACGCCATTGTAATCACAGGAACTTATCGTGTAATCCAGCTTTTCAGTTTAAAGTTGTTTCATAGTCACCATTTTAATTAAATTATTATTCACTATAACTAATACGCAATTCAGAATTAAACATTTGTGTTTTATTATTACAAGAAACAAGTAGAGTGATTTACTGCATGCTTGACAGAATTTACTCAACGGAGGGGGTCAAACTAAACTAAAAAATTTCCGACCAAATTTTAAAATTTCCGGTCAAATTTCATTTTGCTCGGAAGTTTTGCCGGACAAATTTTAAAATTATTTCAGGCTCTGTCAGAGAGAAACGACCTTAGAAATTACGTTAAAAAACGTTAGAAACTACGTTCAGTATTTTCAGCAGTACTCAAACCTTATTACAATATTTCTATTTTAGCGATAGACACACCAGGCGGAAAACGCAATTTAAAACAGGGGCGTAGGAAGCGGGGGGGCCGGGGGGGGGCCGCGGCCCCCCCAATATTTTATAAAGGGGGGCCGGAATAGCTTTCGGCCCCTCCAAAAAATAATTGAATTTAAAAAAATTGCATTATAAGTGCGACTTCGATTGCGCTGATCGGCCAATTAATAATAATAATCCATTCTGACTCACGGATAGCATAGACTCACAAATTATAATGAAAGAATTAATGAAAGGGCCTAACGAAAGAGGTAGAGGAGACTCTGAAAATGCCATTTCCGACGATCTAGAGACTCCAAATTTTCAAAAATTTTTCGCTCGGCGCCAACCATGGTGGCGCCTCGTGGGAGTCGGCCCCCCTAACTTTATCAAGCTTCCTACGCCCCTGATTTAAAATGAATATTAGAGCCCAGCAAATGACTTTGAAACAAGACATAATAAAAAGAAAAAGAAAAAAAAAGGGAAAAAAAAAGAAAAGAAAGGGAAAAAAAAAGAAGAAAAAAAGAAGAAAAAAAAGAAGAAAAAAGGTAAAAAAAATTGGAAAAAAAAAAAAGAAAAAAAATTATTTACTGACGTTTCGTTGTATATCTTTGTAGTATATGTAGTGAACCAACTGTAATATAGTTTAAATGCTCTGAATATGTTGTGATGTAACAACGAAACGTCAGTAAATATTTTTTCTTCCTTTTTATTATGTCTTGTTTCAAAGTCATTTGCTGGGCTCTGATATTCATTTTTATATTTCTATTTATTTATTTATTTATTTATTTATTTATTTTATTTAAAAAAATTTGCCCAGAGGCAGGTGCAACTACAAAAGGACACGAGGCCCCATACTAGATAGTACACCTGATCATCACTCAAAATAAAAATAAAATAACCTAATACATGATAATAATGACATTATATTACACAAAATGTATAATTAACAAGAACAAACAAAGTCAAGTTTATAAGTACGAATATTGTCCCCATCATAGGACAGACAAGTTTATAAGTACGAATATTGTCCCCATCAAATAACGAATTTAGTCTTTCAACATAAAAGCCTTAAGTTGCTTTTTTTAAGTTGCTAAAACTTGAAGTTGTCTCACAAGTTTGAATAGTGCTGGGGATAGCATTCCACAAATGGACTATTCTATTAAAGTATGAATGACGATAAAGTGATGGTTTACAGTGTTCAACGTTTAAAGCTAAACCAGTTTCAGCTCGGCGAGTACATTTGTATTTCAACACTGCCTACGCAGCACAATACCTTTTTTACAGTCGTAAAAATGCTTCCTCAAGTACTCAGGAAGTTTCGAGCCCCAGACAGCGATGGAAGCAGCAACCTTCTAGTGTCCATCCAGTAGCGGTCCTTTACACGAGCCCGGGTTGAGTGCCAGCCCGGGTCAGCTCGCCATCCCTTGGTTATTCTTTTTTCGTGTTTACGTGAACCCGGGTTGGCTGCTTTTTTCCCCAACCCGGGTCAGCTTTTCTCAACACAAATTATCATATTGCCAACACTTTACAGTACGAGCCCGGGTCAAGTCAACCCGTATTTACATGAAGGAATTGACCAAAGTTCCGCACTGTCGCACCTCTCCAACCCTTGACCTACCCTGCGTGTCAGAGCCCCTTTCCGACCTACGCAGGCTTTGGGGGAAAGTGGGCTCTGCCAACAAACTCGATATTTCTTTTTGAGCATGCGTGAACGGTTGCCAAGATACTATTTTGGACCCAGGCTCTAACGCGTTACTTGCTATTTTCCTGCATGCTAGCGTGTGTTCATAAACTAGAACTTGTTTGACCAGTTTAAAACCTGACTGACTCGCCCCAAACTTGGGGCGAAGATCGAGTTTGTTGGCAGAGCCCACTTTCCCCCGAAGCCTGCGTAGGTCGGAAAGGGGCTCTGACTCGCAGGGTATAGGGTTGACCCGGCTATCGTGTAAACGCTAACAGGGGTTTATTTGTGGGCGGGTTGACCCGGGTTGGCGAGCTAACCTGGGTTGGCTCTCAACCCGGGCTCGTGTAAAGCCCCCCTTAGACGTTCTGACCATTGAGTTACTGAGACTTGGTTGGAAAGCCAAGGTTGCAAATTCGTAGTCACGTGTGCTTCCTAAGTGGTAGCATTTTGCATATGAGATTTGCATATTATACACTTAATGTCTGCTCCCGAGGGAAACAGTTAGTTTTGTTTTTCCGAGAGTCTTGATATTTCCCGAGACGAAGTCGAGGGAAACATCGAGACTCGAGGGAAAACAAAACTAACTGTTTCCCGAGGGATCAGACATTAAGTGTTTTGTTATATAGCTAGAGTTTTACTGAATAATTTCGACGTTTATCAAGGGAAAGTAGACAAAAGACAAACTGAAAGACCTACCAAAACATTTCGCCTGGCTCCGTAATTTCACTTCAACCAAACAGAGATATAAGTCTCAGAACAAAAGAACAGCAATACATTTCTCCAGTTAATCTTCACACATGCTTTGAAGACCTATACATATTCTTTTTTTCGTACCAAACAAGCTTTTGTTTATAGGATGCCGTGAAGAGTTCAAAGTTCTAGCGGGCAAGTGGGCAACAATTGAAAACTTATTGACCGAGCAGGCAATAAGTTCTCAATTATTGCCCGCTCGGTAGACATTGAAATTTAGCTAAGGTCATGTGACCACAAACCAACCAATGACAGTCATCGTTGTATCCAGTGAAACTCTAGCTATATAACAAGAATGGTTAATTTACGTCTGTTGCATTACTAACCAAGCTTGCAAACGTACCACGTGTGTTTAGAGCTCGGCGTCACCAGCAAAATATTCTTGGTGCTCAAGAATTGTGGTCCCTGCGCTGAATATATACAATTGTACGTATTTATAAAAATTACTTTTCTGTGCTTCTAGATCTCAGTACCGTAAAGACGCTCAGGTTGCTTATCAACAAAGGATGATCGCTGCTCACAGTGGCCGGGCGAATTATCCCAAAGTCAGAACATTTAATCAGTGGGATACTAGCACAAACAGTGTGTTTAATGATCTGAAGGAGGCAGAAACCTGGGCTGGAATTGAAGGCAAAGTGGATATCTCTGATTTGACTTGGGAACAGCGCGAAAGAGTGCTGAGGCTCTTATTTGCCAAAATAAACGGACACAAGAGCAAGTCGAGGTATTTGACAGCTATAGTTTGTTGAGAGAAGTGTCCGCTTAATTAAGAGAGGTGCCCGCTTACGAGAGGTAAAGAGGTGTCTGCTTAAGAGAGGTATCTGCTTAAGCGTCTGTTTATATGATCCCGGTGTGCCGGGACGGGATGGCAGCCGGGATGATTTTGATGTATTGAAGTAAGTCAACACGTAAAACAGAAAAACCACGCGATGCTTGAAGAAACTCAGATTTTGCTGATCTGATCCTAAAGTTAAAAGTGAATGATTGTGGCAATTGAAATGGCTTTTGTTGAAGTTATTTAGTAATATAGGCCTGAAAAATGTAGGCGAAAGCTTCCGCTGCACATAATCAAAGACCGTGACTTATTTCAACACATCAAAATCATCCCGGCTGCCATCCCATCCCGGTACACCGGGATCATATAAACAGGCCCTAAGAGGGGTGTCTGCTTAAGAGAAGTATATCTATTAAGAGAGGTTGGTCGGTATGACGTAGTCTTTCTTCCTTTACCAATTTCTTAAATTGTCTTTTTTAGACGCACAACACGTCGCCTTGAAAGAGAACAAGAGTCCAGAATATGTATTCCTGAAGAACCCCATTCCTCCACCCTTCCCGAACTCGGACAGCACGATAGCACTTTTTTAACCCAACAATCTTTCAACGAGGCTGAAATACCTCAGGCATTTTCAGAAAGTAAAGAACTTTCTGCGACTGCCAGATAACACACGGATTGAATTTAAATTTGACTTTTGAAATATTTTTTTGTATATATGTGAATAGTTTTGAAAAACCTCTTGTTTTATTCCGAATAATTGCCGTAAACGTGATATCTAAGGGGCGATAATGTTACCAATGTCTACCCTCTATATACCTTGTTTCGTGTTGGGAAAGATAATAGTCCACTTTCAAAATGGCGATTGAATATTCTTTTATCTGGATCTTAAAGTTCCTATGAAACGAAAATTAAGTTTGTCTTATTTGAAAGAACGCTTAAAATGACAAAGTGACAGCTTTTGCAGTTTTTCGTTTCCTTGGTTCGCTGTTGAGATATTTCAGTTTGTTTGGTAATATTTTGGTGTCACATGTGCATAATGAGTTATTGGAGAAGGTTACTGTATATGTCTTTGCTATTTGATCATGTTTGGTGTTGTGGGAGAAACACACCCATCAAACCAAATTCATTCGAAGAAAGCATGTAATAGCAAAGATATATCATAACAGTGATGGATCCAGCTTGATCTGGTGGGGGGGGGGGGGGGGGGGTGTGTGCTGAGCGAGCGAAGTGAGATCAGGCGTGGGGCGTGATCGAGGCAGGGTGGAGCGCTGCTGAGGGAGCTACGGCAGGGGTCTGAGCTGGTGGTGCGGCTGGGGGGTAGGAGGGCGAAGCCCGCCAGAAAATATTTTTTTATACCTATTAATATCTATGAATCATATGATAGCATGAAGTTTACACGGACATTGAATGAATGCATCCTTTAATGTACTTGGATTTGACAAGGCAATTGGCACCCTCCCGGGGTAAGGGCGAAGGCCAGGGGGGGTGCGCCCCCTGTAAATCCATTACTGTATCATAACCTTCTCCGATAACTCAGCTCATGCACATGTGAGATTAAATAGCTCAATTCGCATATCAAACAAACTGAAATATCTCGACAACGAAGCAAGGAAACGAAAAACTGCAAACTTTCTCATTTTAAGTGTTCTTTCAAATCAGACAGACTTAATTTTTGTTTAATAGGCACTTTAATAAGTCGTTCTTGCCCCGTTTGTGTGCTGACCTTTATAGGTTTTGCCACCACAATCTAGCTCAACTTTCGACCTTGTGACTCAGGCCTTTATCAGAGCAAGTGCCAACATCGTGTTGGCTCACATCACATAAACAAAAACAACTTAACCAGAATCACGTAAGAACACACAGGGCCGCCGAGCGGGGGGGGGGGGGGGGGGGGGGGCTAGGGGGGCAAGTTGCCCCGTGCCCCCAACTTGATCCCCTAAAATTTTTTGAGATTTGAGTTTTTGACGTAAGAAAACATGAGGAACACTATGTAATTGAGAACACGTAGACACGACCCTATGACGCGTGACGTCATCAGGCCCCCCACAAATTGACCCATGTGACGTCATCATGGGCCTCATATTTGAGTCTTATTTCAAAAGTCGAAAAATAAAGTTAAGGGGTTAGTCTTTACTTTTTGACCGATTTTGGCCATTTTTTCAACCTTTGAAATAGGGTCAATCACAAACGTGCCTGCACATTTTGAGCAGGCATATATTATTGGGATGATTAGGATTATTGCATGAATTACACAGTCATTTCAAAATGGCGATCAACAGAGTGATGAGTGAGGCATGCGATCGCATTTTAGAAACGTTCTGGGTCTCAGAAATCTTTTCAGAGTAGTTGAGCTTGTAACCCTGCGAGTCAGAGCCCCTTTCCGACCTACGCAGGCTTCGGGGAAAGTGGGCTCTGCCAACAAACTCCATATTTCTTTTTGAGCATGCGTGAACGGTTGCCAAGATACTATTTTGGGCCCAGGCTCTAACGCGTCACTTCCTATTTTCCTGCTTGCGCGTCTTCGTAAACTAGAACTTGTTTGACCAGTTTAAAACCTGACTGACTCGCCCCAAACTTGGGCGAAGATCGAGTTTGTTGGCAGAGCCCACTTTCCCCCGAAGCTTGCGTATTAAGCTTGATGAACGTCCACCAAACGTCTGTTACATATTATACCGTAGCTCGCAAACGTAGCACATGTACTAGATGTATACGTGCAATTTCAATGTAATACAGTGCAGAAAAGGTGTAATGCAGTGCAGAAAAATGAAATACAGTGCAAATTTCAATGAGTATTTTTAAGAGGAGATTTTTTAGAATATTGAGTAATTGGCGCTCAAAAATACCGTCATGCTTTGCGCGAAAATGGAGCAATTTGTTGTTTTTGCGAAAATGGCTGGGTCAAAATTTAAGTCGATAAATTACTGGCCAAATATTCGAGTGGGAGGTAGTTGGATTTTAAAATAAATACCAGAAATGAATTCTGCATATCATGGTTAGTCTACTGAGAGCTCCTACAGCCGTGATGTACCAATTTTGGAATAAAACGACCACTTTCAATTTGTGGAAGGGCGAAGCAGGAGTGATGTTTGACGACAGAAGTTACTCAGGTATGACAATTTTAGGTACTCTATTTTCACATTAAACAACATTATATCTTGCTGATTTTTTTTGTAAAAGAGAGGTACATTACCACACTTTGTAGCAACGGTAAACTGGTTTGAACTGTGTGCCTTAATGCTCAATCATTGGGTATTTATTTCCTAAAAGTAGTTTATTTTGCCTTGTTGCCCATGGAAGTTATGATTGCTGTGCATATTTTATCCTGTTACTGCTTCAATCGTGTATAAATCTCAATAATTTTTATATAGTCACATAGCTGGGTATTCTCGATATAAAGTGACGTCATTTGATGCCTGTACAAAGAATAATTGACTATTAAAATAGTGTCAATTTTGGTTGACACATTTGTGTAACATTTGCCCCATTTTGACAACAAAGTTCAAAAGTTAACAATTGCCTAAAAATTCGATTTTCTGTACAACCGTCTGTGCGACACTTGTAAGCTTTATTGGATGTTTAGTTGACTTAGTGAAGGTTTAAATCACAATTTTTGAAAGAAATCGGAGTGGGAGGTCCTCGCAATATTTTTGATGTTTTGACCTCAAGTCAGCCATTTTGCCAACTGTTTACAAAAAATGATATAGGTTTCTATTTCTACTATGAAATAAGTAAATTTGTTGTTAACTTTCAAAATATAAAACACACAGCATCTATAGATACTAATAGTAGTATTAAAATGGGAAATGGAACTTGTGAAAAGTTGGAAAGAAAAATATTGGAATATTGATTATGATACATTGGTTGAAAATCTGAAAATGGGAGCAAATATTTAGAGGTTGAATGTAAAAATCCAATAGTTTTCCTAAACTATGTGTGCGACGGTCGTAAGCTTTATTGTGAGGAAAGAATACTTAATGTAGGTTAAAATATTGAATTTTGAAGAAAATCGGGGTGGGAGGTCCTCGCAGAATTTAGCCATTTTTATTGGCTTTCCTTGTTTCAATTTCATGACATTATATTAAGGTGGCTCTATGAGATTTTGCAAACTGTGGTAAAATATATCCATTACTTACTACAAAAAGTTGTCCAACTGTAAATTGTTTGCTTTTGCAACTAATCCCGAATGGTTTAAATCTTAGTTATTATACTGTACTTTGAAGTCTGTATATAATACTTATGTTGTATTTTCCTTTTAGGATAGAAGATTTCCCAGAATTTCATTTATCTCAGTGGAAGAGGATTTAATTGCATTGACACTTCCTGCATGTTTATCAAACTTCATGTACATTAAGACGAGATAATCTTATTGGTAATAGTATAGTCCAATTTTGCACCATTTGTACATTTTAAAGAATTGTTATTGTATATTTTACACATATTAATTATGCATTGTAACAATTTACATGTACAGTATGGTATACTCTAAAATTGGTGGTAGTCTTAAACATTAATGAGTTAAATTAACTATCTTCTTTGTATATTTTACACATATTAATTATGCATTGTAACAATTTACATGTATGGTATACTCTAAAATTGGTGGTAGTCTTAAACATTAATGAGTTAAATTAACTATCTTCGACTTTTCCTTGTTAATTTAGGCTAACTCATTTAGCTACTACTGTAATTCTCAATAATATTATAAAGAAATAGATTATTGGATTAATTTGCATGTATGCCGTAAACCTCCGAATACAAACCCTGGGCTTATAAAAATATTCTTTTCGTAAACCTTTATTGATGGGCTTATACATGCGGGAGCTTTTATTAGGGGGGCATATACATGCTGTTAGTAATAAACACTAGTAAATTATAAATACAGTAGTATATTATAATAGTAATCTATTAACCCATTAAAGCACAAGACTCTCCCCTTGACGAGTAAAATCGTCTGGTGTTAGACAGAGTAAATGAATAAAATAGGGTGCATTTTGACGTATTGCGGCTTAATGGGTTAATAAGAGACATGGGCAGATTGTGTGGTTAACCCATTAAAGCACAAGACTCTCCCCTTGATGAGTAAAATTGTCTGGTATTACACAGAGTAAACGAAAAAGGTGGGTGCATTGCGGCTTAATGGGTTAGTAGTAAATATAGTGGGCCTATATTGGGAGGGCTTATATTTGGAATGGTGTGTTAATTAACCGATCATGTTGAAGCATTCCTTTGGAGTTGTCTCGGGTAGCTGAGTGAAACTGTTTACATGAGAGAAAGTTGCCTCACCCCCTAGGGTTGACCCTATTATTATCCTCAGGGTGACCCTACTACCCAAGACAAGTGTCAAATTCCCCATGTAAACACCCGCTGTCACAACTAAATAAAATGAATGCAAAGTTGGCTCTCCCAGGATGGCTCAGGGGGGGGGGGGGGGGTGTGACCCTTCTAGTTAGTAAGAGTTAAGGTAAGAGTTAGTTTTGAAACATGACCTGTTGATGTTCTATTAACTTATTTCTACACAATTCAATCATGGTTAATTTTTGTACTATTGGTGTTGGGCATGTGCAATTATAACAATTTAATTACATTTTACAATGTAAAACTAGTTTCTACATTTTAAATGATTAAATAATTATAAAATTATATTTCTTATAAAATTATATTTCTTTAAAATGTGTCCATTTTCTTCTTTTTAACTGGCCTTGCTAAACTGTCTAGACATGAAAAAGAGAAAGAACTTGTGTAAGCTTTTTAGTGCATAATATAAAACGCTTATTTTTCACTTTGTTTTTATCGTGGGTAAAAAAGGAAATACTGATATTATAAAATGCATTTTCTTTCTTTGGACTGTCCTTATTAAAACTTTGACCTATTTTGTATATAACACATATTTCTACTGGCAAGTTTATTTTCTAATAAAATATAATAATGATATAATAAAATAATTGTCAGTTTGCTGTACAAGCTGTGTTAGTTCGTAATATTCAGAAAAACTGAGCTATATAAAGCGGAACTCAGACCCACAACCTGACAAAACAACTGACAATTATTACAAACAACTATTATTGCAAAACAACTATTGCAAACAACTATTATTTATTGTCAATTATTGCAAACAACTGACAATTACTACTGACAATCCTTTGTCATCGCTGTTATTTCCTCACAGTGTGCTTCTTTTGTTTGAAAACAACTCGATAATGTTTTTCAATTTCACGACAGCGTCGTAGTTTTCAATAATATGGCGATAAGTTAATGTTACGCTAGAAATTTACATAACACACAAGAAGTACTTACCCTATCAGGTTCTAAACCTCTGTTTTGTGTTTTCTGAATATTTTGTTTCCTTTCTTCAAGTGAATTTTCCTCTGAATTTCCAAAAAAATCTCTGCTCCTTGAAAACGGGGGTTTTAACCCCGGATATTTATCCCAATTACATAGACAAAGCCTGGTTACAAAGTTTTGAGCGTTTTTGACGAAAATTTCTCGATAATCTAAAAAATCTCCTCTTAAGCATTCTGATTGGCTAATAAACAACCGGAAACTACCGGAAAGCCGATGAAATGCTTAGCGGATTTTGAAGGATGGTTTTTCCTTCACGAGAAAATCCAATATGGCGACCAAAACATAAAGTTGTCGAAGAACATTTCGATGAAATACATAGTGCATTTTGCTTTAATATTGTCATAAAAGTTCCTACAAGAAGACTAGAAGAGGTTAGATGCTATGAGTAAAACGTTTGACGTATTTAGTGAACAAAATGAAGCAGTTTTCAACCATTAAAGCTTCGAGAAGTGGAGCAATGAGTGGTATGTAACTTCGTAGCTGGAAGAACATTTTGTCTAACATTTTCATGTATATTATTAATAAGTAATAGCATGGTTT
Organism: Corallium rubrum; assembly: GCA_964035015.1. Taxonomy (NCBI): domain Eukaryota; kingdom Metazoa; phylum Cnidaria; class Anthozoa; order Scleralcyonacea; family Coralliidae; genus Corallium; species Corallium rubrum. Next base: position 15,177,721 of record OZ036003.1, read on the forward strand.
CGAGTGCAATTTTGAAAAAACACGCACTCGTGAGTTTTTCAAAGACCTCAAATAGCACTCGTCCTTCGGACTCGTGCAATTTTGATAGTCTTTGAAAAACTCACTCGTGCATGTTTTTTTCCAAATTGTACTCGAAACCATGCTATTACCTATACTTATAAAACCGTTATGGTGAGATTTTGGGCAAATTTAGGGCAATGTTGTTTCTGTAAGAATTGAATTGTAAGAATAAGGTGACATATTAGTCCCTTTAACTACAGGAATAAATACTTTTCTTAATTGTTCAACTTTCCCGTTTTTCAGTTCAAATTCTGACGTCTGGCCTTTCAACTGTGGTTAGTTTCAGATTATACACCTCTACAACTCTTTGGTGTGGTATAACTGTAAGTGCTGTAAGTGCATTTTCTTTCTCTATATTTTTAAATATGTATTTTTGAAAACTAAGGCCAGTTTTCTACTTGCGAGTAAATTTGCACAAATCGATTTTTTTTGTTTTACAAACTAACTAATTAGAAACATATTCAATTTTTACAACAGAATTATCGATTTGCAGGAAAAATTTTGCAAGTGGAGAACAGGGTGAGAAAAATGTTAAGGGGTTAGCCTTTACTTTTTGACTGATTTTGGCCATTTTTCTAACTTTTTAAATACGGTCAAGATATGTCAAATAAAGCCTTTTCAGAGGTTCTGTAGCAACGAGAAGGCTGTATTTGTGCTAAATATTCATATTTGAGCTTTATTTCAAAAGTCAGAAAAAAAATTGAGGGGTTAGCCTTTACTTTTTGACCGATTTTGGCCATGTTTGAACTTCTTTTGTATATTTTCAATAGAATTAAAAAGACTGAAAATGACGTCAAGTATGCGGGAAAATGACGTACTCTGCACTTATTAAAAGGGTCTATAGGGAAAAGGCTTCATTTGTGCTAAACCTTCATATTTTTAGCCTTATTTCAAAAGTTGAAACAATAGTCGAAATCTGTCAAAATGTTAAGGGTTTACTTTTTGGGCGATTTTGGCCATTTTTTTCAGACTTTGGAATAAGGTCTAAAATGATAATTTAGCTCAAGTAAAGCCTTTTTGTAGTTTTTATAGGAAAAAGAATGCTTTTTTGTGCCAAATCTTCATATTTTAGTCTTATTTCAAAAGTTGAAAAATGGTCAAAATGTAAAGGGGTTAACCTTTACTTTTTGACCGATTTTGGCCAAGGTAAAAAATATGACAAATAAAGCCTTTTTAGAGCTTCTGTAGCAAAGAGAAGGCTGTATTTGTGCGAAATCTTATTAAACATATTTCAAAAGTCGAAAAAAAGTACAGTACAGTACAGTACAGTGCAGTACAGTACAGTACAGTACAGTACAGTACAGTACAGTACAGTACAGTACAGTACAGTAGACAATACAATGCAACACAATACAATGCAATGCAATGCAATGCAATGCAATGATTGGCAATGCAATACCCAATACGCGATGCGCAATGAATGTACAATCATAGATACTGTATTTACTCGTTTAAACGCCGCGGCACTCTTTAAATTTTTAGTGTTTTGGATGCAGCGCTTATTTGAAGGTGGCGCTCTTTAAAATTATTTTATTAAAAAATACGGTACTTCTAATTAGTGCATACCGCATCATTTTCTGCGCTCGGTGCCAAACTCAGCCCCCTGAATGCTATTTTAAGGTCTATAATTCATCTTATGTTGAGATTTCTGTCCTTGAACTTGTTTTTTATGCTAATGCATACATTGTGTTATTCATCACTCTGTTTAATCAGATTTCAATCTTAGGGAGTGTTTATTTGGAAGAGGGCCCTCCTCTGTATAAACACTCCGTCAATCTGGATTAACTCGAAGATAAAACATGACAGGGGTGTTTTTGTGACACTTAGGGGGTGTTGGCAGAGTTGGAAAAAGTATTCAACCTTCCTCCGAATGGGTTTTTAAGTTTAGATAACCTTCCTCAAAATATATGGCGAGAATTTTGTGTTTTGCAACGTTCATAAATACTGCGTGACTTTTACAGTACCTTGGTTTTCTAGGTTTTCCTAGGTAAGCTTTGGCATACTACAATACCTACTAATAACTGACCACTCCTGACTGACAGCCTACTCACTACCCTCGACTCTTGGGAAGATACAGACATCACAGCAGACATCAGCGTACTTGTCTCACACATGTAACTGCTGCCACTGCCAGTGCTGCATAATTGTTGGTTAGCTAATGTTTTGCTGCAAATCGCTTTTTCTCGACACCTTGCTTCGTCAGTAACTTTCTCAGATTACCAAATGTGTTGTTTCACGTGTTTTCACTTTAAACCTTTCTCACCAAAGCAAACCTTCCTCCGGGTGGTACCCGCGTACCTGCAGCTTTTTTCCAACTCTGGGTGTTGGTGGTTAGTGCACGTGCCTTTCACCTCTGCGACCCGGGTTCTATTCCTGCACGGTGCAGTTATCTGTTTAGAAAAAAAATTCACCCTGGCCGCATGTGAGAAGAGTGCTTCCAGTTTGACTCTACCAAACACCACAGGTTTCCTCTAGGTACTCCAGTTTCCTCCTGTAGTAACACTGGACCAATGAGGGTGGGTCCTTACTGGACCTCTGAGGATAACAGTTTAGATATAACTGATAGAGTTATCCAGTATAAATAAGGTTAGTTTAGTTTTTTAGGACCCCTCGACTAATCAGGCAATAAAACCTTCCAAGATCGTAAAAAGTCTTTTGTTGAAATGAGAAATCTTAAAGTGCTTATGCAGTGAAAAAATCACTTCAAAATAAACTCTCTCACTTGAAAGAACTACAGAAAGTATAAAGATTGGCGTTCATGTTGTTCATGAGATATTAAGATTTGTTTGATATGCAAATGTCCTCACTGTGACATCACACTGCATAATGACTTACTAAAAAAGCCTGTATATCTTTGGGATTATTAAACCATGGCACTCGAATAGTAAGCTAACGTTTTAGTATATCATTGGGTACACTCTCACACGCACATACACAGTTTCACAATTATGGAATCCATATATACAGACTTTTTTAGTAAGTCATTATGCAGTGTGATGTCACAGTGAGGATCATTTGCATATCAAACAAATCTTATATCTCATGAACTACATGAGATTTGGAAGAGTTGTAAACGCCAATCTTTATACTTTCTGTAGTTCTTTCAAGTGAGAGAGTTTATTTTGAAGTGATTTTTTCACTGCATAAGCACTTTAAATCATTGATAAATTGCATTGATTTTGTGTTCAACATGAGATCGTCTCTCCATAGACCCTATTCCAAAATGCCATTCTTTTAAATACATAGAAATTAGCCCTAATAAACTCGTTTTCATTTGCGAAATCCAACAGATTTTTTTACTTTAAAACGAAATCTGAAGGGCTAATTTATCATCATCATCATCATCATCATCATCATCATCATCATCATCATCATCATCATCATCATCATCATCATCATCATCATCTTTATTTATTTATTTATTTATTTATTTATACGAATTTTTAATTAGGTTAATAAACACTTCAGTAATACAATTTACTGTTATAAATGTGTGTCCTGAATTTATGAAATACTATATATTAGTAAATTACTATACGTTTTATATAAGTAGGCTAATATCTATTTAAAGTACAATTCAATGGCTTTGAGGAAGCCTATTGTGTTATCTATTTTTCTAATATGCAGAGGTAGATTACTGAATATAATTCCTGCTTGATAGAAGAAAGCCTTCATCAGTTTTATTTGAAAAAAAGTAATTTGCCGTCAAAATGGAAATACCTTCCCACTTCTTCTTCTGTAGTTCGTTGCGTATTATTGTATTTCTGTAGCCGCTACTGAAGCCTGAGAAATATTTTTGTTGAAAACTGTACAAGAATGGTATAATTTAGCTTTAAATGGCATTTAATCATAATACAATGGATGTTTCTCCCAAATCGATACCAACAGACGAATATACATCAAGAATTGGCAACTTTTATCGCTAGACTTTCCTCACGCTTCAGTAGCGGCTACAGAAATACAGTAATACACAACCATAGATAATGAAGGGGAACTGGATACCGGAAACGATGTTTGCACAACTTGCTATGGTAATTATACACTTATAAGGGGCTAATGCACCTAATGGGTGGTCCCACATGGCTAAAATCAGGCACAACTGACTTACCGTAATTATTCGAATAAACGCCGCGGCGTTTATTAAATTTTTGGCGCTTCAGGTGCGGCGTTTATTCGAGGGCGGCGTTTATTCGAGGGCGGCGTTTATTGCAAATTTTGTAACAACAACTGTGAATTTATTAAAAAACTAAGAATAAAATTCATATGTCTTTTAAATATATATAAATATATATGAAAATTGAACTGTTCACTGTCTTATATAATGACTAAGTTTCATTCTATTTCAATGTCACTGTCTCCTTCGTGGTCCGAGTCTAACAGCTGAATAGTAGGGCATGCCTCTTCAACATCGGAAGACGTGTATTCTTCAGTGTCGAAAGGATTCGTTTCTGGCTCGTCGAGAATATCCAGTTGTGATTTCAGGACGGCTTGTCCAGTGTTGCACGGCTGTCCCTCCTTGAAACAGTGAATCGCATCATCTTCTGAGCCGTCAACTGGAAGGTTCAATGCACAACTTTTGAACGATTTCTTGATGACATCTGTAGGCAATTCATCCCAGGAATCCAGAATCCACTGCAAAATGGTTTTTCTTGGTGGCGCTTTCAAATTCCCAGCTGCTGTTTCTTCGTGAATGCCTACTGTCGCCAGCCATTCATCATACCTTTCTGTGCACAATGATTTGAATGGTTTGTTCCAACTTACGTCGGGCGCCTGTATATATTTGGTACAACCTCCCGGGACAATCACGCGATCGATTTTCTTGGATTTCAGAGAGTCGGTTATACTGTCCACAAGGTGCCACTCGTAGGAGTCCCAAGCTAACAGCCTTCGGTTGAAAGAAAACGCTCCTAGAACAGAGTTGGTCCAGGTACGAGTTAATTCAGTGTCCATCCATCCATTTACCGAAGTGGCTACGACCGCTCTACGTTTGAACTCTTCGTTTAGCGCTGCGGATTCTCGTTTTGCTCCTTTAAAGACTACCATAGGCTTAAGTTTTGTCCCATCGGCCTTGGCAGCTAAACAAACTGATACTCTAGCCTTTTCATGACCCGTCGTTTTCAGTGTAATAGTCTTTGTCCCGGTTGCGTCAATAGTGGTTTCGGATACCATATCGCACCAAACTGGAGTTTCATCCATTGCAATGATATCAGAGGGGCTGTATTCGTGCTTTTTCTGTAGGCGTCTTACTTGAATTACATATAACACGAGTTTAGCTATCATTCATTCTGGATCCTGTTGAGCAATAGAGGTTTTTCTTCTCAAAGATAAACCATTTCTCTTCATAAATTTTGCCAACCAGCCTCTTGAAGCTTTAAAGTCGTCGTCAGTCACGTCATTTTGGTTTATATCGTTGAATGTTACTTGTGCTTTCTTCATTATAAGTTTACTGGAAACTCGAAGACCGCGAGATCGTCTGCTTTCAATCCACTCCATTAAAACTTCCTCTAACTTCGTGCTTAGCGGTTTTCGGCCAGCTCCACACAATCTACTTCTTTGTTTGACTTTGTTACCTCTTACCGCAAGAACACCTTCGATATCACTCTTCTTTGCTTTCCATTCTCGTATTCTTCTTTCATCGACTTGAAATTGGCGAGAAGCAGGTCGATTTCCGTGTATTTCAGCATATGCGATTGCTTGTTTTTTTACTGCAAGGCTGTATTTATGTCTTTTTTGTCCTTTGTGCGAAATTTGGTCCCTATTTGAATCTGCCATTCCTCATTTGTTGTAGGTTTTGTGCCATTGCATGTGCTAAAATATAGATCTAGTTGCAATTAGCATGAATACAAACCGCACTTGCTGATTGGACCACGAGCGATGTTTGTAATTTGAGTAAGTGCGAGTAATAACTTAATGTCACAAACTTGATGCAAACCTTCTCAAATTTCAAACAAAGTTAACTCGCAAGTCGCAACAATGGCAAGGGCAATGCCAGTAGAGTTCAAAATGTATTTCAAGGTAGACTTTGACACGATTATCCGAGGTCACCATGTTTATAAGTCTGTGTGGACTCCCAAAACTCATGAAATACTTGAATGTGAGAAAGATACTCGCGCAGAGGCAAAGGAACACGATGAAAACGCAATTGGTGTTTATAAACCTCCCACTGGCACGAAGCAGCCGAATTCGAAGAAGACGCTTGCTGGCCACGTCCCAATTGAGCTGTCTCGCTTATTAAAGAACTTCCTAGACGCAAACACTGAGAACAAACTATTCGCGAAAGCCACTGGAAAAAGAAAGAGAGAAATCGGACTAGTTGTACCGGCAAAATTCTCGGCTGTCACCACGGAACTGCGCATAGCAGAAGTTTTAGAGAGAGAACTAAGTAGCAAAGCTATGAAGTATAGCCACTTTGAACTAAATAACATTGTAATCGAGAAGAATAAATATCCAAGACTGCTTTAGATTTAATGTTGTCTTATTTTTTAAAGATAAGTACCGAATAAACGCCGCGGCGTTTATTAAATTTTTGGCGCTTCAGGTGCGGCGTTTATTCGAGGGCGGCGTTTAATAATATTTTTGCTTGTCCCTGCGGCGTTTATTCGAGGGCGGCGTTTATTCGAGGGAGGCGTTTATTCGAATAATTACGGTAAGTGATATTACACTATTGTTTAATTTCAGCAATGGTTGATACTGGCCATGTGGGATCACTCGTTAGTGCATTAGCTGCTTATAAGTGTATAATTACCGTAGCAAGTTGTGCAAACATCGTTTCCAGTTTCGTAAGTTTCCTAGCAAACCACACACAAGTGACAGTGATCGATGACGACCATTCTGATGTGTGTGCAGTAACGTCTGGTGTACCACAAGGGTCTGTACTTGGGCCTCTTCTCTTCCTCTTATTCATTGATGACCTTCCTCAAGGTATCCTCTCTCAGATCCGTCTGTTTGCGGATGACTGTATTTTATACCTTCAACTTTCCTCTGCGCTTTCTTCGGAAGTGCTCCAAACTGATCTTGATGCCCTAGTATCCTTGTGGGCCACTCTCCTCCTCAGAGGCTTTTTTTTGATATTCCGTAATGTCCGTAACGAGAGTTCTCGAGGGTTATTTTGATTAGTATATGACATTTTCACTCATTCTTACATGAAGTTTTAGGTTAGGGGTTAGGGAGAGCGCAAAGAGTGAAGTTTTTCTCCGTCTTCCCTTGGCCTCCCGCGCGCTTGCATTTTTCATCCCTTAGTGTCCCCATGTGTACCACATGCTCCCTAAACTAACCCCTAACCTAAAACTTCATGTAAGAATGAGTGAAAATGTCATATTACTAATCAAAATAGCTCTCGAGAACTCTCGTTACGGACATTACGGAATATTAAATAAGAATGAGTGAAAATGCTCATATTACTAATCAAAATAACTCTCGAGAACTCTCGTTACGGACATTACGGAATATTAAAAAAAAGCCTCTGCGGAGGAGAGTGCTTGTGGGACAAATGTTTCACAATGCATATCTCGCGCAGTAAGTCTCCGATTACCACTACCTACTTCCATAATCTATGACACAACCAACTACAGACGCGGAAGTGTGAAGGTATTTCCATTCTGACTGTAATACAACACGGTGTCCCTTCGTTATTATAATGCTCTTTCATAGAGCTGTGTTACAGAAACAAAATAACTATTTAAGCTGCCTCGTCCCCAGTCGCTTTTCAAGAATGAGACATTGAGGGATTGCATCAACTGGCCCATCAACCATTGCGCGCGCCCTACACCAGTATGGACTTCACTCAACATGAGAAATTTAACTTAAATAAATATTAATTCTTTGAAAGTTTTCATGGCGATAATATACACTTAATGTCTGCTCCCGAGGGAAACAGTTAGTTTTGTTTTCCCGAGAGTCTTGATATTTCCCGAGACGAAGTCGAGGGAAACATCGAGACTCGAGGGAAAACAAAACTAACTGTTTCCCGAGGGTCAGACATTAAGTGTTTTGTTATATAGCTTGAGTTTCGCTGAATAATTTCGACGTTTATCAAGGGAAAGTACACAAAAGATAAACGCTATTAAGACTTACCAAAACATTTCGCCTGGCTCCGTAATTTCACTTCAACCAAACAAATATAAGTCTCAGAACAAAAGAACAGCAATACATTTCTCCAGTGAATCTTCACACATGCTTTGAAGACCTATAAATATTCTTTTTTTCGTATTGAGAGTTCAAAGTTCACCGAGCAGGCAATAAGTTCTCAATTATTGCCCGCTCGGTAGACATTGAAATTTAGCTAAGGTCATGTGATCACAAACCAACCAATGACAGTCATCGTTGCATCCAGTGAAACTCTAGCTATATAACAGTGTAATTTATTATATAGATGCGAGTGTTTTATTAGAAAATATGCAGTGTCGTATTTTCCGTATCCTCACAAGTGAAGATATCGATGACGTCATTAAGAATTTTACCTCTTTTTGCATTGAATCTATATAATAAAAAGAAAATTACACGCTGGCTTGAAGATATGAATTTTATCTTCTCGTGGTAAAAACGGTATTTTATTCATTCGCTACGCTCATTCGTAAAATATTGTTTTCACCACTCGAAAGATAAAATCCATATCTTCGCACCACCGTGTAATATCCTCTACTATATAAATAAGTTTTGTGGAAACACCACCTAAAATAAATAAGCAAAGAAATATTTTACGTGGTGTTTCCACAAAACTTATTTATATTAAACAAATATTTTCCTAAAAATTATAAGAAGAGCCTTTGGAGGAGACAGCTATTTAAGTACGTAAGAATCTCTTATCTCTAAAAGCAAACTTCAAAATCCCGGGGTCTTAACATTCACCCAGTTCCTTGCCCTCCCAGCTTGAGATCTCGCTCCGTCGTCAAACGCAACGGGAGATATCACCATGGAAATTAATGAAGAAAGTAGGACAGATCGGGTGCGTTGGAAGTTCCCGTTTCCATCATTAAAGGCAGTACATTTAGAAGAACAATTATATGTTTTGCTTTTTGATGAGAATTGTTTTCTTGTGACCGGGAATTGGGTATTTGAGCAGATTTAGGTTGCGCGCCGCGGCAAATGGAAGGCACAACATTTGCGTTCGACATCGTTGTTATCGTAGTTGTGCGCGCTATTGGACGTGGTTAATTTCTATTAGATAGTAAATTACAACTTTAGCTCTTCCAAAATATCGTCTTTTACTATCACAGATGCGAACAACTTGGCCACAAAACTAAAATCAAATGGCAGACGTTGCAGTCTAACTCTGGGCCACAGTGTCCTTACTTTTCCAATTAAGTCGGTATCACTATGGCAATATGGAGTTAAATTACCGTATTGTCATAGTGATATCTCCCGTTGCGTTTGACGCCAAAGATGGATTAGATAGTAAGTTGTGAATTCCTCTTGTTATTATCAATTTAACTGTGATTTAATCTATCTAAATACCTTGCATCAACACTCTGCTTTTATGTTCGAGTGCAGAGTCTTGTTATGTCCGGATTTCTTTATGGCTTTTGATTTGTGGGTGTCCATGTCAAAAGCTGTTTAAAGTGAGGGTGACTTACTTCAGGCAACGCATTCGATTAGAGGTTTAAGTTTTTAATTCTAAAATAAGAGCCGGTCAAAAAGATGGAAAAGCGTCTCGCTACATGGTTATGCAAACGTATCATTCGAAGGATCGATCATTCGAAGGATCGTATATAGAAGAAATTTAGAAATGGTCGAAAAATTCTTGGGTTTTTGGCTATATGAATAATTCGGCTTATTCCAAAATCCGATCATTATGATCTGCATTAGGAATGGCTTACAGTCGAACCATAGAAACACTCTAAACTTAGCCCTTAGCTCGCCTTACCTTGCCTTACCTTACGTTACCTTGATTTAGCCTTATTTCAAAAGTTGAAAAATCGTTCAAAGTGTAAATGGGGGACCCTATTGAAATTGAAATACTTACTTTCCTAGCCTTACCTTACTTTTCCCTGTCTTACCTTACCTTACCTTACCTTACCTTACCTTACCTTACCTTACCTTACCTTACCTTACCTTACCTTACCTTACCTTACCTTACCTTACCTTACCTTACCTTACCTTACCTTACCTTACCTTACCTTACCTTACCTTACCTTACCTTACCTTACCTTACCTTACCTTACCTTACCTTACCTTACCTTACCTTACCTTACCTTACCTCGCCTCGCCTTACCTCGCCTTACCTCGCCTTACCTTTCTACCTTACCTTTCTACCTTACCTTTCTACCTTACCTTGCCTTACCTTACCATATATTACCTTTGCCATTTACCTTAACTTATACTTAACTTAACTTTGACTCATTCCATTATTATTGTCCCTGCATATCGTTATAATTTCACAGCTTTGTTATTTTAATCTAGCTAACGCCAGTCGACTTATTTTGTTTTTCTCATCAGTTAAGCTAGGCAGCTGTGAATTAGAAGTCTCGACAATTAGGTGGCATGTGTTCTACTACTATAGATTAGCACTTTACTTGCTATTTTCATTTTCCAAGTTTATTTACTTCAGTCTGACTAACACCAGATTATTTTACTCCGGCCAACGCCAGACTATTTTACTTGGCGAGGCAAAGGGGAGACGTGGAGGTGGGAAGAACTAAAGTGTTAGCCCTGCCCTTATCCTTAAAAAACCCCAACTTTTACATGCATGGGAAACCTGACGAGTTTAGAGAGACTTTGCTAATTCAGACCACGTATGCGTTTTCGTAGCGTTTTTATATTGTTCTCGGTCCTCAGGGGAGCAGAAAACAATGGTCTCATTACCTGAAACAATATGAAAACGCTAGGAAAACGTATAGCTATGTGTGGACGTGGTCTCAGACTAAACAGTGATTTGTGGGTGGGCAAAGCTAGTCTCGATTGCCATCAACTGTTGATTCACTTGATTGTCATCAACTGACAAACAACGAAGTCTTTCAACGGTTGGTTATGTTGAAGAGCTCAGCCATGGGAGTTTCTCATGGGGCTTCATGTAGCGTAGTCTACAGCTGGCTGAACATGCAGTGACATGCATTCGTTTTGAGAGCAAGAGATTTTCTCGAGACAACCTGACGCCATGCCTCTGAGCTGTGCAAAAAAAACCCACATGAATGTGTGATCTGGATTATCTTTATATCCATCAGTAAATATTCACACTTTAATTGTGTATATCCCAGCTAATCTGCAAATTGACTCTGGCTTAAAAAAATGGCTTGAGGAACATCTTTAGATCATCGAAAGACCCTTACTAAGGTGGCTTGTGGCACACGTTCGGAAACAGTTTCTATCATAGTCAATCGAGATATGGTCTGGAAACTCAGCTAAAGTCTTTGGTCTATCTTTTTGTTCGCCTTTATGTATTTTTGTGCACGGTGCACGGTGCACGGTCACTGAACACATTGTATTTTAGTATAATGAACCAATTGTCCAATAGCAACGTTTCAGTTCAATCACTCAACCGTGCTATTTAAATATTAATAAACCTAAAACAAAGGTTGTGCACTGTGTAAGGTACGGTTCAACATAAAATCACAGCTCATTATAGGAGCTTTGAAGTTTGCCGAGTTTCCAGACCATGTCTCGATTGACTATGGTTACCCGGGCTGTTTTTTCCCCATGTTAACACGATTAACCGGGTTGGCTCGCCTATACCCAGGCTGGTATTAGGGACTTTAAGATCTACGACGGCAACTTCGAGGACGACGTCCTTCAAACAAAGCCATTTTTCTTGCAAAACAAGGAATGAATAATTTTTAGTCCCAAGAGTAATCTGAACACCGTCCTCGCTCTGTATACAACGCCATTCAGAGCATCTTCACGTCTTCAGGACGACTTTGACTCGTGGGGTGATGAGAACTGTTGTCTGAGATTGCCTTAACATTGACACTGCAACGGTTTTAACACTTTGAAAATTATAAAACAAGCTTCAAGTATTGAATACAGCAGTCAGTTAACAGTGACTTCTTTTTAATGCTAAAATTTGAATTGCTTTTTAACCGCCGTCGTCGTCCTGGCATCTTAAGGTCCCTATTAAAAGCTTCGTGCACGCGACAAAATGTGTTTTTATCAGCTTTTTTCGACATATTAACAATTCACAAGTTCTGCTTGTTCATGTACAGTTCATATTTAAAACAATAAGACTTGGTGTCTTACCAGAACTGATAAATTACGCAATTAGCACAACAAGCAAGCCAGCCCAGCTAGGCGAGCTAGCCCTTCTCATGTAAACACAATAAAAACCATCTCGGCAAAGTGAGCTAGCTTGGGTACCCGGGCTGGCTCGCCTCCGTATAACACCCCCCCCCCCCCCCCCCCAAGTTTAAGTACCGTAAAGCGTTATTTAGCCCACCCCAATAAACACCGCTGCCAAACGTTTTGCACATGCGCGACGTCCGAGCTCGTCCCAGGCTCGTCCTCAGTAAAAGAGCGGGAAAACACTGAAATATTTGGACTTGTCCAAGAATCCGACACAAAAGTTAAAATTATAAGCATACTACCAAAAAGATAAGGTAGGTAATTTGTGCATGGCTTCTTTGTCAATATTGTAACATATTCTGAATTTACCCCTTCGTAATTTTCTTTAACCTTTTTTTAAAACACAAATGAATAGTAGTTCCCCTAATAACCCCCGTCTTTATTAAACCCCCTTTTTAGCTCCAATTTTCAAAAAGGTCCCCCTATTTCTAACTTCTCTGGCGTTAGCCAGAGTTAAGCCTGGTTTCCATTCAGTGCTTTTTATCGCGAGATCGACATTTTGTGATCGCTTTCTTTTGCCTTGTGGGCTCTCGACTGGATCCGTACCACCCGAGGGCTCATGAGACAAAGAAAGCGATCGCAAAAAGTCGCTCGTTCGACAAAAAAAGCTGAATGGAAATCCGCCTTAAAATACTATTGTGCCTCTATTAACTTTGATAAAACATTGATGTTTTATTAATCATTGTTTTGTCCGTATTGAAAGATGCTGATTAAACATTGATTTCTTTTGAATTTTCGTCATGAATTATTATCATTAATAATTCATGACGAAAATTCAAAAGAAATGAATATTTAATCAGCATCTTTAAATACGGATAAAACATTGATTAATAAAACATCAATGTTTTATCAAAGTTAATAGGCACTAGTGGCTCACATTCAGCTTTTTCTGAGTTAAAATCGTCTGGCGTAAGCCAGAATAAAATACTAATAGTAATACCTTATAGTAAGGTTAATAGATATACTGCCGAAACAGAGAACGTAGGAGTCTAACGTTTCGAGCGAAGGCCTTTCGTCAGAGAAAAAAAAACTTCTCTGACAAAGGGCCTTCGCTCGAAACGTTAGACTCCTACGTTCTCTGTTTCGGCAGTATATCTAACCTTACTATATTTCGATTGTTGTTTCAACACTGCCTACGCAGCACGCTACTTTTATTTCACTATTTGTAAAATACTAAAGTCTGCGTCAGTCCCAGAAGACAGTGATTCAGTCAGAAAGATGTTTAGCCTCCTCCGCAAGCAACTCTGTGTTTTCCCAAATGGCGGCTTTTGAATATTTTGGTTGAGCACAAAGAGACAGCAAGTTCTTGACTGGCATACGCAGCTGTGCTGTAGTAGGGCCTGCGTGACACGAAAATCGGGCGTCTGCCCGCGGGCGTTATGCAGGCTATTTGTTGTTGCTTGCAAGTGTGCCCTTTAAATTTTCGAGTATTTTCAAACTTTGAAAGACTAAAAATTAGATAAATTAATTACAGACTAGTTTTACATGTGTTACGTACAATTATTACTTATTAATTTGTGTTATATTTTCCTATTTCATGTATTTTTGTAATTTTATGGTTTTATTAGAGTGTATATATATATATATATATATATATATATATATATGTATATGTATATGTATATGTATATGTATATGTATATGTATATGTATATGTATATGTATATGTATATGTATATGTATATGTATATGTATATGTATATGTATATGTATATGTATATGTATATGTATATGTATATGTATATGTATATGTATATGTATATGTATATGTATATGTATATGTATATGTATATGTATATGTATATGTATATGTATATGTATATGTATATGTATATGTATATGTATATATATATATATATATATATATATATATATATATATATATATATATATAATATGAAAAGAGATTGCAGAAGAAAACTCAAGAGAGTTTGTGAAATTGCCAATCACCAAAACTAAGTAAGAATGAAAGTTAAAGTAAAAAATAAGTATACCACTACAGAAACAACGTGCAGTTGTTAACAACGTTTTTGTTTTATAGTTAAGTTGTTGTACTGAACGTTGTGACTTATGTCTTTGTTATTCGACTCTATAGGTTCTGTGCTGATATACAACTGCTGAGCTCTAATGTACAGTCTGCATCAAGGGAAGTTCTTTTTAATCTTTCAATTTTCATAATAATAAGTTTTACATTAAATGAATAACTAAACAGTTATAATTTGCTTGCATATATTTATAAGTAATATAGTTAAAATATGAGCGGCCGATCTTTATGGCATTTACAATGGCGAGCCGAAGGCGAGTCATTGTATTAAGTGTAAATGATGAACACTTTGTTTAAGAGTCGTAGATAAGTTTAAATAAGATCATTTTAACTCAGAAAAAGCTGAATTTGAGCCACTAGTGCCCATTAGTATAGGTAATAGCATGGTTTCGAGTGCAATTTGGAAAAAAACATCAAAATTGCACGAGTCCGAAGGACGAGTACTATTTGAGGTCTTTGAAAAGCTCACGAGTGCGTGTTTTTTCCAAATTGCACTCGAAACCATGCTATTACTTATTAATAATATACATGAAAAAATTTATCATAAAAAGAATCTTTCTAATCAAAATGTTTTGTTCAAATAACATACATGAAGAAAAAAAATTAACAGGAAGAGCTTTTTTTCTAGTACAAAATTTGCACTGTATTTCATTTTTCTGCACTGAATTACACTAAAATTGCACTCCTCTCAGCCAATCAGAATTGAGAAATTTTTTCCATATATATTATTAACTTTGATAAAACATTGATGTTTTATTAATCAATGTTTTATCCGTATTTAAAGATGCTGATTAAGCATTCACTTTTGTGAGCATCAAATTAGCCTCGTTAAGAATCAAAGGTTCTTTTTAAATTGCGGATACACAAACTAGGCCAAAAAAGCTCACATAAGAGAATGGGTCGACCAATATTGAAGAAATGATATTCGGTTAAAAAGTCGGAAATTCTAAACGTTTATAGACGTTCATTGCAGACAAGTAATTGACAAAACTTATTAAAAATTGTTTCGGGTTTTATTACCAATTGTAATAAGTACGGTACTACCAATATACACTGCGATAAAACGCGAAAGATTTGCGGCAACTTATACGAAATTTAGCCTTTCTATTTTTCGCTTTAAAGATGGAGTTTAGTTAGTTGTAACAGCATTGTTCGACCAATATAACATAGAATGCTTTTTAGACAGTCTGCGGAAGCCGTTTTAGTTTATAGAGTAAAAGCGGTTGATCATTCCAGAAAATATCCATACTCACCCATGGAGGAAATGGCAATTCAGTCCTCCCCTCCTTTTTTTTTCATCAATAAACCAAAACCTATGGTAGTACTGATGCTTAAAGGCAATACTATTATTATTTGGAAGGCATGCAGGATATAGGCAAAGGACGTGAAGTGACAGAAAAAGTGAAAATTTAAAATAAAACCAGATTAAGTAGAATGGAAAGGAGCCCATGTTGCATTAAATGACGGATTTATACATTTACGGATTACTTCGCGTTTCTTACTGAGCTTTGATATTCATAAGTATAGCCAATGTCAGTCCTTGAATGATAACTTGATATCCTGTGTGTTGGTCAAAAAATTAGATGTTTATCTTTAATAAACATCAGTAAACAGCCGAAAATATTTTCGAGTGTAAAAAAAGTAGGCAGTGTTTTAGAAAGCGCAAAATGCCGAGAAGGTGATGAACTAGTGCCGAGAATAGTTTTGATAAACGTTTCAAGAATTCAAGCGGATTCCTTCAACGGAGTAACTACAGCTCGAAACGTCAGTATTTCGTTTACCAAAACTATTCTCGGCAGTACCACCTTTTCGAATTGAATTGAATTCGAATTGAATTTCGAATTGAATTTATTTGAATTACTGATTTGCAATTATTGTTAAAACAAAATTGAATTCTACAGTATAACAACGAAATATAACTATTTACATTAAGGTTAAATAACAAATTTACAATAAGATCGATAAAAGAAAGAGAGGCTAGAGATTCTTATCTACGTGTTCGCTGTTAAAAGTACGAGTTGCTGATGGGATAAAGCTTTTTAAAAATTTGTCCGTTCTACATCTATAGGTAATAACAACGGAGTAAAATTTCTAATATTATATTTACATTTTTCCCGTTGGGGGGCAATAGAATAAATTTTGTGACTGGGGTTAAGAATTTTACGAAAGAAACGTTGACATGAATGGCTTCGACGATCGTGCAAACTGGGCAAATTTGCCAATTTCAAAGCGGTATCATGAACTAGATGGAAAAATGATACGAAGCGCTCTTTTTTGGACGTGTTCGATTTGAAGCCTAAGGTAGTCAGGAAGGGAAGAGTGCCAAACTTCGCACGCGTATTCCATAATAGGTCTGATGCAAGTAGCTACAGTAAATGGTTAGTTATAGACCACTGTCGGAATACCACTTCTTTTTAAAAGACGGAGTGAAAATAACCGTTTTGAAGCCTTGCTTGTGATTTCTTCAATTTTTTTGTTCCATTTTAAATCCTTTGAAATCCAAACACCAAGAATTAAGCTTGGCTTCGTTAACTATCTCGACAATTTTATTATCTATAATGACTGGTAGTACTGCGGGAGGGGATTAGAGTTGAAGCTGACAAAAATCTCTTTCGTCTTGGAAGGATTTAGTTTCATATCACTATGCTTTAGTTTGCTTTCTGTCTTACCGTGGTCTTACAAACAATTTTTTATGCTACCACGGTCCCCATACAGCGGAAGATGTACGGAAGATGTAGCGATATAAAATTATCACTTTATACTCTTGCAATTTTCACTTAATGCATTCAAGGAATTGCGCAGATCTGTTTCGACTCTATTTTCAGAATTCTTTCTTAAAACCAGGCTAAGTGTCTTTTCTCTTTGAGCGTACGATTACTTCATTATCAAATAGACAAATACTTCAAATTTTGCGCAACTATAAATACCATTAATACTATAAGCTGTAATGTAAATAGAACATTGCGTTAACCCTGTTGACTTCACCAATAAAATATTCCGCAGTGCTAAATTAGTTCTACAATATATCGGTGTGTAAACACAATCAAACACAAATCACTCATCGTTTGTTCAAGATTCTGCCAAAAACCGGAGTTCCAAAAATGACACAGTCCAGTCCATTTCCCCTTCTCGTGTTGTTGGCCTAATAGTGCATACCTACGTCGAGGCCACGACGTGTGTGGGTTGGTTCAGCTTAAACCAATACTTAGCAAAGTAGAACCTCGGATTAAAACTAATTAGATGTTCAGTTGAACTTTGAACTTAACACATTAAAAATCTTGTTTTCAAGTTTTAACAAAATGAAGCTTGCTTTAAGCTTATAAGCATCGGACAATTGGTATTTGCCAATTGACAATTTTTTTTGTGAGAACCTATTGTATAAATTGGGGCTGAGAATGGGCTGAAATGATCTATTGGGCTATATAGTGAAAAGTCGCCGAAGTAGTGCATAGGTAGCCCAAACACAGTTTGTGAGTAATAAATACTCCTTTATTTACATTTCCAATGTTATATTTCGTGCTTTTAGACTGTAAAAATGCATACTATAAACATATGATTGTCCACAACATAAATATTATGTATATCACTCATTTGTAGACTATAGAGCTGTATTTCAAAGGTTGTACTTCAAAATCTTCGTCTAGTATTTATATATTTGCTTGACGTACCCCCTGTGGTGTTCAGCTCTTTAAACCGCCGCCTAAGTATTGACTGTTGTTATATCAGTATTTTTTCACTCTAAATATACACAAAAGTCTAGTATACTGTTCAGATAAACTCCCTAGGTAATGTAGCATCTAACAGGCACAATAAACAAATTTACTTACGACATGAGCGGTCTGAAATCGCGCTTGAATACCAACGGTCGCTGCGGCCAACGCGGCGGAGGAGCAGAAGAGGGAAGAGAAAGAAAAGGTTGGCAAGCGTCATGCCAGTCTCGCGTTACCTGATCGCCAATAATGCCGTCTAACTCCGCTCCACGGAAATTTTCGCCGACAAGATTATGGCCATTTATCAAATGATCACTGTGCTTCTAAGCCAAGCAGTTCTTTTGAAAAAAAATTATTTCGTTAACCAGAAATTTCGCTTCAAATCACAGCGACATGCCTCCAATTTGCGATGTGACTAGGCGTGGGGTGAACAAGGTTCACAACGGAAGATTTTCAAATTCAAATCTCGCGCGTTATTGGTTTATCGTCATTAGATTAAAACGCGCTTTGAGCATTTCCAGGGGGTGGACTTATCGGGTAACAAAACTGGTTGGTATTCAATTTCAGTCGTAATAACTGTGGCAGTTTCGGAGTTCGATGGCGCGTTCACGTTTTCGTGGCGCGCTTTGACGACACAGCGAAAGTATGGAGGATGATCGGATCGAAGCGCACTCCTCTAGCCAGGAACCTTCTTTCCAAAGCCGGGAAACTGAGAGTAATCGGTCTGTGGTACTTCGTAAAGGAACTGGTTATACTATCCAAAGTCTTTCATGGTTAGTACCCGAATAGCATACTATATCATAAGATTTAATATCAAGTACCACAGACCGATTACTCTCAGTTTCCTGGCTTTGGAAAGAAGGTTCCTGGCTAGAGGAGTGCGCTTCGATCCGATCATCCTCCATACTTTCGCTGTGTCGTCAAAGCGCGCCACGAAAACGTGAACACGCCATCGAACTCCGAAACTGCCACAGTTATTACGACTGAAATTGAATACCAACCAGTTTTGTTACCCGATAAGTCCACCCCCTGGAAATGCTCAAAGCGCGTTTTAATCTAATGACGATAAACCAATAACGCGCGAGATTTGAATTTGAAAATCTTCCGTTGTGAACCTTGTTCACCCCACGCCTAGTCACATCGCAAATTGGAGGCATGTCGCTGTGATTTGAAGCGAAATTTCTGGTTAACGAAATAATTTTTTTTCAAAAGAACTGCTTGGCTTAGAAGCACAGTGATCATTTGATAAATGGCCATAATCTTGTCGGCGAAAATTTCCGTGGAGCGGAGTTAGACGGCATTATTGGCGATCAGGTAACGCGAGACTGGCATGACGCTTGCCAACCTTTTCTTTCTCTTCCCCTCTTCTGCTCCTCCGCCGCGTTGGTCGCAGCGACCGTTGGTATTCAAGCGCGATTTCAGACCGCTCATGTCGTAAGTAAATTTGTTTATTGTGCCTGTTAGATGCTACATTACCTAGGGAGTTTATCTGAACAGTATACTAGACTTTTGTGTATATTTAGAGTAAAAAAAATACTGATATAACAACAGTCAATACTTAGGCGACGGTTTAAAGAGCTGAACACCACAGGGGGTACGTCAAGCAAATATATAAATACTAGACGAAGATTTTGAAGTACAGCCTTTGAAATACAGCTCTATAGTCTACAAATGAGTGATATACATAATATTTATGTTGTGGACAATCATATGTTTATAGTATGCATTTTTACAGTCTAAAAGCACGAAATATAACATTGGTAATGTAAATAAAGGAGTATTTATTACTCACAAACTGTGTTTGGGCTACCTATGAGTAGTGTACTGTATAGGCAGTGTTGAAACACAAATCGAAACATCTGAGTTAGGTACTTAGGTTACTAGAAGTCTAACGTTTCGAACGAAGGCCCTACGTCAGAGAGAAACGTTAAACGTTGGACTTCTACGTTTGGCCTGTTTCGGCAGTATATCCAACCATAACCTAACTATAGAGACCTTAAGATACCCCGGGTTCGGTTTACGGGTACGGGTACCGTACCCGTACCCGTAAACCGAACCCGGGGTATCTTAAGGTCTCTACGTACCGCCATTTTTGTTTACCCGTAATATCTACCCGTTTTTCCGTGGTAGATCATGGTGGTCTACCACGACTACGGGTATGGGTAGATTACCCGTACCCGTAAACCGAACCGGGGGTAACTTAAGGTCTCTTATATTTCTATTAGTGAAATAAAAGCAGTGTGCTGCATAGGCAGTGATACAAATCGAAGTATAGTAAGGTTTGAGTACTGCAGCTGAAATTATAAATTGAACGTAGTTTCTAACCGAAGGCTATTCTATCTAAGGCCCTTCGTCAGAAAGAAACGTAAAAAATCTTTACGCAAAACCATGAACCATTTAATAATTGTCAGTTGTTTGCTGTACAAGCTGTGTTAGTTAGTAATACTCAGAAAAACTCTGAGCTCCTAAGCGGGACTCGAACCCACAACCTTCTGAATGCTAGCCAGACGCTCTAACCATTGAGCTACTAGAACTCAGGTAGCGGAGCAAGGTTAATTAAGGTATTTATACCTTAGACTGTGCCCAGTCCTCCAGGAACGAGTCTTAACCGCTCGGTTACAAGTAGTTGTTGGTCTACAAGTCGCGTTGTAACAGTAAGTTTCCAGTTAAACATTGTTAGTTAGTTTCAGAAATTGCAGCTTGATGTTAGTTATAATTGTCAGTTGTTTGCTGTACAAGCTGTGTTAGTTAGTAATACTCAGAAAAACTCTGAGCTCAAACTAGTTCTGAGTATTACTAACTAACACAGATTGTATAGAAAACAACTGACAATTATTACTAACATCAAGCTGCAATTTCTGAAACTAAAATGAACCATTTCTTTTATAACAGACTCGGAATCAGACACAAAACTACGGAAAACAATATTTATTTCGCTGATCAAAAATGAGTTTCTCATTACGTTTGAAATTACCGTGCTTGCTTTATCCGTGCGTGCTCCATTACTCGATGGACGCACGGTAGTCAATCAAATGCCGTTATATTACATCTACGTTGTTATAAACTGTATTCTTACACTGGAGATTTTATATAGTATAAAGATAATCGTGATCCACGCAAGAATTACATCCAAAATAATAGACCTGGACTTCTCTCCTCCGCAGAGACTTCTAGAGCTTTTTTGAGCTCTTCAGTATATAGGGATTTAATATGGCAGCCTTTGCAGGGGTTTATAATTATAAGTAGACTATGCAGTTTTTATTTCAACACTGCTTATACGCAGTACTATACTTTTATTTCACTGTTTAAAATACATATTATTATTATTATTATTGTTATTGTTATTGTTATTGTTATTGTTATTGTTATTGTTATTGTTATTGTTATTGTTATTGTTATTGTTATTGTTATTGTTATTGTTATTGTTATTGTTATTGTTATTGTTATTGTTATTGTTATTGTTGTTATTATTATTATTATTATTATTATTATTATTATTATTATTATTATAAATCTATCTCTGAGTGCACTTGGAATTTTCGGACAGTCTTCAATGGATTTCATTGAAATGCTAAAAGCTTTAAATTCGACACTCCCTGTAGAAAGTATATCGTAAAGAAAATCATTAACATATCAATAAGAACCTCGTATTATGTATTTTGTCGACGTAATAAAGAATGGAATAACCCGAAACTAATGACATTCTAAGATTTTTATTCTCATGTAGCATCAGTTCAAATAGTCAGTGGTAAACTACCTGTAAAAGCGAGGTTTATTATTATTATTATTATTATTTAAACACGGTGACCTTTCATCACAGTGATTTTCAAAGGGCCGTGTGGGTATTTACACATAGGAAAAATATTTTAAAGAATATGAAGAAAAAACTTTATGATTCTCTATTGAGAGAAGCACAAAATTTCCTCTTCGTACACAAATATCTACAATTTATAATATACAGTTATTTACATAAACACTAAAAGGATTCTAAAGCTAAATAATCTATATACATTAAAAAAGGTCGTCAAGTATTTTTCGAGTAATATTCCTAGACAATTCTGTAGAGTCAATCCTCTGTAGTTTGTCTATCGGTATTCCGTTCCAAGGCGCAGCACCTAGATAAGAAAAACTTTTTTTAAGAAAATTTGTTCTGGGCGTGGGCAAATAGAATTTTAAGTTGTTGCTTGGTAGCTGGTAATTATTGTTGTTACAAGTATTGAATAACTGTGTTAAATAATCTGGAGTTACACCTTTTGAGGCTTTGAACGTCATAGTCAATTCACGATTGTCAAGAATAGCTTAATGCGGTCTGCAATATTAAACCCCGATACACTGAAGAGCTCAAAAAAGCTCTAGAAGCCTCTGTCGAGGAGAGAGGGCATGTTTATGAAAGTCATTAAAATAATGATACCCATCAAGGATGATCAATCATTTTGGCTTACCCCAAACGCCAGCTGCGCTCTACTTAATCCAGGTAAATCAGGAAGGGATGGGATGGGGTGGGAAGTATTTATCTTTTAGTGTTACAACTTACAAGGTCATTTAAAGTAGGCTAATTTTTAATAGAAATTTAAGTATTGCATGTGCTGGACAGCCACAGTGTGGAAATATGAATCGAAAGGCCTTTTTATCGGTCAGAATATATAAAAACGTGACTCATCATATATAACTATAAAGACTTTAAATACTGAAACACGAGTTAAGAGATCTTCATCCAATTAAAAAAAACGAGTTAAAAAACGAGTTTTTCAACCCTTTATCGCTCAACGATGCCTTTAGTATTTTACTCTGGCTAACACCAGACGACTCGCTCAACGATGCCTTTAGTATTTTACTCTGGCTAACGCCAGACGATTTTACTCGTCAGTGGAGTGGCTACTGGGCGATAAAGGGTTTAATAGACTATCTCGGTTAATAGACTATCTCGGTTAACCCTTTATCGCCCAACAATGTCTTTAGTATTTTACTCTGGCTAACGCCAAACGATTTTACTCGTCAATGGAGTGGCAACTGGGCAATAAAGGGTTAATAGACTATCTCGGCTAACTCTTTATCGCCCAACAATATCTTTAGTATTTTACTCTGGCCAACGCCAGACGATTTTACTCGTCAATGGAGCGGCTACTGGGCGATAAAGGGTTAACGAACATTTATCGAAATATAGTATAAGGTTAGATATACTGCCGAAACATACAGAGAACGTAGGAGTCTAAAGTTTCGAGCGAAGGCCCTTCGTGATGCGATCGGCAAGTGATACGCATTTCGATCAGAAGGTTATATGTTTCAATTACTGATATACTCGTTTATATTTCATTTTAAATAATAAAGCTATAAGCTATATAAATCAAGGAAACTAGTGTTGAATGATAAACCTTTTAATTGAGTAATCGTTGATAATGTATCAGTTCTTGCAGTACAGTCAGTTAAAATGTGTCAGCTATAAAACGCATCTGAGAAGACTGTTAGTGTTAAGAAATCTTTTTTTTTTATTGATTCACCTATATTTTACAAACAAAAAAAGAAATAAAGTAAATTAAGTGTTCTGCAGTTTTGGGCTAGAAGTCCATTTGAAACCTTTACAGGCTTTTTGTTAAAGACCCCTAGTTTAGTTTAGTAATTAACATATTTAGATTGAGTCCGTTCAACATACATTGTATACTTTTGCATAATGATTTTAAGAAATTTATAATTACATAATATAAAATATATAAAGAAGTATACAAGCAAGAGAGTATAAAAGGTGAAATTTATACTCTCTTGATACAAGGTAACTATATAGTTCTACAATTATAGTAAGCTGGATCAAAATAAAACGTTGAAAGAAGAATAATACTTAGAATTAATAATTACTAATAATTACAAGTATTAGACTAGATAAACCTTGTTTGATAAACAAGATTTTCAGGTTTGTTCTAGGTAGTATTTTTTTAATTTGTTTTTAAAGATATTATAAGATCTAATATCTTTAAGATCTACTTTGATGTCATTCCAGCTGTCAACTCCTTTGTTGGAGAGTGTATGGTTCCTATAATTTGTTCTTTTATATATGACTTGTGTATATTTTTTTTAAATTTCTTGTACTGTATTATGATGGTGTATTTTGTTATTAACCATGAAAGAATTGTCAAATATTTCAGGTAAATCTCTAACACAGTTGTATCGAAACATGAATAAACTGGTTAGGAAGTCATTAATTTTAAATATATTTAATAAATTTAGATTTTTGAAAAGTGGTTTTGTATGATCAAAATGATTTGAATTCAATTAGACGCACAATTTTCTTTTGTATATTCACTATTTTTTGAATCCTTGTAGGATAAGTATTACCCCATATTAAATTACCATAGATGAGATATGGATAAGCTAAGGCATAATAAAAAAATTCTAATAAATCCTAACCAATCTGACGAGTTAAGGTAAAAATGTTGTTTTGTACACTTTGTGTATATCAAATACGAGTTGTCTCTTTTTTTTCAAATCGTTTTGAATAAACATTTTTAACACTTTGAAGCCTGACGACGAGTATTTAAGGTTTATTATGGCTAACGCCAGACGATTTATTCAGCACAGGGAGAGGTCCAGGCCTCAAAGTGTTTAAACGTTCATTTGTTCGTTATTTAGGTCATTTGCATGCATGTAGCCTATAGTGTACCGTTGTTTAGTGAACAGGAGGATAGAACTATGACACGGTCATGTTTACTTTCGTTAAACAAACACATTCATACAAAACAAACTAATTCACAGAGCACTCTATGGGGGTGTAATCCCGTCTATACATGTATGAAAACATGCCAAGCGAATCAAACACAAGCATCTATATATATATAAAGAAGCACATGCTTGGCGGATTGTGACCGCAACTTGTGAAAATCCCCAAAAGAAACAATATACTTCAAATTAAAAGTACTGTAATTTACTTTTTAAGACTTTAATATTCTGTCTGTCTATTTGCGGTAACCAAGATTCCTTTGGGCTTGGTGCTTCATCGACTGAAAAATGAGAAAATCTTTTGGAATTCTAACCTAACTAGACTTAATATGTTGTTATATAGACATTTTATTATTGTTACGTATAACTACACCATGTGCGGTATAATCTGCTTTTTAATCTGAATCCAGAGTTGGCCAATTTTTTTTTCTTCAGTTAGGATTTTAAGGTGTTTTAGTGCGACTTTCCTAAAAATAGCTGGAATTTTGGCTTTCGCCACATTCATAAATAGCGTGATTTTTACTTTGACTTTCCAGCTTTGCCTGCCGAGTACTAGCTGACGGACTACTCCCAACTGGTCAGCCAATGTTTTGCTGCAAATCAGAACCTTCCTTGCATCCGAATCGCGTAGTAAGAATTAATAAGCTCTCTCCTCCGCAGAGGCGCGGGCATGCGGGCGAGGGAGAAGACGCGCGAGGAATGATGGGAAGAGGGAAAGAAAAGTAGCTTCTCGCCGCTTTTTCCACCTTCCCGACGTTCCCCGCGCGCTTTACGATAGCCCGCGCGCCTGCGACAATTGCCTGCAACTAACCAGAATAGAGCCTCTGCGGAGGAGAGAGATTAATAAGTAAAAATGGCATCCATCATTTTAACTTTTCGTGCGTCAAAATTGATGGATGTTGAATGAGTGTGTTCTGCAGTTAGGTACGAGCCATAAAAGACGTCATCACTGTATTTATCACACACACACACACATACATATATATATATATATATATATATATATATATATATATATATATATATATATATATATATATATATATATATATATATATATATATATATATATATATATATATATATATATATATATATATATATATTATATATATATATATATTATATATATTATATATATATATATAAAATATTTGTTCTCAAGTTTTTGTACTCAGAAAAGTGTCTGAGTATCCCTGACGGGATTCAAACCCGCGACCTTCTGATTTCTAGACAGACGCTCTGCCGACTGAGCTACTGGGTCTCAGACGGTAGAGAGAAGGATAAATCGCGATCTGGTTCTTTTTAATGACATGGGAACTTCATACTCGAAGTTACGAACACGTCTGTCTATATATGTATATATATATTGTCTAATATATATATATATATATATATATATATATATATATATATATATATATATATATATGCAGTACTCGCAGAGGCTTCTTGAGCTTTTTTGAGCTCTTCAATATAATATAGGGGATATAGAGGTTTAATATTGCAGGGGTTTATCACACTACCGCATTACTCTATGCTCTTATAGTCTACTAAACCCCTGCAAAGGCTGCAATATTAAACCCCTATATACTGAAGAGCTCAAAAAAGCTCAAGAAGTCTCTTGCGGAGGAGAGAGTATGCGGTATATGTGTCATGCGTGCTTGACTTGGAGTCTTTTGGTATGGGCTAAATACACGAATCTGTTATATATGGAATAAGCCGTCTAGACTTTACTAAACCAACGAAAAATTTCGTTTATTTAGACTTTTAGTCTCTGGGCCACCCTGGCGTTTTGGCCATCGAGGTGTGAAACAAAGCTTTTCTTTTCCCCTTGGTCCTTTGAAGTCGTTTTCGTCAGAAAATGTCACTCGTTGCAATTGACTTTATAATCGAACAAGCAGAAAAAATGGAATAATAGAATGGACATGTTACAAATTTAGTCGTATATTAATCGTATATGAATATAAAGCATAAATACTAAGGGACACGTATCTTCGTATGAGTCACTATAAGTCGATTTCGATTTAACTCTTTCCGGTAAAATTCCAATCTACATGTAAATTATTTCACTCTGTAAAGATTGCAAGGTGTCATACGACAAGTTTTACAACCAAACTCCTATAAGATAAATCTACGACACGTGCGGTGCAACTCGTGTTGCACTTCAAGTGATTTGGCTGGCCTTCTCCGATTTTCTTCAGGCTCGCCATCTTTCTTGAAGTGATAAGTTTACTTGGCTGAGAAACTTGGCTGACAAACTTGGCTCTACAAATGGTACCTTGAAATAAGTAAAATTCCTGCCACTTGGAAGTCGTATAAGCAGATTTATTCTTTATAAGTATATAAAGTATAACATAAATATATTATAAGGCTTTCTCACAATGTTTTTCATTGCTGCAGACAACCAAAACATACACTTAGGTCTTTTAATACCATACGGTATGTCAAAGTCCTTAAGATTGTATTTTAACGATATATGTGTAGTAATAATAATAATAATAATAATAATAATAATAATAATAATAATACAAATAATAATAATACAAATAATAATAATAATAATAATAATAATACAAATAATAATAATAATACAAATAATAATAATAATAATAATAATAGTAATAATAATAATAATAATAATAATAATAATAATAATAATACAAATAATACAAATAATAATAGTAATAATAATAATAATAATAATAATAATAATAATAATAATAATAATGTAAACTTTATTTATTGGTCATTAAACGTAGAAATTACAATGATAAACCTCGCCTTTACAGGTAGTTTGCCACTGACTATTTGAACTGATGCTACATGAGAATAAAAATGTTAGAATGTCATTAGTTTCGGGTTATTCCATTCTTTGTTACGTCGACAAAATACATAATACGAGGTTCTTATTGATATGTTAATGGTTTTCTTTACGATATACTTTCTACAGGGAGTGTCGAATTTAAGGTCTTTTAGCATTTCAATAAAATCCATTGACGACTGCACTCAGAGATAGATTTATAATAATAATAATAATAATAATAATAATAATAATAATAATAATAATAATAATAATAATAATAATAATAATAATAATAATGGAAACTTTATTAAATGTCTTTTTAGATAATATACAATTGTAAATCTTGCTTATTTAAGAAGTGAAAAATACGTTCTTGTTTTATTATACAGAGGAGCATGACAGGAGCACTCACTGAAAATGTCAAGAGAATCTGATGCGTAGTTTTCGCGCTATCAACTCTCAAAATTTGCCGTGGATAGTTTGTTTTGGGGAAATTTGGGCTTCTTGGTAACAATGCCTTATGACGTACGCAGATGGATCATTAATAGTGAAATCTATTGTTCTTATGCATATATGTTCATAAGCATTGTTACCGAAAGCCCAATTTTTCTCCAAGAACGAACTAGCCATGGCACTAAACTTTAAGAGTTAATAGCGCGAAAACAACGCATGAGATTCTCTTGAAATTTTCAGTGAGTGCTCCTGCCATGCTCCTCTGTACAAGAAAACAGCAAAAATGCCAACGAATTTTTTATTTCATAGACACTTTAAAACTGTCGGTAGTTTACCAACCTTTTTGCTCTGCGATATCTAAAATACACTGCCTACGCAGCACTCTGCTCTTGAATTATAAGCTGATTTGATTTTGCATGGGCTGTACTTCGCCCAAATATGTGTATCACGTATAGAAAATTAAGACCCCGTTTACACGATGCCGGTACAATTTGAAAACGGAACAAAATCATGCCGGTGTGTAAATACAGGCCAAAACGTCTTGCGTTTACACGGTGCCGGTATAATATAATGACGGATTAGCATGTGACTATTCTCTTCCAATGAGTATTGAGAAGACTTTATGAATACTGCTGGTCGTATATATCGTGCTTACCGTCATCAAACTGTTACGGCACGGGCGTTTACACGATACCGGTTAGTGTTCCGTTTTCATTTCATGCCGTCAAGGAACCCGTCTTCATTTTGTGCCGTTTTCATGTCATTTTTGTGCCGGTATCGTGTAAACGCAAGGCCTAAACGGCATGATTTTATTACGTTTTCAAATTGTACCGGCATCGTGTAAACGGGGTCTAGAACTATAGATTATTATGTGTCACTTTGTAAATTAACCTACCTGGCCAAAAAGGATCCATTTATTACTAACACATATTATAATATAGTGATTGTATGTGCTGTCATTACAACAGGAAGTTACCAAACAAATTATCACCGAGAAGAAAGTAAGAAAATGCATTTGATTTCTATACTAAATATTGTTTTATCAACTTCAATTTAATTACAAAAGAGCTCAGTTAGGCAATTCTTGTCCGCATACTTTTGTATGACAACACGGTAAACATATAGGATTACTTTAGTAAGAGCTGTGTATCTAAATAACCACTAAAAAGTATAAAACACGCGCACACCATAGTAACCCAGGATTGCTTGGCGAGTTGTTTTTTGTTTGATAATCATATATCAAGATATTTTGAGGTTTTATCCTCTAAATTAAAAATGCGACGTTTTGCGAACGATCAACATACACGTCTCGGTAAATTCAGCATGAAGTACTAAAGCGCATTTGTAAAGCATGTAAGCGCATGTAGTTGTGAAATATTTCTAAAATGTTGCATTTAAGTGAGTTGAACACTTTGCGGCCTGGACTTCTTCCTGTGCTGAATAAAATCGTCTGGCGTTAGCCAGAATAAAATACTAAAGACTCGTCTTCAGGCTTCAAAGTGTCAAAGAGATAGGTTTTAACACTTTGAGGCCTGGACCTTTCCCTTGCTGAATAAAATCGTCTGGCGTTAGCCAGAATAAAATACTAAAGACTCGTCTTCAGGCTTCAAAGTGTTAACAATGGTATCACACCAGGATTACCTCATTAAATCAATACGTTGACATTGATCATATCCAAAGAAATTTTACAGTAAAATAGATAAATATGCCAAGATACGATTCAGAATAGCTGTCTAAACTAATAAAGCAACTTTTCATCAAATTCAGGAATATACTTACAGAATAGACATTCAAACGTGATTTGAAGAACGTCTATGCTGTAAGTATATTCCTGAATTAGATGAAACGTTGCTTTGCGGTTAGTTTAGACAGCTATTCTGAATCGTATTTTGGCATATTTATCTACTTTACTGTAAAATTTCTTTGGATGTATCAACGTCAACGTATTGATTTAATGAGGTAAGGTGTGAACCACTGTTAAGGTGGGGGTCTACCTAAACTTTGGAAATAATGGTTGACTGGGTTCATATGCATGCTAATCCATGGATGTTCATACCAACCCAGCATATTATACATCGAAAGAAAGCTTATTAAACAAAGATTACAAATAAAATAATTTTAGATGCTTTAATTTAAAATTGACCCTGAAATAAGGTGAAGAGTGTGAGCCCGTGATCAGAAAAAACCCCGTTTAGTCAAGAAAAAATATCTCATGACCATTTTGGTAAATTATTTGTTTAATGATTTTTATGAACTACATAAACAGGAGATTGTTTTCAGCGATTGAATTTTTAATATTGCATCCTGGTTGTCCACAGTGCTATTGTGAAAATTGAGAAAATTTAAGATCGAAAAATATTGTTGATTTTTTCATCATATTTTCTGTCATTACAACATATACCAAATTCTATCGCTGAAAACACTCACCTGCTTGTGTAGTTCATAAAAAATATTAAACACAAATAAGTTACCAAAATGGTCATGAGATATTTTTTCTTGACTAAATGCTTTTTTTTTATCACGGGTTCATACTCTTCACTTTATTTCAGGATCAATTTTAAATTAAAGCATCTAAAATTATTTTATTTGTAATCTTTGTTTAATAAGCTTTCTTTCGATGTATAATATCCTTGGTTGGTATGAACACCCATGGATTAGCATGCATATGAACCCGGTTAAATGCAACATTTTAGAAATATTTCACAACTAAATGCGCTTACATGCTTTACAAATGCGCTTTAGTACTTCATGCTGAATTTACCGAGAATTGTATGTGGATCGTTTGCCCAACGTCGCGTTTTAGAGGATAAAACCTCAAAATATCTTGATATATTAAAATTATCAAACAAGAAACAACTCGCCAAGCAGTCCTGGGCTACCTATGTGCATATTATAAGCAATATTGAGTATTTCACTCGATTACATAGCATGTTCTAGGGATATGGGGTGAAGCAAAAATTTTTAGTTAAACAGTAAATTTATTTTTTGAATTCATCTGGAGTATGTGTATTTTCGTTAACTCTTTAAAAACAGGAAAAGTTTGAAATGAATGGTCATCATTTTTACAATCAGCAATTATTTGTCTTTCTTGACTGGAAATTTGAGATACATACCGCTAAAATTCGCCACGCACTAATCAATCTCCCAAAACATACCCTCAACATCTCATGTAACCTTAACAACCAAGACACTGCATGCCTACGACGTCCCCTACGACGTCCCCTCGAGAGCCAGACTTGATCCAAGTCTAAGCACCGTCTTGTGGCTTCTTTATACTCTCAGCGTAAAGCCTGTCAAGTTTAGTAAAGGGACGGATAGGGCGGTCAAATACTAATCCTACTAAAGTCAGGTTAGCACTCATAATAGGCTTTTTTTGTTAGGCGACCCAGAAAAGTACACTTTGCGAATTGGCTGTGTTGTTGTTGTTGCTAGAGGTATCTGTAAATTTCGCGCCTATATATATATGAAAAATTTCTGAATCATCATGTTACAGGCCAGAAATTATATAATCAGCCTTGGCTAAACATGGCTTCAGTTTCAAGATTTTAATTTCAGCTTGCACGTTATATTTTACTTTGGTCTTTGCATTTAATTAAAGTACAAGTGACCTACGATCGTAACTTATTTAATTAGACATTTACGAGTACATGCGTGGCATTAATAACGAAATGCATCTCATTATATGAATGTTAGAAAACATAGTTCTCCAACTAGCGATAACATAAAACGTTACCAAAACATATCGTTAGCCTTAGGTAATACTTTGTGATACTCTTAGTATAAAGCGCACCACTCACGATCGGCTTTTCTTCGACATGTTTTTCGTTTCCAAGTTTACTTTTATTTGCTCGCAGACACAAACTGACAAGCTTTTCGTTTGACAAGAAGTGCTTGTTGGAAGACCGTCACGTCACAGCGCACTCAACTTCGTAGTCTACTAGCATTTAATTTCGTTTTGAAATTTGAGTCTTTCAAAAGTTCGCTGTACCCCAGAGGTGAATATAATCGTTTGGCGTTAGCCAGAATAAAATAGCAAAGATCGATTCGGACAGGAAAGAGCCAGGGAGATAGTTTATAACTCATTCCTGTCCGCTTCAGCTGCTTTTTCGCAGTAGAGAAAAACTTGTCTAGTCTTCGTACGTCAAATAAAATTTACGAAGGAAAGTTTTTTTAAGGGAGAAAACCTAATTGTTCCTTGCGCACATAAGCTAAGTAAAGCTAAACCAAGGAATTTGTAAGAGTCTGTTTGGGGCTTTATACAGTTGTGATTACTATGGAAAAACGGGACAATGTTAGCATCGGGGTGCAGTCAACTCCTATTTTATTCGCAGCACAATTAAACCAGACAAATTTTATGTTGACACAGCAATGTTAAAAAGAAATTAAATTAAATATAAGACGTTTAAGTACGTATTTGAAAATGATTTCAGACTTCATTTCTAATAAACGTCAGCATTAATTTGAACACTTTAATTATAGTATATGTTTAATTTAGTAGTCGTCGTACATCGCTGTTGTACTTTCAATTTTAAATTAAAAATGCGGCGAAGATCTTTCGTCAGAGAGAAACACGTATAGTGACAAAGCCAAGCCCAAAGCCAATCGAACCTTCGCTCGAAATGTCGCCGATCAAGTCTTACAACAATTACAACTTAATGGAAACGCTTGTTGTAATCCAATCGGCGACAGTCGGCGACTGTTGTAGAAGTTGAATCAGGTTCAACTTCTACAATAATTACAACAGTCGCCGATGCGACAACACTGAGTTAATGGAAACATCAATCGCCGACAGTCGGCGACTTTTTGCTAGATGTTTGCAACGTAAAACACAAAATTATTTACAAAAACCGGCCAAATTCTTTCAAAAAACCCTCGATTTTGTTAAAGAACTCTACTAAATGACTAGTTCAAAAACTTGAATGCCGTACGCCAGCTCAAATGTTTGCAACTGTCGTCAAACGTTGACAAAACATGAGATTTAAGCGGCGAAGTTACTGAACTTGTAAATAATGCTAATTGTTATATTGTTATATAAACTGTGAAAATGATCACAAACAAAGTTTTAGTCATTCAATTTGTTTTTGAATATCAAACTTAGCTCATCTGAATTTTGTCAAAACCGAGAAGTCCGAACGAATCGGCGATTTGAATTACAACAATTACAACTATATGGAAACACGACTGTCGTAAAAGATCGCAAACAATCGCCGATCAATCGCCGACTGAATTACAATCACGGCCTATAAGTAGCACATTACTACTTTTTTATACTTATATACGCAACAATTAAGACATGAGTAAAACTGTGCATCTAAATGATCTTTGAGCTATATTTTAGTCAGAAAAATGCTCATATCCGAGCCACCACGCATCTCTAGTCTTAAAACAACAAATTGACATCCATTTACGACATTAACATATATCAAACTTGCGTTTAGCGGTATAGAATGTCACACATCGAGCTACATGCACGTTTTAATCATCTGACTGATTCCCATGCGTAGCTTAATGATTAGAGCGTCTCACCGGAGATCAGAAAGTTTCATGTGGGTTCGAGTCCCACCGCTTGGGAACCCAGAAATTCAAACTGTTTCTCGAAGTCGAAGAACATTCACAGATAATTCTCTTATATCCGAACTAACATACATCTCCTCTCGAAACAACGTGCATTAGGCATCGACTGAATTAAACCGACGACGTTCAAACTATCCGAGTCCCAATTGAATATATATATATATATATATATATATATATATATATATATATATATATATATATATATATATAATATAAGCGTCTCACCACCGAACAGAAGGTTGTGGGTTGGAGTCCCGGCTTGAAAATTCAGGAATATTTCTTCTGAGTAGTAGAGCTCGAGGAATATGTACACATGCACAATTCTCATCACGAGCTAGCATGTATATCAGGCTCTTCTCTTAACTCATTCCTGCCCGAGGGCTTCCCCAGAGATGAGTAAAATCGTCTGGTGTTAGCCAGAATAAAATACTAAAGACCAATTCGGACAGGAAGAGTTAGAGAGAGAGTTTATAACTCATTCCTATCCGAGGGCTTCCCCAGAGGTGAATAAAATCGTCGGGCGTTAGCCAGAATAAAATACTTAAGTCCAATTCAGACAGGAAAGAGTTAATATGGCTAAAACTGTTTGCGTCGCCAATACTTAATATGACTATAATCAAAAAGTGCATAGTGCATGTATACTGCATTTATAGGCCTTATAGACATAGTATCTTATCGTTCATAATTGTATATCATTGTATATAGAAAAACTCTTGAAGTTCTAGCCAGCCATCTTCGATGCATCAAGTTCAAAAGTTTATTATTTTATGGGCTTTGGCAATTGTTCTTCGAGCAGGCATTGAACAGAGCACTTGTTTCAAACAGAGGTAGTATAAAGGCGTATCTGTAGTGAAAGATAAATAATCATAATCTCAAAGCAGAGGGTTAGCAGCTTTAGTCCACACATCCGACAAGCCTGTGTAAACACTGCTTTTCTTGATTTCGGGCTTAAGCCGTGAAGGATTTGCACTGTTTTTGTCTGGGACTGTCTTGGGAAGCTTTTTAGTAACATTGTGTTACAATTAGACGATGATATACTCCAGCTAAATAAAAACCTCGCAGGTTTTCTTGAAAGCCTCGAAAGACGCCGGCACATACTCGAAAATTGATTGTTGTATAACATATAGGCAGCTGTTTTCAAGCAATTCAGAAAATTAGGGTCGGGGTTGTACAAAATACACGAAAACTATAGCCCATGTATCTATAGGTTGATCCCCTAGCAGAAAAGTCGGTACAAAAAATATAGTCATATATATAACGCATATTATAATCACTACTTTTTAATTCAATGTAACTTTCTGTACAATGGCTGAAATAAATACCTTACTATATACAAGTTGATACGTTAAATGTCCCTCCTAATCAATTGTCTCCGCTGTTTTTGGTCATATATAATCAGTTTAGACGCTAACGACTTTACAAAACAGACTTGGTTGCACTCGCGTGTGCGCACAGTACCCTATAGCACTCGTTTTAATTTAAATTAGATTAGATTAGATTCCTATTCTGCATTTTTTAAGCATACAACTACATGTAAACTCGAACATCGTGAACCAGCTCAGTTTTGTTCGTGTTCATGATATGGATTAGAATTCTAGCCTTAATATACTCTCTATATAGATCTATTCATTCAAGCTTAAATATCAATGTTCTATAGTTGTTCCTGTTGGTAAAAATCAAGTTTACCGTGTTTCGCCGCCTTCAAATGGCTCACCAAGTATGGCACGAACTCGTGTAGTACCGTGGGGTCGGTAGATGAGAATAGACGTTACAGAAATCTGTATGAGGTGGAAAATAGGACGTGTAGTTTCCAACAGGATTGTGGTAGACCAGGCCGTCTCGGACTAACATTGGAATAGGGACGGTCTGGGACATACGTAACGTATCGAAGCCGTCGTCTCCGTGTTCGCTGATGTGTCTTTTTTGCTTGTAACGATGGTTTTGAAACCAGATTTTCACCTGTGTTGGTGTTAGGCAGATCATTCTCGCTAGGTGCTCGCGTTCGGGCGCAGAAAGATAGCGTTGTTGGCGAAAACGACGTTCCAATTCGAAGGTCTGGGCTTTCGTGAAAAGCACTCTTCGTTTCCTTTTCTTTTGTTTTATCTTGGAGATATCTTGTGACTCGGCGACATCCGTGAAGGGCAAATGTCTGGCTTGTTTCTCTGTTCAAAAGAAACAAAGTAACGTCAGCTTCTTGCTATACGAAAAACTAGCTAGTATATCTATGGTCTATATTCCTTTCATTCGAAAACACTTTGGTCAAGAACTATGGCTTTGTGTTAATTCGAAAGGGATGACACCTCATTGTCTTCACTGCCAACCCACCACACACATTGTGTAGTGTTCAACTAGTTTGAATCGTGACACGATAACCTCGTATTAAAACAATAAAACCCCTCGTTCTTGGCCTTCAAACAATAAAATACATCACCCTATTATTCAACAATAACACTGTCTTTTCCCGAGGCCAATTTACTTGACGAAGAGGAAGTGCTCAAACCAATTGGCGACTTGTGACCTTTAAACCGGCCAACGCCATTTTTTCTCGCCGTTCCAGGTAAATGCTTAGCTTGCCTGTAAGCCTTCGTTATCCTTAGATCTACGTATATGTCTGGTATATATAGAAGTAGTGTTCTACGTTAAGAGAGGAATGGGTAGATGAGACGTTTTTACCTCTTAAACTCGACTCTTTAGTTTCGCAACTTGGTGGTCTTCGCTGGTTTTCTGTCGAAGACCTTTTGAATTCGGTCGTAGTCGTAACTCCTTTCATTGCTTCAGTCTCTTTTGAATCTCCTCTATCCTTTGTCTCTGGCATGTCGAGTATGTCTCGAACTGAGAAAGACTTTCGATTCGGGATCTCCATGTTGGTGCGACTGACCTGAGCGACGGCGAGCGAGTGAAATGAAGGGGAGCAGGGTTCGGACGCGAAAAAGCTGTTCCGAGCCTTTCAACGCTAAGTAGACAGTGTAATTATATTTAAAGAAGGCCTGGGACAAAAGACGTGTGTCAGCTCGACACTTCGCTAACTGACGATAAACATTTCAACAGTCAAACATGTCAACTAAGCAGTGTGGTCACTCACCATTGACACACAAAGAAAACAAACCCAAATCCTCTCCAATAATGGTAATAGTGCCTGGCAGGGATTACAAAAAAGACTTGAGCTACTGTCGTTATTAACTACACTTCTCCAATACTTCTCTCGTTTCTGAATTCTCAACCTCTTAACTTCTGAGTGCGTACATCCGTGACAGGTCCAAATTCTTTCTGTTGTGTAAAACACCATGGCCAAAACATCCAACCCTCCAGACATGTGAGTGTGAACTGTCGGATGTGTACGAATGCAAGGAGTGTTAATTCGTGCGAAATTGCTGACTGAGAAATCCCATTAACTTAACCAAATACCTTGTTCTCTATTCTCTTTTCTCTATGTGTCTGTAAAGACGCGAGTGTCTGTAAAGTTTGAATAGACACGACTAAAGTTTATAGAAAAGCTTTTTTGCTGTTAGACTCGGGTAAACTTGCGTTTTGGGCCTGTTTACTGAGCATTGTGGTGACCGGATGCACCCCAACGTTTGGCACATTTGGGTTATTGACACGGTCCGAAATTTGATGAAACGATCAACTCGCTTTGGAATGGTTTCGAATGTGGGAGGTGTGAACACTTCACAAACATGCCAAGCGACTTAACTGTAGTTTAATTTACTTAATCGGTCTGTAAGTGGTAGCGTCTACGGTCAACAACAATCGATTATCGCTTGTGTTTAGCTCGACAAACAAGAAAACTAACAAAAGACTGGAACGACATTAATTTAATAAACTACTCTCTCGTCCAATCTTTGCTTTATTCCATGCAAACTTCGTGCTAGAATGCTCGGTTTCAATTCAGCTTGGGTTTAAAGAAACATTAAAATTCTTGTGCTATCTCGCCTCGAGATTCACGCGGTTTATATGACGACTATTTTTTCTTTCTTTTAACCAGTCCATAACTTGGCACAGTCTAAGGTATAAATACCTTAATTAACCTTGCTCCACTATCTGAGTTGTATAGTTAGAGCGTCTGGCTAGCGTCAGAAAGTTGTGGGTTCGAGTCCCGCTTAGAGCTCAGAGTTTTTCTGAGTATTACTAACTAACACAGCTTGTACAGCAAACAACTGACAATTATTACTAACATCAAGCTGCAATTTCTGAAACTAATTATCTACGATTGTTTGAAGTAATCAAGTAAGAGGAAAGACCCTCAATAATAGATTGATATTTCATCGATTAATCAACCTTTTAAACATCGAAAGGTCATTCGCCGAATCTTGAAGTGCTGCACGTCTGCAATGGTCGCCGTGAGTTATATCACAGGAAAAAATGTTCAAACTTCAACATCACCTAAGGCTAAGTAATCGGTCTTAATAACTGATAAGATTGGGAAGAATTTAATATTACATCATTTGGTTTTAGCCAGTTTAGCCAGTTTAACCGTCTGTAGGACG
>OZ036003.1:15220832-15370832 GCA_964035015.1 Corallium rubrum
CATGGTATATTGTTTGATTGGACAAGTTGGTGTGGATTTGCGTATTTAAATCAATGGGATGTAACGTATCCAGATAATAGCATTGGGTTCACTCACTTGAACATCTCTTTTATCATCTTAAACAGTGAGTACAACTTCACCTTTATTCATATATATATATATATATATATATATATATATATATATATATATATATATATATATATATATATATTCTAGGGATTTATGAGTGAAATGCCCAATATTACTTCTAATAAACCCAATTCTCTCCTGGCATTACCACCTTAATATATACAGAACTTGCGATCAAGCTCTCGGCAACGGCCTCCGTGGTTCAGTGGGTTCAATTCCTGCTGGAAGGCCTGTGTAGTTGCATCTTTCGCAACTGGTCCCGGTTTGGTCTTATAATGTATATATTCTTCACTCGAATTTTCCTTCACCATAAATCCCTAGAACATGCAATGTAATCGAGTGAAATGCCCAATATTACTTCTATCTATATATATATATATATATATATATTTCCATATGATCGTATAAGCACTAATGTTAAAATAAACTTCAAATAAACGACAAAATTTTTAATGGTATACATGTTTCGGCAAAGCTTATGCCATCTTCAGTACGAGTGATTATAGAATATTTACAAGTGATATTTATATGTTAACTAAGGCTAATTAAAAATACAGAGGTATGACTCATCTAATGGATTTGCTAGGTGTTACGCCAGGTATAGAGATGCTAATTACAGAGTTGATAAATCCAGACAATATTCACAAACAAGGTATATAGAGATGCTAATTACAGTGTGACAAATAATCTTACAAATGAAAAAAAAAAAGAAAAAAAGCGAAAAGATAATAGACTGTGAATTATAAACTAAAAATCGTGTTCAAATGATGGACTTGAATATTAAGTTCAGGTTTGAGTTTCTTAATGTGTAGAGCTTCTTTAAGTTTAAGAGATATAATAGAGTTAGCAGAGTCTAAGATTTTGAAGCAAGAGGAGTTATACTGATTTTTGCAAGAAGATGATTGTTCGAGATGTTTAAAGATGTGTGAATTTTTGTCGGTATGAGTGTGTTCCTTCATCCTAGTGGTAAGGTGGCGAGTGGTTTCGCCAATATAACGGGAATTACATCCCGCGCAAGTGAATTGATACACCACAGAGGATTTAAGTTCACTGGGAATTGGGTCTTTGAAACTAAAGAGGTTCTTAATTTTATACGAGGAAAAAACAAGTTTGATATCTAAGTCAGTGCATAACCGTTGAATAAGGGATCTCAGTTTGCGTTGTGTAATTTTGGACTGAAAGCCAATGTATGGAAGTTTGAAATAGCGTGGTTTTTGTTTTTCATCGGCTGTCACGGTATTGGTTTTGTTGGAAACGTTGTTCTCATTGAATTTTCGAATGACATGGTCAATTACATGAAAAGGAAATAAGTTACGTTTGAGCGTAAAAATGAGTTGTTTGAGATCTTGTTTGAAACCATTTTCTGTGTTATTTATTTTCCGTATCCTATCAAGTAATGTGTTGATTAGGCCAGTTTTATAATTTAACGGAGTAAAACTTAAAAAATTCATGAGGAGCCCTGTGTATGTTTTTTTATGAAAGATAGATGTAGTACAAGCAGGATTCGATGATTTAGTCACCAACACATCTAGAAAGGGAAGTTTGTCATTTTTTTCTTTTTCAAGTGTAAATTTGATATCATCATGTTGACGGTTTAAATACTCAAAAAATAGCATGGCATCATTCTCGTTGTTAAATACACAGAAAGTGTCGTCAACATACCTACGATAAAACAAAACACTGGGGCCATCGTAATTGTTTAACCAAATTCGTTCATAATAACCCATGAAGAGATTGGCGAGTACTGGTGCTAAAGGGGAACCCATAGCTACTCCATCGATTTGGTCATAGAATAAACCATCAAATAAAAAGTGGGTTTGTGAGGTGGCAAATAGAAATAGTTGTTTGAGATCTTTTCTGCTAATTGGAAATTTTGGTTGGTTTTTGAAAATAAGATTTAGCGCGATATCAATTGTTTCAGTTAACGGAATGTTTGTGAACAGACTTTCTACATCGAAAGATATGAAGAATTTGTTACTGGAATCAAAATTTAAAAAATCTTCAACGAACGAAAAAGAGTCCTTAGTTGTATGATCGTCAGGTATGAGTGGATTGAGAATGGAACATAGATACTTAGCTAGTTTGTAATTGTAAGCGTTAGTAGATGATACGATAGGTCTAAGAGGAGGTGCTTGGTTAGATTCCCGATGTTTATATGAAGCTTAGGTAAACCATAAAATCTAGCTGGTTGCGAGCCTTTAGGAGAGATATTTTGATATGTGCTATCATCTAGAGAACCTTGGTTTTTTAGTTTCCTAAGAAGACGTTGAAGTTTGGCTACGCTCTTTAGAGAAGCCAAACTTCAACGTCTTCTTAGGAAACTAAAAAACCAAGGTTCTCTAGATGATAGCACTTATCAAAATATCTCTCCTAAAGGCTCGCAACCAGCTAGATTTTATGGTTTACCTAAGCTTCATATAAACATCGGGAATCTAACCAAGCACCTCCTCTTAGACCTATCGTATCATCTACTAACGCTTACAATTACAAACTAGCTAAGTATCTATGTTCCATTCTCAATCCACTCATACCTGACGATCATACAACTAAGGACTCTTTTTCGTTCGTTGAAGATTTTTTAAATTTTGATTCCAGTAACAAATTCTTCATATCTTTCGATGTAGAAAGTCTGTTCACAAACATTCCGTTAACTGAAACAATTGATATCGCGCTAAATCTTATTTTCAAAAACCAACCAAAATTTCCAATTAGCAGAAAAGATCTCAAACAACTATTTCTATTTGCCACCTCACAAACCCACTTTTTATTTGATGGTTTATTCTATGACCAAATCGATGGAGTAGCTATGGGTTCCCCTTTAGCACCAGTACTCGCCAATCTCTTCATGGGTTATTATGAACGAATTTGGTTAAACAATTACGATGGCCCCAGTGTTTTGTTTTATCGTAGGTATGTTGACGACACTTTCTGTGTATTTAACAACGAGAATGATGCCATGCTATTTTTTGAGTATTTAAACCGTCAACATGATGATATCAAATTTACACTTGAAAAAGAAAAAAATGACAAACTTCCCTTTCTAGATGTGTTGGTGACTAAATCATCGAATCCTGCTTGTACTACATCTATCTTTCATAAAAAAACATACACAGGGCTCCTCATGAATTTTTTAAGTTTTACTCCGTTAAATTATAAAACTGGCCTAATCAACACATTACTTGATAGGATACGGAAAATAAATAACACAGAAAATGGTTTCAAACAAGATCTCAAACAACTCATTTTTACGCTCAAACGTAACTTATTTCCTTTTCATGTAATTGACCATGTCATTCGAAAATTCAATGAGAACAACGTTTCCAACAAAACCAATACCGTGACAGCCGATGAAAAACAAAAACCACGCTATTTCAAACTTCCATACATTGGCTTTCAGTCCAAAATTACACAACGCAAACTGAGATCCCTTATTCAACGGTTATGCACTGACTTAGATATCAAACTTGTTTTTTCCTCGTATAAAATTAAGAACCTCTTTAGTTTCAAAGACCCAATTCCCAGTGAACTTAAATCCTCTGTGGTGTATCAATTCACTTGCGCGGGATGTAATTCCCGTTATATTGGCGAAACCACTCGCCACCTTACCACTAGGATGAAGGAACACACTCATACCGACAAAAATTCACACATCTTTAAACATCTCGAACAATCATCTTCTTGCAAAAATCAGTATAACTCCTCTTGCTTCAAAATCTTAGACTCTGCTAACTCTATTATATCTCTTAAACTTAAAGAAGCTCTACACATTAAGAAACTCAAACCTGAACTTAATATTCAAGTCCATCATTTGAACACGATTTTTAGTTTATAATTCACAGTCTATTATCTTTTCGCTTTTTTCGTTTTTTTTTTTTTCATTTGTAAGATTATTTGTCACACTGTAATTAGCATCTCTATATACCTTGTTTGTGAATATTGTCTGGATTTATCAACTCTGTAATTAGCATCTCTATACCTGGCGTAACACCTAGCAAATCCATTAGATGAGTCATACCTCTGTATTTTTAATTAGCCTTAGTTAACATATAAATATCACTTGTAAATATTCTATAATCACTCGTACTGAAGATGGCATAAGCTTTGCCGAAACATGTATACCATTAAAAATTTTGTCGTTTATTTGAAGTTTATATATATATATATATATATATATATATATATATATATATATATATATATATATATATATATATA
Organism: Corallium rubrum; assembly: GCA_964035015.1. Classification (NCBI taxonomy): domain Eukaryota; kingdom Metazoa; phylum Cnidaria; class Anthozoa; order Scleralcyonacea; family Coralliidae; genus Corallium; species Corallium rubrum. The sequence continues at coordinate 15,225,180 of OZ036003.1, forward strand.
TATATATATATATATATCGTCGACCCAGTCTCGTCAGTAGCGGATTCTGCAGCAACAAACTCCTTCAAAACTAACTACTGATGAATCTACCGATAACTATTCATGCCGAAACACTTCTCCGCTACCTGTTTTTGTTACCCGTCTACGTATTAATGTCAAGTAACCTGGAAAAAAATTCTGAAACTAAATAATCTGGACATATTATGCCTTGAAATCCTTCAATCTATGACTATTTCTAGTTTTATATTTATGTATTTTAATTCCTACGGGGGAGCGCCTCGCATGGGTCCTCGAGCCCCGTTCGCGCTCTTCCCGTTTGGATATCTTCATATATATTGTAAACTATCCAATAAAGTTGTTTAAAAAAAAAATTTAAAAAAATTACCAGTTTCGGGCCTGTAGGCTAAATAAAATTCACAGGCCTTTATGACGATATTTTCCGGAAATTTTTTTGAACTTAGAGTCTCGGAAACGCCATTTCCTGCATTCTGAGGCAGTGTACGATACGGCCTGATATTCGTATAACAACTAATCTTAATAAAAAATCCATTCTCTGGAAATTACGCCGGGCCTCTTACAAGCTCGGGCCTGTAGGCTTCAGCCTACTCCGCCTACTGGGTATTCCAAACTTCCTTTCTTAATAGATCCACTAGAATCTGGAACATACTTCCTGGGGAATTACGATATAACTCCATAACCATTAACCAATTTAAGATTTTGCTTTTCAATTATTATTTTACTGCCTTGGATATAAACTATGATGTAGATGACCCCAGATCTTGGAAATCCATATGTTTAAAGTGCAATACTGCTCGCAGTCTAGCTAGCCCTATCTCTTGCTGTTTTTAATAATTGTAACTTAACTTAACTTTAGCTGATTTGATCTTCAGTTAATTAATTTTGTATGTCTTTGTTAACGGGCCCGCAGTAATTGGTGTATACTGTTGCGGTGACCCTGCCATTTATTATTTTATACATAAACTGAAAACAAAACAACAACAATCGTATTACGCGGGGTTGGCCGGCGGCTACCCACAGCTGTTTCCTCCACTTCTCTCTCTCCGGAGCATCCTCCCTTTTCAACCCACAATCTCTCATATCCCTTTCCACCACCTGACTCCATGTCATCCTCGGCCTTCCTCGTCCTCTTGTACCTTCCACCTCGAGCGACATGCTCTTCTTCACCCATGCAGTCACCAGTCATATATTATTTTATACATGGCGAATTAAATAAATAAATAAATACACATCTTTCCTAGGTAGTCTTCGTAACTTATTTATATATATATATAGATAGATACACGCTGTTACGCAATCTCCAGTCAGTTCCCTTATCATTTAAGCTATTGCAATCTACTTTGGACATCAGTGCGTTTGATTGTGTCCTTCATCAAGTCGAGACAGTGCCCAAAGCTAGACCGTTGACGTAAGTTTTGGAGACAAAGTTCTGCCATTTGAAGTGGGATAATTTTAGTATAATCATGGATGCACCTGTGAATGTTAATACGGGATTTATTACGTTGTTGGTTTTTTTCATGAAAAACCTGGCACTTGAAAATTGTCACCCTGGCTCCTCCTTCTCCTTCGTTCTCGATTATCGCGGTAAAGGCCTGGCCAAACGCTTTCAACATTTCTTTCAACATCATTCAACCCCATTCAACAACGTTCAACATCGTTCAACAGGGGTGGCCAAACGCTTTCAACATGTTGAATCACGGTTGAATTCAACAATGTTGAACGATGTTGAATGAAATGTGGAAAGCGTTTGGCCAGGCCTTAATAATCAGAATATTTTGAAACAAAATTATTCCCTCAGAAAAGGGAGTACAATTAACTTCTTTTATATATATATATATATATATATATATATATATATATATATATATATATATAAGTAATATTGGGCATTTCACTCATAAATCCCTAGAATATATATATATATATATATATATATTTAAGTACTATTATCAAATGATACAACCACGCGTGGTTTGTATCATATTTCAAAACTCATTAATAATTCATGAGGAAAATTCAAAAGAAATTAATGTTTAATCAGTGTCTTTATATGTGATAAAGATACCTCCTGATTACATAAACTTTAGCTTTGATTTTCACGGCTTAGACAAGGTTATTTTTCAAACTTACTACGCCAATGAACTTACCAAGTGGTTCGTTTTTGAAGCCATTCAATAAACTCGCAGTTCGTGTTTTATCAGATATAAAAACACTCGCCTTCGCCTCGTGTCTTTATATCTGATAAAACACTCCTGCTCGTTTATACAGTACATACATCCTCCTTCACGGTCATGATTTCTTTTGTGTTTTCTTCATGAATTATTAATGAGTATTTTAAATATATATATATTATATAGATGCGAGTGTTTTACAAGAGAATATGCAGTGTCGTATTTTCCATATCCTCACTAGTGAAGATATCGATGACGTCATTAAGAATTTTACCTCTTTTGCATTGAATTTATATAATAAAAAGAAAATTACACGCTGGCTTGAAGATATGAATTTTATCTTCTCGTGGTAAAAACGATATTTTACTCATTCGCTACGCTCATTCGTAAAATATTGTTTTCACCACTCGAAGATAAAATCCATATCTTCGCACCACCGTGTAATATCCTCTCTATATACGTATAAGTATAGGTTATTTTGAGGCCACGAGGGGATATGTGAAGACTTGTAATTTATCTTCCTTTCCTAAAATTTCGTCTTCATGGACTTTTTTGCCGTTAAGTTGACGGAAGTGACGTCAAAAGAGGAATTCGTCTGTACAAAAACCACTTTACACATTCCTCCTTTGACGTCACTTCCTTCAACTTTCCGAGAAAAAGTCCATGAAGATGAAATTTTAGAAAAGGAAGATATATTACAAATCTTCTCAGAAGGTTCCAAATATCCCACTTTAATCTCTGTCGTTGTTTGTTTAGTTAAACAAATATCGAATTCTTTACCTCGTAATAAAAGACTTGACCCAAAGTGCTTATGAAACAGGTATATATTAACGTTAAATACATTAAATGGACAAACTAAAAGCATTCTTAGCATACTAAGCTTTAATTTTACAACATGACATTTCCGCGATTATGAATAAGATTTATTGCTTTCACTGCTATATACATACATTATATATGTACTTCATTAATCGATTTGCTTGGTAGTCTGCCAAAATACATAATTCATTTATTTATGAACAACATTCTGCATGAGAGAGACGCCAAATTGAGCAGTCCCGCATGATTTAAATGGGGGCTCTGTATACATTACATATATATAAGTTAAAGATATGTGTAGATACATATATGTACAGCTGACAGGGGCGTAGGAAGCTTGATAAACTTAGGGGGGAGGGCGACTCCCACGAGGCGCCGAGCGTGAAAATTTTGAAAATTTGGAGTCTCTACAATCATGGAAATAATATACGTAGACTTCTTATGTAAAGCATGTCCTTTTAGCATTGTTGGAGGCCAGTTGTTAAAGATTTAAATATTCACTGCCAAAATAGTTTGAAATAGTCCTCCCTTCCCCCCAAACACAATGTTGATCATAACATAAACCTCTGGATGTGATTTCACGCACACAACAACATTGTATAGGGGGAGGGGGGGGGGGGGAACATTCGGGAAATTATTAGATAGTCTACGAATTAATTTCCATGATTGTAGATCGTCGCTGAAAATGGCATTTTCCGGCAGAGTCTTCTCTATGCTTCTCTACCTCTTTCGTTAGGCCCTTTCATTAATTCTTTCCCCTACTACAGCAATAGGACGCCGGAACGATAGAAGGATAGGGGGAAAGAATTTGCATGCAGTCTGACGCCAAACCGTTTTACTCGTCAAAAAGTGAACCTTTATAGACATCCTAGGCGGCAATAGATTAAGAATTAGTTATCATAGTTGAACTCAATGTAGTAGGTTTTTACCAGTAGTATATTCAGAACGTATATTTTACGAATGTTTCAAACATCAAGACATCGGATAATTTATAACTCCCTCCCCTTTCCTCGACCGCCTTCGCGACGCCCGACCTTTTTCAATAAAAGAGTCTACATTTACGCAAGCTCTGAATTTTCTGACTACCTTAAACTCGCATTCACTTGACATTTGGACAATGGCCGTCTCGAATACAACAAGCGCGTGCTTGAACTGGCCACAGGCCACTGTATCTGATTTTGCTTTGGAACAATATATGGGGAGCCAATTGTTGTACAATACTCAGTCATTGTTCTATGGCAAAAGGGCGCAATGACCAGTCCAAACCTGAATGTGAAATCCACGCGCAGTGGTTCTCAATGTGACATATATATATATATATATATATATATATATATATATATATATATATATATATATATATATATATATATATATATATATATATATATATATATATTTATTTATCAGTTGCTTCGCTGCTGTTTTGTGATGGTAAGATGATAATTAATCTGTCAAGAGAAATCTCAAAATCAAGTAGAACGTACATTAGAACCGATTTAAAGCATTTTACTGTTTATCACTGTTTCCAGACTTTACGTTCAGTCTTATTCCGTCTGTCTCGGATCGAAAAGATTGAAAACAACTCAACTTATTCCCAATCACATCAAACTGGACCAGTATATCCCATGCATAGGATTTATATTTGAAAGTCTTGTTTTAAGATTGCACTTGGAGTGTTGCGTTTTGAGAGCCGAGACAACATGAGTGATTGATTATGGAACATTATTTGTCACGCCTTTCATGCAGATTAGGGGTATTTAGAACGTACTTGGCTTCAAGGTGCATTAACGTGGGTTCTTGTGTTTGACAGATTGAAGAGCGCGTCAAAACGAAACGCCTCCTCATAAATGACAGTGACTCGTTTGGTTTTGGACCCCTGTCTGCCGTAGAATACACTTTAGCTGTTACTAAAAGACTTACAAATAAGCATTTCTATAATTGCACAGACCAACAGTGCGTTAGTAAACGTATATCCTTTACAGACTTACTGGGCAGAATAAGGTTGGTAATCCAGTGAAGTGCATACTGATGTAGCTACACAAATAGGATTATTCTAGAGATGATCTATTCGCCACTGTGTCAGCTCCACGGCTGACTAGATTATGTTGTGTCATAAGCGGATTTTCAGCTTCTCTGATACTTTGGAATGCGAGTATATAGTTCCCATTTAAGGAATATGTTTTGGTTACCAAGACACGTGTAGCAACAACGAAAGAGGGAATTATAGGACATCAAAATACCAGGAAGTCTAATGAGAATATAATATCAAGAATTTTTTAAATGACGTTGTTCAGGACGTTCGCCGATTCTTATTTCGCAAGTATTTTTAAAGCCTTTGAAAAGTAAGTAATTAAGCCAGAACTGTTGCTTCGCATGTCATTACATGTAAGAATGGAAAAAGTTGATTTCGTGTTGAATGAAAGGCGTTGATACGTGTTGCCTGCACACGGCATATCGGCACAAGTCACTTTTTTCTCGCTCGGCATAATTACGTGGCAAAGTAGAACGGCTTCTATATAGATACAGCAAGAACTAACAACACATTACAAACTCACAAACTTGAGTTTTCCAGATATTAAAAAGGCAGGGTTTAGCATTTAGTGCATGGGGTTATCCAAGGTTAACAGCTGGGTAACCGCGCGTGGTGCAAGACTGACGGCGCAGCCATAGGTGACTGGCGGGCTAGTTGAGCAACAACATTAACTAGGCTATCAGTCAGACGTAAGTTGTTGGACTCTGAGGAAAACGTGAACGAAGACGTTAACACAATTTAAATTAACACATAATCTCACTGATTGGTGACTCGGAAATAGGGAATTGGGTACCATGCACTCACGCGGTCATGCGCAAGGCAACAAGGGAAGAGTTGAGGAGTCGAAGTTTTCTTTTTATCAAATATATATTCTAGCACTCGACAATCTTCTTTGCCAAAAATCCCTGGAACATACATTGCGATATATACCACACATATAGTTCATTTGATTTTTTGACACTAACCATATAGCTGTCACTCAATGTGATAATGATTGTTAATGTCTTTAGATAATGGATAAGATCAGAGATATAATTATACGCATGGGGTAGCATTGAGGGGACAATCTTTCTCGAAACTTTTTGACTTGATCTGCGTAATAATTTCCGTAGAAAAAGGATTTATGTGTGACAGTTTGAAAGTGGTGATTCATCATTTAAGATTAACGTGAGGGTTTGGTGTTTTTTTTAAGTAAAACAGAATTTGTACGTCATAGTACTTTATAAAATAACAAGTATACTACGCGAGCCCTGATTGGTCAATTGCCGTGTTTGGATAAGAGTATCCAAACACGGAACAGTTCCCGTCAAAACGACTTTTTGAAAATTTCGGACAGTATACCATATTCACTTGTGATTATTTTATAAAAGAAATACCAAAGGGTTTTTTCCGTGTTTGGATACTGTTATCCGAACACTTGGGAAATTGCTCGACTTTCGAAAAGCTAAAAACACTCGCCTACGGCTCGTGTTTTGTTACGCTTTTCTCCAGTCTCGCAATTCAGTCCCGCGTGTTCGGATCAGAGTATCCAAACACGGAAAACCATTTGGTATTTCTTTATTCAGTTTGGAATTGATAACGTTTTGTTTGTTCTCGCTGTACAAGCTGTGGTTAAATGTTAATACTGAGAAAACTCTGATTCTAGACAGCACTCAACCCGAAACCAGGCATGAATACCGTAAACAACCTCGGTTTGTCATCTGAGTTCGTCTGGAGTAGCATTCAGAAGGTTGTGGGTTAATTCTAGTTCTGCCTCTCTACACCTTTTTCAGGTCAAATTCAGAAACTTCCGAACGAATTTCAGACACTTCCAAATGATATTCAGACATTTTCAAATGAATTTCAGACATTTCCAAATGATATTCAGACATTTCCAAAATGAAGCGAGAGGCTAAAGTTCGCTTGAACAGTAAATAGTTCGGATCAGCTGAGGGAACACATATACCTTTTTTGCCCTGCATTACTCAATAAAAAACATTCAATTGCACTCGTTGAAATAACAACATCACTTTATTATTAGCGCGAAACGACATTCAATACCGCTTCTGTAACATATCAATAGCATTGATTACATAAAGTGCTATTTTTGTTTCAATAAGTGCACTTGAATGTTTTTTATTGAGTAATGCAGGGCAAAAAAGGTATATGTGTTCCCTCAGCTGATCCGAACTATTTACTGTGCAAGCCTCTCGCTTCATTTTGGAAATGTCTGAATATCATTTGGAAATGTCTGAAATTCATTTGGAAAATCTGAATATCATTTGGAAATTTCTGAAATTCACTTGAATTATCTGAAATTCACTTGGAAAGTTCTGAAATTGATCTGAATTATCTGAAGTTCGTTTGGAAGTTTCTGAATTTGACCTGAAAAAGGTGTAGAGCAGTATTAATAACAACTAACGACAACATGTACAGTAAGAACTAACAACACAATCACATTACAAACTTGAGTTTCTCAGCTGTTGAAAATTCGCCGGATTTTGACATTAAATTAACACAAATTATCTTACATGATTATCTTAGATGTCCGGTGACAAATGTGCTAATTTTCTTGAGGCTACGATAAATATGATTAATGATATATACGTATCAGGACCTACGATTTTCTTTGGTAAGAAGTAACTTCATTAATTCTCAATTGTTTTTCTTTAATAAAAATATTCAGTATTCGGTTGAGCGATTAAACCCAAATGTTGCTATTGGATGATTGCTTCATTATACAGAAATCACAATATCCGTTCAATAGTAACCGTGAACGTGCACAAATTTCCATAAATCTGAACAAAAACATAAAACAATGACATTTCGTCATGCTTATTTTCCACGGACTATGTGTGGTCGAACTAAATGCTTATTGAAGGGTCGACAAGACCCGCGACGGTGCGGAACTTTGGTCAATTCCTTCATACGGGTTGACTTGACCTGGGCTCGTGTAAAGTGTTGGCAATATGATAATTTGTCTTAAGAAAAGCTGACCTGGGTTGAAAAAAAAAGCAGCCAACCTGGGTTCATGCATGTAAACACGGAAAAAGAATAACCAGGGATAGCGAGCTGACCTGGGCTGGCACCCAACCCGATGTCACTCAATGTCAAATCATTAATAATTCATGTGTGAACAAAACCAAAGGATCGATGGATAATTAATTAGCACCAAGGTGGTGCAGGGTATAAGATTTAAATAGGTAATGAGACCTCCATCGGCATTGCCTTCAGAAGCGGGACATAGCATACAGAGTTAGCCAACCATTATGTTATCCATGGCGCTAGTTAGTGGTGACGTAGTTCAGTATTATAGTAACGTTGATCGTAAAGAAAGATCGAAAAGAGAATAGTAATTTACACCACAACGACTTCAGTAAGATCATTATTAAATCACCTTTTAGTGGTTTTATACGTGTTTTACAAAACTAATTGTCTTACACTGTCTTTCTATCCTTTATCTACTACTACTGACTATACACCAACAATTGACAACCAACGCCAAATCCCTCCTGAAGAAGACCAGAAGGTCGAAACGCGTCGAGCGCCATGGATAACATAATGGTTGGCTAACTCTGTATGCTATGTCCCGCTTCTGAAGGCAATGCCGATGGAGGTCGCATTACATATTAAATCTTATACCCTGAAGGTGGTGGCTGTCGAGAGCTTTCCCATACAGAGCTGAATAACTGAATCTTTTGCGGTTAGCATAAAATACTTATAAGACCAATAGACGACTTTCAGGCTCATGCGCAGTAGCAACTTTACTTCAAATTTTCATCGGAGGTAAAAACAACTGTTCTAACTGGAAAGATCATATTAAAAATAGTAAAAGTGCAAAGTTTAAAATAAATCGGACAAATAGTGCGAAAGCTACGCTCTTCGGAAGTTTTGCTCTCCACTAGGGATTTAATAGGGATTTTGGCTTGACGTGCAACTCCCGCCCGCCAAGCCAAAATCCCTATTAAATCACTAATAAATCCCTGTTGGAATGGTCAACTTTCCGCTTGTGAAACTTTTTCCATTTGTTAAGCAATTCGTTTCAAACTTTGCACTTCTACTATTTTCAATATGCTCGTTCCAGCTAAAACAGTTGTTTTTATCTCCGACGAAAATTTGAATATTTGTTGCTACTGCGCATGATCGTGAAAGTCGTCTATTCGAACTAACAGGAAAAAGCTAATATAAATATTTTTACCATTTCTTCAATGTTATGGGCTTTTTCAAAGTAATTGTCTGGGCTTTGATATTTTTAACTAAATTACGTTTTCCGCCTCCAGCAAACCACCTCGAAGTTGGTCAGTTTTCCAAACCGCACTTCTTGGATTTGTATTTCCTGACGTAGTACGCCCCTTATGTATGTATAAGCATGTACTTACAACAAGATATATTCCAATCCCCTTCATAACCGGCGGCTTTGTAAGGCGTGTTCACGTCACTAGAGAGCAACAGACGTTTTAGAGCCATGGACGGCGATTGAATTCAATAGAATTTTTCATTCAAAACAATGATAATGAGCAATTTAAAATTCCAAGAGCAAAGAGAACGCCGTCGTTGAGAGCATTTTCACGTTCTTGAGACGACGGGAACTCAGTCTAGAACGTTGAGCCGCCTATGTCTCATTGTAGTAAAACAACGATGACACTTTTAAAGTACACTGAAAGTTGTATTTTAAGGGGGATAATTTCATTACATTACAATATAAAATAAAGGAATAAAGATAAAATTTAAGCTTATAAGCTAACAGTTTAGATATGTGATTATTCATAGCCCTTGTTTTGGGTAAAAAAGTCTTTTCAAAGAATACGTGGTTGTATTCCTGTACTTCCGGTCACCGTCCGTGTCTCAAAAACGCCTAATATGCTTAAGCTCTCTACTAGCGGACTGACAGGATTTGGACTGGGGTGACTTACCGGTTGCATTCACACTAGTCTAAAAAGTCTTGCTCTGGACTTTCGGTAAAATACGATGTGAGGGTTCAGCATTTGGCTACGTCCACATCCACGTATCCAGATTTTTTTGAAAACGCAACTTTTTTTACCCGTTTTCAAAAAAATCCACGTCCACCCAGCGAGAACAGCTAGGAAAACGGTGTTTTCAAACTCTGAGCTCTAAGCGGGACTCGAACCCACAACCTTCTGAATGCTAGCCAGACGCTCTAACCATTGGGCACAGTCTAAGGTATAAATACCTTAATTAACCTTGCTCCGCTATCTGAGTTCTAGTGCTCATTGGTTAGAGCGTCTGGCATTCAGAAGGTTGTTGCATGGTTCGAGTCCCACTTAGAGCTCAGAGTATTACTAACTAACACAGCTTGTACAGCAAACAACTGACAATTATTAACAATTATTTTGATAACGAAAAACGGGATACAAGAGAAACTGAATATGGGCGAGATTTGGGATTTCAAGAATAAAAACCGGAAATGAAATCTAGAAAGTTCTGCTGTTGTGATTCGGGAAATGAGATTGAACAACGGGATTCGGGATTTCTAAATAACGAAGACGTTGGTGGCAAATCGGATCAGCTAACCAAACTTGTCGGGATACGGGAAGCCGGGTAGCAAATATCTGAACGGAATTTGGGACTTCTAAATAATGAAGATGTTAGTTGGGATCGGATCAGCTAACCAAACATGTCGGGATACGGGGAGCCGGGTAGCAAATATCTGAACGGAATTTGGCACTTCTAAATAATGAAGATGTTAGTCGGGATCGGATCAGCTAACCAAACTTGTCGGGATACGGGAAGCCGGGTAGCAAATATCTGAACGGAATTTGGGACTTCTAAATAACGAAGACGTTGGTGGCAAATCGGATCAGCTAACCAAACTTGTCGGGATACGGGAAGCCGGGTAGCAAATATCTGAACGGAATTTGGCACTTCTAAATAATGAAGATGTTAGTCGGGATCGGATCAGCTAACCAAACTTAATTGTTGGAATACGGGAAGGGTAGCAAATGTCTGAACGGAATTTGGGATTTAAGAAACCTATCATGAACCCCCATTTTCGTTCCAAATTCACTAGGCCGATTGTGTTCATACTTAATAGGAGTCCAATCCGATTCCAGTTTCTCAGTTCACCTCGATTATGAAGATTTGAAACCAGTCGAAATTCAGTCCAACATCCGAACTCAGTCCGCGTGTCACACTGGTGGACTCGCTGTCCAAATATCCAGTACAAATCCGCTAATGTGGACGTACTTATACGACCATATATATATATATATATAGGACTGACAAAGTTTTGCGACATACAGGAAAAGAATCGCCACCACCCCACCGCAATGTTCACCGAAAAATCTCTTTTTATCGCCAAGATTTGAACATGATTAATGTGAATTGTATATTGTTAAATACTGTTTCTTCTTTAAGCATGTGGATATTTTCAATGCACATTCATTAACCCCTTGACAAAACCAGGGCTATTCCCTTGACGAGTAAAGGCGGATTTCCAGTCAGCTTTTTTTGTCGAGCGAACGACTTTTTGCGATCGCTTTCTTTGTCTCATGAGCCCTCGGGTGGAACGGATCCAGTCGAGAGCCCACAATTCAAAGAAAGCGATATCACAAAATGTCAATCGCGCGATAAAAAGCACTGAATGAAACCAGACTTAAGCCTATGTGCACGGTAACGTTTCTGAGCATTTTCGTATTGTTTACTGTTCTCAAGGGAATCGAGAACAATCAGCTCATTTACTTGAAACAATACGAAAACGCTCAGAAACGTTACCGTGTGCACATAGTCTAAAATCGTCTGGCGTTAGCCAGAGTAAAATGTCATTGATTTTTATCTCTCATCATAAAAAACAAATTGCTTGTCACTGTCATGAGTTGATGGGAAACTGATAAGTATTTATTTATATAACTAAAGCCAAAAGTACTCCAAACTCTTCGAAGCAATCTCTTGCCAACATTTGCGAGAGCTGATACTCTTTTGAAGGGCCACTGCTAAACTAGACTAGCTACGTACACCTTTAAATCAAAATATAACCCATCTCGAAACAAACCCGTCTCTAAACAACACGAGGCAGACTTGGAGCAAGTCTATTGCTAAACCTTTTTTTACTAACTATATAGAAATTCAACCGAGGCCAATTTGAACGAATTCTTTTCCAGACGGACGGATAGGCTGATAAGCTGCCATCTTGGCACATCGCGTCCGCACAAGACTGAACATAAGATGCTTAATGCGATCCTTTCCTGTTTACTCTAGGATTAAAAGGTAAGAGGACTTGTTTATTTAATGCTGATAGGAAAAGCTTTTAGGAATGTTAAGCCGGAAATTTTTGGGAATTACAGCCAAAAACATTTAAAGCTTTTATCAATAGATAAGTCGAGGATAAGCTATTCGTTCAATTTTAATGCTGCTGTATGCTGCAAGCAAGCCTGCAGCGAGCGAGCAAGACAGAAGACCTAATTCATGCACTGGGGGAAATTTTCAAATTTATCATAACGCATTGCATTGTGATTGAAAATATATCAACCATATGCAACCACAATGCAATGCGTCTAAATTTAAAACCGTCAAACTTAAGGTGGCCGTTACTGTTTCTTGAAAAGTGTAGCAAATGATTTGAAACAGTAAGTAATGCAAGTTTCAACCTCAAAGAGTGCCCAGACGTATTTCGGAAACAAATCAAACTAAATGCACAGAATAATTTTCAGAGCATCAGATACTGTTTAAAGTGTTTCAGCAGTTGCTATGACAACAGTAGTGTTTCAAAGTGACCGGAAATTAACATTTAATCGTGACCCCCAATATTTTTTTGCTTTAAACACATTCTTGTATCAGAAGAATCTTCAAAACTTTTGAACATTTCCTTGGCACAGGAAAGCTTTTTTTCTTTACTTATTTATTTTTATCTTATTTTTGCTAGGAACATTCATTATGGAACACGGAACATTTATCATTCAGCGAAGTCTTGGATGAGAGTGGTAAAGGGTATTTTCGTGAGCCGTGAATTGCCGGCCAATATAGTTTCTTGTGAAATGTGAAATGCCGGAATTTTGTGTCGTGAAACGTGATTTGTACTCCAGCCGTGAGCCGTGATCGTCGATAATAATTGTCCGTGAAATGAGAATAAAGTACTGAAGTTGTCGTGAACTGTGATTAAGCATTACGTATTTTATAATTTTTAAGATTATACGTTTAATTTGTTCTGATCATCTGCGACCTAAGTCTCTGGCTTATATAGTCTATATATCGAAACTCGCTCGCGCGTCCACGATCTAGGGTCCCATATGCCTACCGTTCCCCAGAACTGGTGTTTATGGTCCATAATTTATTTAGTTAATTTTTAGAAAGCATGTATGGGTGTTTGCGCCTGTTTCGTTTGGCTAACTAATAGTTTAGTATATATAATGCTGTATGATTTTCTCAATAAAGTTTAGAAAACATCCAATTTGGACAAAATCTTTTGTAAAAATGATAAAATGTACCATTAAAAATATGTTTTAAAAGTCAACCTCGTCCCCAGGGCATTTTGCCTCCACGTTGGGAGGTCGGCGAAAATGGCCCTGGCATCGGCTGGTCGATTCTATAATCGGATTGGCCGGTTTAAAAACTTGATTAATTCAGATACAGTGTAATTTATTCATCAGAATATGAATTGCAATAAATCCACTCTGCGAAGTTCATCCAAAGAATTGTAACGATAGCTTTGGTTAAAGTCAAGAACAACATTAGATATATGTTTCTTCCCGACATTTAAATGTATCCTGGATAATCGTGGGGAGTATCGTGATGAATAATGCTAGCCAGTTGCATTTATGATAAAGGTTCACATGAGTGATTCGGTAGAGCGTTAAATATTTCTTATTTATTATTCATGTATACGTATTATACAAAAACGAAACACAAAGACCGCATAAATTTTCTTGCCAAAACACCCCAATATTCTGGGTGTCACGTGACCAGCCGATGCCAGGGCCATTTTCGCCGACTCCCAACGTGGAGGTAAAATGCCCTGGGGACGAGGTTGTTTAAAAGTTTCAAAATTTTGCTCAATTGTGCTGTCAGATCGCGGAAAATGCCATTTTAGAGACCCCCAATTTCAACAAATTTCTGGGGTAGCATTTCCCCCGACCCTCCTAAAACTGTGGACCACAACTTTGACTGAGTTTTCAAAATCCTAAATCCGCCCCCGGTTCTGAAGAATACGAGCTTCAATTTACCCATTTTCAATCTTCTTCTCCTGCTGTGAATAATTGTCACAGAGTTGATTAAGCGTTCCCGTAATTTTTTGTGAAACGTAAAATGGCAGTTTTCTTATCCGTGAAATGAGAAATGACTTTTTTATTTCCCGTGAAACGTGTTCCGTACCCCCCCCCCCCCCCCCCCTTTACCACCCTCTTGGATATTGGAACTGAATTTGCCAAGAACGATGACATGCTTCTTGGAATCATTGTTGTATATCCTGAGTGTAGCTGGAACACACGATGAAAGAGAGGGATTCCAAAAAAAATGGATTCTAGAGAGTGCTGGTACATAAGCTCTATTATCTGATGTCCAGAACACTAAGGATTGTGAACAGCCAGGATCTTAGATCAAAATTGTATTTTCTTACAAAATGTGTTGGTCAGAGTAGTCAGCTGACCTTTTGTATTTACATGGCAAATGCCCTAAAGTTTTGGCATGTTGCAAACATTGGACGTTGGAGTTTGGACTGGACTGGACTGGACTTTGGAACTGGATTTTGGCCCAGACTTTAGACTAGACTTTGAACTGAACTTTAGACTGAACGTGGACTGGACTTTGGACTGGACTGGACTGGACTGGACTGGACTTTGGACTGGACTTTGGACTGAACTTTAGACTGTCCAGTCTAAAATTCAGTCCAAAGTCCAGCTTTGGACTAGATTTTAGACTGGCCTTTGGACTAAACTTTCGAATGAACTACAAACTGGGCTTTGGACTGGACTTTGGACTTAACTTTGAACTGAACTGAACTGAACTGGACTTTGGACTAGACTTTGTACTTGACTTTGTACTGAACTTTGTACTGGACTTTAAACTGGACTTTAAACTGGACTTTGTATTGAACTTTGTACTGAACTGGACTTTGTACTAGACTTTGTACTGAACTTTGTATTGGACTTTGTATTGAACTTTGTACTGAACTTTGTACTGAACTTTGTACTGAACTGGACTTTGTACTAGATTTTGTACTGAACTTTGTACTGGACTTTAAACTGGACTTTGTACTGAACTTTGTACTGAACTTTGTACTGAACTTTGTACTGACTGACTGGACTTTGTACTAGACTTTGTACTGAACTTTGTACTGAACTGGACTTTGTACTAGATTTTGTACTGAACTTTGTACTGGACTTTAAACTGGACTTTGTATTGAACTTTGTATTGAACTTTGTACTGAACTGGACTTTGTACTAGATTTTGTACTGAACTTTGTACTGGACTTTAAACTGGACTTTGTACTGAACTTTGTACTGAACTTTGTACTGAACTTTGTACTGAACTTTGTACTGAACTGGACTTTGTACTAGACTTTGTACTGAACTTTGTACTGGACTTTAAACTGGACTTTGTACTGAACTTTGTACTGGACTTTGTACTGAACTTTGTACTAAACTGGACTTTGGACTAGACTTTGAGCTGGACTTTGTATTGAACTTTGTACTGAACTTTGTACTGGACTTTAAACTGGACTTTGTACTGAACTATGTACTGGACTGGACTTTGGACTAGACTTTGGAGTGAACTTTGGACTGGACTTTAAACTGGACTTTGTACTGAACTATGTACTGGACTGGACTTTGGACTAGACTTTGGAGTGAACTTTGGACTGGACTTTGGACTGGACTTTGGAGTGAACTTTGGACTGGATTTTGGGCTGAACTTTGGACTGGATTTTGGGCGTTGCCCCGTATACGATTGGGTCCGCGCTTCCGTCAGCACCCTTGATCACTCAGCCATTACGCTGATAGTGAAAAAATGTCAATAAAACGTTTTTAGACGATTATACAAGAAGTACAGACTAGAACGATATAATTTTAGCATACATGACGGCTGTATTTGCACGGAAAATACTTTAAAACCTTATTTTAGCTTCTAAAATACTAGTATAAAATAATAGATAAACAGCGCCAAAGCTATTATTATTCGTAAACGTCCCACAATAAATTGTCATGACTGCCAAGATAATAAGACATCAATAATTATGTTGTGAATTGTGATAAATATTAATAAAAAAATTTTCACGTTTGTCGGTAGCCTGGTGCCAGGTGACCACTAATTACAATCTCGCGTCATTCAGGGGTTAAATCCACTTGTAACGTCTGCGCATGCGCGAACGTTTCAACCAATAGGAAAGTAGAAATCTTTAGTTGTTATCTGGCTAGTTTGTCGGTAGCCAATCAAAGAATATGGGCCAGGTAACCACTAACGATTTCTGCTTTCCTATTGGTTAAAATTTTCGCGCGTTTTTAATGCCATGGGTGAAATTGCAATCGTCATCAGGGGATTTAGCTGATGACGCGAGAATGAGACCGTTTGTCGGTTGAGAACACTTGGTTGAGAAGAATCACGTGACAATTCACGACAGTAACGAGGGTTAATCGACAAACTCCGAGTAATTAGTAATCCGAGTAATTAGTCATTAAGTGCAAGGTGTTCTAGTTTCAGTTTGCATTTTGGACAGTTTCTGCATTTATATTTTAAAACAACGACAACTATCGTTGTGCAAAGAAATGCAGAAAGAGTCTGCAAATGTTAATAAACTCTGCATAAATTGTCTCGAAAACATTTCATTTTGATTTTAAAAATAAAATTTTGGCCAGAAACTGAAGCTACTCCCCCCCAGGTTTTATTAATTTCTATACGTCAAATGGACACAGCTTCGGAAGAAGCTTGCACATGCATGGAGTGATGGAGGGAGTTATGGTTTGTTTCCAAAAGAAGAGTTGTAAGAAGGGGTTTAATATTTCATCCTGTTATCCTGGACAATCAAAGATTTGTATTAGGATTGTTGTGCATTGTCTGAAGGTACTGTATATAAGTCTTATTGTATATATAATTTATTATGTTATTTTAATATTTGCAAACTCTGATGCGCGTTTCACTTTGTCGTTGGACTTGGGGGTTTATTATATAAAGGGATCGCGGTAAGTCGTTTGGATTGTTCTCTTATCGTAGCTTTTATGCTAAAACGTTATATGCTATTTTATATTGTTCTTTCAATTATACCATGGCCATGAGATGAAACTTTCAAGCCCTTAATATAATGTAAATAGACGTGCATACTGTGAATTAACTTTCAAGTTATATCAAACCGGATGTCACGATTATATTTCCAAACATTGGATAATGCGAAATTCTAGGTGAAGTTAGAGCCATTAACTTCAAGTACAATATCACATTTATGTATTGTTTGATGTTTGAAACTGATATTTCAAACAACCTATTAGTCACCTTTAATATGCAGTCATCAGTTGGTGGCATGTTCTCACTTTTCCCAACTACCATAAGAATGTCTGCGAAGAGGCTAGCAACCTATTAGAAGTAATATTGGGCATTTCACTCAATTACATAGCATGTTCTAGTGAAGGAAAATTCGAGTGTAGAATATATACATTTTAAGACCAAACAGGGACCAGTTACGAAAAATGCAACTACACAGGCCTTCTGGCAGGAATTGAACCCACGACCTTGCAATTCTAGTGCAATGCTCTGACCACTGAGCCATGGAGGCCGTTACCGAGAGCTTGATCGCGAGTTCTGTATATTGAGGTGGTAATGGCAGGAGAGAATTGGGTTTATTAGAAGTAATATTGGGCATTTCACTCAATTACATAGCATGTTCTAGCAATTTTTGGTGAAGGAAAATTCGAGTGTAGAATAGCCTGGCACCCTGGCCTAATATCAAAAGAAATATGGGCTAGGTAACCTCTAATTTTATTCTCGCTTCATCAGGGCTAAATCCCCTGTTCAACGACGATTGCAGTTTTACCCATAGCCAATAAAAAAACACATGGAAATTGTAACCAACAAGAAAGCTCTGAACTTGCTTCTTGTACACATTAGCAAGCTAGTGAGTTTAGAAAAATCTCATCTTTTCTGAACCAATAGACTATGCCAGGAATGTAACACTTTGTGACACTTTATTGTTAAAAAAGAATAATTACAAAAGAGAAAGGGGACACACAAAAATATTTATAACAAATAATAAAAGATAATATATAGAGGATATTACACGGTGGTGCGAAGATATGGATTTTATCTTCGAGTGGTGAAAACAATATTTTACGAATGAGCGCAGCGAATGAGTAAAATATCAATTCTTTGAACGTTTTCATGGCGATAAAGTAATATAAATAAGTTTTGTGGAAACACCACGTAAAATATTTCTTGTTGTCAAAATATTTCTTGTTGTCATTGCTCTGATGAAGGCCTGAGTCAACAGGCCGAAAGCTTAGCAAAGAAATATTTTACGTGGTGTTTCCACAAAACTTATTTATATTAGAGTAAAATATTGTTTTAACCACGAGAAGATAAAATTCATGTCTTCAAGCCAGTGTGTAATTTTCTTTTTATTATATAGATTCAATGCAAAAGGTGGGAAAATGTTTAATCACGTGATCGATATCTTGAAGATATGGAAAATATGTCACTGCATATTTCTTAGTAAAACACTCCCATCTATATAATAAATATTATTAAGTAATGTATTAACCAAAAGTATATAGGTGATAAAGTAAATACATGTAGATCTACAACTATCTCCACAGATTTAAACTTTTCACAAGAATGGTCTTGAAGACCATTGGAGGGGGGGGGGGGGGGAGTGATCACCCCCCTCACCCCCTTTGGCTACACCACTGACAGCATTCTAATTTCTTTCTTGCAGGTAAATTGGTGACTTAGCTCAATGCATTATCAAATGGAAGACGATTTTGATATCAATGCTTTTCATTTCATCACTTGTAATTTCCCACCTAACCCTGCACCTGTTACAAATGTTAATGGCCACGTAGTCTGTGATTTGACTACATACGACCCACCAACAGATTTTCCATCCAACATCCTCTCAAACCAGAACCTTGAACTTTTGAAAATTTTCACAGACAACCTTTCTTCTGTCCCGGATGAAGTTGGAAATTTAAAGAAACTTAAACAATTGGTTCTTGGTCATTTTGAAAGTCATATTCATGAAAATGTTACAAAGCTTCCACTTAGCCTGAAGAATCTCAGACAATTAGAATTACTTGATCTAAGGAATAATCCTTTATCAACTTTTCCATCACAGCTGACCACAGTGGTGCATCTGCAAGAACTCCATGTCAATAACTGTAACCTTTCTTGCCTTCCTGACCAACTAGACCATCTCCAACAACTGAGCGTCTTAGATCTTAGTAACAATTCATTTACAACCTTACCCTTGTGTGTTACAAAGCTTCAGAATCTCGTTACATTGTATATGAGTGATGCGAAGCTTGAAACCCTTTGCAAAGAAATAAAGAATTTGGTAAAGCTTGAAAGACTCCAGCTTACAAACAACCAGCTGAAAACCCTCCCCGATGAATTGTTCGAGTTAGTCAACCTGAAAAAACTACACATGAATATCAATCAGTTGAGTTCCCTCGATGATAAAGTTGGTGACCTGGTTAACCTGGAGTACTTAGTTTTAGACCGCAACAAATTGACCAAACTTCCCCACACAATTGGAAACTTGAAGAAATTGCATTATCTCAACTTGTACGAGAACAAGTTAACAAGATTGCCAGAGAGCGTAACAAGTCTTACAAAAGTGGAAACCCTTCTTGTTGAAAAAAATCCACTTCAGGTACCACCTGTACATGTCTGCAACCAAGGTATTCCGAGTATCAGTAATTATTTCCAGGCCATGAAGAATACTGGAAACATTCACTCTAAACGGCTGAAGGTAGTCTTGGTTGGTGAGTCGCTAGCTGGTAAAACCAGTCTTGTAAATGCTTTGGTGGAGGGAGAAGCTGTTGAAATCAACACCGATGATCGGACATTTGGTGTTGTGTTTTACCACTGGAAACCAGAACCAGATGTTGATGAGTTGGAGCTCTTAGTTGTTGATTGTGCGGGGCAAAGGGAATATCAAATGACACATCAACTGTTCCTTTCGAAAGGTATGATCTTTGATGCTTCTTCTGCAGTTCGGTAGAATAAGATCTGTAGTACAGTAGCAGAAAATACCTGACCAAGCTACAATCCTGGACAAAATTGTTGGGACACTTTGCTGATTTTGACAATTGTTGCATAGTGTCCCAAGCACTTTTGCCAGTATGGATTGAGCCACAGAAATTATTGTCTTTTTGGGGGTGTCTTTTTATATAAGAAAGCTATACAGTTAATGGGGTTGTCGTTTAAGGTTGTTTAAAACTGTAAAAAATTTTAAGGAATTTTAGGAATGTAAATAAATTCAGAAACTCAGAGAAAAATTCTGAGCTCCAGATGGGACTCGAACCCACAAAAAAAATAAATTTACCAACTCAAGCTGAAAACATCAATAACATATAAAGAATTTCAGGAATTTGAAGAATTTTAGGAATTTAAATAATTTTAGCAATTTGAAGAATTTGAAGAATTTCGTCTTTTTATATGAAGACAACCCTTTTTATAAAGGACTATATGGCCGTTGAGGTCATCTTTTTATTTGTATGACAATTATTTTACATTGGTATAAAACTTCCATACTTAAAGTGCCTATGAAGCGAAAATTATTAGTCTTAAATGAAAGAACTCTCAAAACGACAAAGTAACATCTTTTGCAGATCTTCGTTTCCCTGCCTCGTTGTTGAGATATTTCATTTTTTTTGATATGCAAATTAAACACTTAGACGTCACATGTGTATAATGAGTTATCAGAGAAGGTTCGGTATCTTTGCTATTATCAAACGAAATCAATTAAAAATCTGTATGTCTAATGCTGTATGCGAAATAGATGAACAGGATCGGCTTTGAAGTGATTTCGCTTGATAATAGCAAAGATATAGAACTTTCTCCGATAACTCATTATACACATGTGATGTCAAAGTGTTTAATTTGCATATCAAAGAAACTGAAATATCTCAACAACGAAGCACGGGAAATGAAGATCTGCAAAAGATGTTACGTTGTAGTTTTAAGAGTTCTTTCATTTAAGACAATAATAATTTTCGCTTCAGGAGTTATATCTTTATAGGATAAAACATTTACAGTACTTGACATTTTTCTTATGAAGGTGCCTTGTTCCTTCTGACTGTTAATCTATCATCCTACGACTTTGACAACCAAGAATGTTTCCGCACTACTGTTGGTGACTGGATTACCTTTGCATCGGTGCGAATCCCCCAGGCAAGAATCCTGGTTGTGCCAACTCATATTGACGAGTGTGTTTCCCAGGAAGAAATTGACCTGAAGTGCAAGAATATTTTGACGAATATCAAAGAACAACAAAACGATATGATTGAAAAAATTGAAAGGAAAATCAAGTATATTCGTAAAACAGAAGGCTCTTGTATTCCAGAAGAGGACCTCAAGAGACTGCTCGAACAACACCGAATGAAAAGACACAACTTGCCTATTGTGTCTCTGCAATATCAAAAAGAGGTGGGTGTCTTAGATATCCTAAATTGTGACACAAAAGTCTGATTGGTCGGTTTGTCTTTTGAGGTCAATCAGTGTGTCATTCACTTTTATTATATGGCTGAGTTTGTTTTCCGGTCCGTACGTAAAACAACGCATGCTGATTGGTTCCCGAGCGGTCGGGATTCTACGATATTGTCCGACCGGTCAATACGCTTTCTTCTCGGACCTTTCTCGGACTGGTAAGTTTTGGCGGGAAAATTTCTGAGTTCATTTAAATACAAATAAAAGAGAACTAGGTATCTTTATTCAAATTTTCTGAACAATAAAGTGTGCTGGAAGATTACTGCTGCTTTTCTTTAAAGTTGTTTACTTAAAAACACGACAAACAAAAGCCGAACTGGTGTAAACAAGAAGCAACACGAAAAAGCTTAACAGGTAAAGGCAAACAGCAAACTCCGAAGTCCGAAGACGAAAACTGCGCTCGAGACTTCAAAATAAAAAATGAACCAATAGCCCTATAATAAATTCCTTATCAACCTCATTTGCTCGGTCTGTACAGGAAAGTATTTGCCCTCAGTTTTATCGCACAAACCTCGATCCTTGGTCGCTCGGGCTGTACGAAAACTTCAGGCAAATACTTTCCCGTACAGACCTCGCACTCGGTTAATAAGTCTTTATTATGCAATAACGTGACTTTATGTGCACTTTCATTGGTTGTTGACTATGATCTATTGAAAAACACGGTGATGGCGGCAAATCCACGCCAGGCCAGTCACATCAGCAGACCACTTGTTTTTACTTGTTTTTGAGGAAAAACACACAGCCAAAGCTTCATCTAGACTTACACGAAGAAACACACTACCAACCTCGTACCCAGGGCCATTTGTAGGGAACTGGGCCAAGATGGCGAATAAAAACAAAATGGCAGGAACAAATGGCCCTTGTGGAGGCTAGCTCAAAATGCGCAGTATATTGCGTATTTTATTAACAAGAACTCAGTCCTTTACAATATAATTATACCTAATTACACCTAATTATTGCATGGTTTAAAATATAATTTCCCGCGCCGTGGACCATCTAATTTATGCAATAGACCATCTAATTTATGCAATAAGCTCTTGACCAATCAGAGGCTGATATAGCCTAGCCTCCACCAGGGCCATTTGTTCCCGCCATCTTGGCTCAGTTCCCTACGAATGGCCCTGGGTACGAGGTTGACAGGCTGCTTATTGTAATAGATTTAGGAAATCTTTCAAGAAGGATAAAAAATTGCCAAAAATACCAGCTTGTAAACAAACTTAAGAATAACTGTGACAAAATATTCAAAATTTCCCAATCGCCACTAGTTTCTCGTTGATTATTTTGTTAATTTGGCTGCCGTTCGCACAAAATTTTTGATATAAAAAGTATTTTATGCATGTTGTCTACTGTAATATTTTTAAAAACAATCTGGAAACCATTTTTTTTACCACAGGCGTTTCGGGAGACCCAGAACCCAGGAAACAACCTTTCTATGAATGTTCTACCTGTAAGCAATGTTGGCAGTCTGCAGGGAATGATAAGCCTGCGCAAAGAGTTGGTCAGAATTGCCAGAAATAAAACCCTTTCTCCCACCGTTGATGCTGAACTGCCCGAATCCTGGGTGAAGCTAGAAATCACGATGAAAGAGCTTCGGAAAAACATAGATGTCCCCTGTGTGTCAGTCGCAGAGTTTGTCGAACTCCTGAAGCAAAACAACGTTGATCTTCCTCGTGCAGAGCTCGAATCTTGCTTGACGTACTTGAATGCAATTGGAGAGATGGCGTACTTCAAAGACATCAGTGGGCTGGAGAGGAATGTTGTACTCAACCCTAACTGGCTTGGATCTGTCTTGACAAAGATCTTCAGACACGACCTAGCTGAAACACTCCAGTACAAAGATGGTTATCGGAAGTTGGATTTACACCACTTCCAATTTAACCAGGACAAACAAATGCTGTTAACTCGTGGTATTATGTCACAACCATTGCTCAAGTAAGCTGAATTTTTTTTAATACAAGCGAGAATTTGTAGTAATTTATTATTTATTCCTATGCTTTCGACCTGTTGAGGCCTTCGTCACAGAGCAAATGCAATAAACGTGATGTTCCCAATAATTCTTCCTAATTACAATTTGTCACCATCCCGTGCAAACATGCATTTAAAGTGCCTAAGAAACGAAAATTAGGTTTGTCTTATTTGAAACAACACTTAAAATGATAGAGTAACATCATTTGCAGTTTTTTGTCTCCTTGCTTCGTTGCTGAGATATTTCAGTTTGTTTGATATTCAAATTAAACATTTTGACTTCACACATGCATAATAAGTTATCGAAAAAAAGTTTGATATCTTTGCTATATTATCAAATATAATAACTTGAAAATCTACATGTTTAGTGTTGCGGGCGAAACACACCCACATGCTTCCAATAGACCTTTCCGCGTGAAGTGAATGGATTACGTGATCTTTCTTTTTGACAAATCTGATTGGCTTATGTCCGATGTTTGTCCGAAGTTTTGGATGTCCGAAGTTTCGCAAGAGGCCAATCAAATCTCTCAACGCGTTATCCACGCACTTCATGCGGAAAGGTCTATTAATTTGGTTCGATAATAACAAAGATTTATTATATGGCTGGGTTTGATTTCCAGTACGTACGCAAAACGACGCACGCTGATTGGTTCCTGAGAGGTCGGGATTTTACGATATTGACCTCGAGGTCAATACGCTTTTTCTCTCGGCCCTGTAAGTTTTGGCGGGAATATTTCTGAGTTGATTTGAATACAAATAAAGAGAAACAGGTATCTTTATTCAGATATTCTGAACAATAAAATGTGTTGGAACATCACTTCTGGTTTCCTTTAAAGCTGTTTATCTAAAAATACGAGAAATAAAAGCCGAACTCGTGTAAATAAGAAGGCCAAGAAGCGACACGAAAAAGTCAACAGGTAAGGTAAACAGCATACTCCGAAGACGAAAACAACGCTCGAAGCTTAAAAATAAAATGAACCAATAGCTATATAATAAATTCCTTATTAACCTCGTTTGCTCGGTCTGTACTGGAAAGTATTTCGGCCCTCGGTTTAGTCGCACAAACCTCGCTCTTTCGTCGCTCGGTCTGTATATACGAAAACCTCAGGCAAATACTTTCCCGTACAGACCTCGCACTCGGTTAATAAGTCTTTAATATAACCATCTCCAATAACTTACTATGCACTTGTGACATCAAAATGCTTAATTTGAATATCAAACAAACTGAAATATCTCAAGAACGAAGCAAGGAAACGAAAAACTGCAAAAGATGTTACTATATAAGTTTAAGTGTACTTTCAAATAAGCCAGACTTAATTCCGTTTCATAGACACTTTAAAGAATTGAAAATTTCCTTTTTTTGAAAATTATAATTGAAATTTAGGATAATCGTTACCCCGCGTCCCGGTAAACTTATTAGGGAGCTTAAGATGCTAGGACGACGACGGCGATTAAAAAGCAATTCAAATTTTAGCATCAAAAAGAAGTCACGGTTAACTGACTACTGTATTCAATACTTGAAGCTTGTTTTATAATTTTCGAAGTGTTAAAACGGTTGCAGTGTCAATGTTAAGGCAATCTCAGACAACAGTTCTCATCACCTCACGAGTCAAAGTCGTCCTGAAGACGTGAAGATGCTCCGAGTGGCGTTGTATACAGAGCGAGGACGGTGTTCAGATTACTCTTGGGACTAGAAATTATTCATTATCTTTGTTTTGCAAGAAGAATACTTTTGTTTGAAGGACGTCGTATTCGAAGTTGCCGTCGTAGATCTGAAGGTCCCTGTTGTAAAGCCTCTAACTTTGGACTGCGGAGAGAACTAAAATACAGCACATCACCCGAGTTTCTCAAGGGAAGCACGGGTGTCGTGTGCTGTTAGGGTCAGGGCGCTTATATATAGGGCGGTGAAACGGTAATGAGAAAGCTGATTGATGTGTGATGCGGGGCCTGGTAACGAATAATTGATATTTTCCGGTCAGCGGTTGCTACAATGGTTGATAACATGAACCTTTTCCTTAGCAACAATTTTGTGCTTGGGTAACTAGGTATAAATCGATAAATTCGATATATCTAAGTTACTAAATAAAGCAGTAAAACTAAAATTAAATTAAAACGAAAACGTAAATATGGCTAGCAAAGTGGATTTAAAAAATGTTTCAAGTTTGTTTGAGATGGAGCCTACAACATTGAGAGTACAATTCATTAAAAATTTAGTAACTTTTTACAAACTTTTTTTACACAGCAGACAAATCAAGAAAAAATTATTACATTGGCACTAGCAGTAGTATTGGATTCCACTAAATTTAGTCTAATACAAGAATTTGTGAATTGTATCTCAGAGATATTTCAAGACTTTCAAGCTTGCTTTCATGAAGGTGAATGTGAAAAAAGAATGCAGTTGACTTGGCGAAAACTTTTGCAAAAAAACACGAACCACTGGGAACCATTATGAGCCTCGCAAATTTCATGGGAACCATAAATTTCCTCCAATACCAGCAATACTTGTGCTGTTAGGGCGCTGCCTCTCACCGCTGTAATTAAGCCCAGTTGGACGGGGTTAGTACTTGGATGGGTGACCATCTGGGACTAGCTCCGTTCTCGAACTTGAATTTCATGTGAGTAGAGTTTAGTTGGTCTCGCCTGTGCTTCGAGGGTTTTTCGCAGGGTTCTGCGGTTTTCCTCCCTCCGTAAAATCAACACTTAGGTCTTAGCTTATGTCGTGCACTTTAACATGAGCCTCTGGCTCGGATGATTGGGCGACCACATCCTGTGTTTACGACGTTAAATAAATCATTACTCAAACCAAAGTCAATCGAGATATGGTCTGGAAACTCAGCTAAAGTCTTCGGTTTATCTTTTTGTTCGCCTTTATGCATTTTTGTGCGCGGTGCACGGTCACTGAACACATTGTATTTTAGTATAATGAACGAATTGTCCAATAGCAACGTTTCAGTTCAATCACTCAACCGTGCTATTTAAATATTAATAAACCTAAAACAAAGAATGTGCACGGTGTGAGGTACGGTTCAACATAAAATCCCAGCTCATTATAGCCGCTTTCAAATTTGCCGAGTTTCCAGACCATATCTCGATTGACTATGCTCAAACAAAGTACCCATGCATGCAGTATTCAGGTTATATTAATTCAGCATCGGAACATACATGTTCAAATTCTTTTCATCTAGATGCATCTGGTCAGACCTGATCGAAACATCCGATGATATATTTTGTCAGTTGCTAACAATGTTTACACACTTTGGTTTGGTTTGTGAACTACCATCACCTGCAATTGACCTTACTAATGGTACACCCACTGTGTGTTACCTCGTGCCATGGTTTCTTAGCTCAAAGCGCCCTGATACACTCAGTACAAATTGGCCACCCATTGCGGACAATACCCAGGTATGTATATTCACGTACTGAACTCATTTGGGTGTAACAGTCTTTATTATATACCAAAGACTTTTTTACCAAAGATGAAATCCTATTGGTCAGATCATGATCAAAATAGTAGCAACTGATGATCCAGGCGGGTATCTTAATCTTAATATAAATATCAATGCCCAGCATAATACACGAAGCAAAGCCACTTTAAACTTATGGCTTTGCTTCGTGTATTATGCTGGACATTGATATTTATATTAAGATCATGATCACGTGTTGTTTAATAAACTCAACAAACTCAATGTTTCTTTCTGCCGAGGGAAACATTGCACTGTTTCCCTCTGACGTCAACAACGAAGAAGGAAACAGTACAATGTTTCCCTTTGACGTCAGCTGTAATCATGCGTTGTTCACGTGAATACACAATGATTATTGCATCAGATCAAGAACTTTCGACTTTCCGGAACATTTTAAAAACAAGAGCTGTTTTGAGCTTGTTTGGTACGAAATAGTCCATTTTCCAAAGGAAAGAATATCTATACATATCTTCAAAGAAGCTCTGAAGAAAACCTGAATAAATTTAAAGCTGTTCTGTGTACTTGTTGAGTCTGGTGTATTTGTAGTTGAATTGAAACTACGAAGACAAAGTCAATTAAGCGTTTTGGTAAGTCTTTTGCAAGTTTCGAGTCATTTGGTATTTTGTATTTTAAAAGTCTTTGGTATATAACAAAACGCTTGTTGACTTTTGCCTCGAGAAACATCGAGTTTTACGGTCCCTCAGGCTTCAGTGTCACCCTCGGACTAAAGTCCTCGGGTGACATTGAAGCCTTCGGGTCCGTAAAACTCGAAAACGTGATACCAGAGTGCAATATAATTCCAAAAACTTGGTCTGACATTATGTCAGACCAACCCAGGTTTTGGTCGGACATGATCGGGCACTAATTATTTTTGAATTCAATGGAGAAAATTTTTTTTAATTTTAATTTAACAGCTTAAAAGAAAAGTAAATAAAACTTAAATAGAAGAAAAGTTGTACTCTGGCTTGTACAATACATTGTAACAACCTCACTGACACAACCGTATGCACAATGGTCAATAGAACAACAACTTAGTCACAGTATAAATATAAAAGACTTATCCTAATGCGTGACAAAAGATATATATATATATATATATATATATATATATATATATATATATATATATATATATATATATATATATATATATATATATATAACAGGTATTACTAATTTACTATATAACATAATATAAGTTCAGTACTAAGTACTTAATTAAGCAGATTATACTGATAGTTTGAGAAATTAGCTTCGAAGTTTAAAAACAAGCGAATAAGCGATATTAGAAAAGGCTGGCTCAATGCGGGAAAACATCTTCCCTTGCACGTGTAACCAATTACGTTTTGGTTTTGCGAGAATCAGGGAGAAATTACTGTGGCCAAATGGTCGGCCAAATGGACGGCCAAAATGACCGTGCGAGCAATCAGTGGACGGCCATATCCGCGTTTTGCGCAGAATATGGCCCGGTGGTCGACCGTTAAATTGCACTCTGTGGCAAACACCCGAGACTAGTTTTGATAACGAAATGCTAACGTTTCAAGCGGAGCTCTTCAGTCAGATCGAAACAGCAGTATTTCGAAATCAAAATTAGTCTCGGCAGTTTTTCCACTTTGCTCTATCTAAAACACTGCCTACGCAGCGCTCTATTTTTCTATAATCAATTGTTATATTTTCCCAGATTGAAATCGCAGTAGGTTTTGGACTTCTGCAATATCTTCCATATGGCGTATTTGAGCGGTTCAGTGTACGATGCCACGGACATGAGCCGGAGGATTTTGACCACTGGCACAATGGACTGTATATGAAGTTTGGTGATGTTCTGGTGCTTGGCAGTTGCTCTTGCTCTCATGGATGTGCTACACTTACGTTGACTGCCAGAGGACCAACATTGCCTGACCTTTGGAAGATATTACTTAATCTTTTGAAAGTAATTTTGCAAATTTTGTTTCACTTCACTTCACTTCACTTCACTTCACTTCACTTCACTTCACTTCACTTCACTTCACTTCACTTCACTTCACTTCACTTCACTTCACTTCACTTCACTTCACTTCACTTCACTTCACTTCACTTCACCTCACTTCACCTCACTTCACCTCACTTCACCTCACTTCACCTCACTTCACCTCACTTCACCTCACTTCACCTCACTTCACCTCACTTCACCTCACTTCACCTCACTTCACCTCACCTCACCTCACCTCACCTCACCTCACCTCACCTCACCTCACCTCACCTCACCTCACCTCACCTCACCTCACCTCACCTCACCTCACCTCACTTCACTTCACTTCACTTCACTTCACTTCACCTCACTTCACCTCACTTCACCTCACTTCACCTCACTTCACCTCACTTCACCTCACTTCACCTCACTTCACCTCACTTCACCTCACCTCACCTCACCTCACCTCACCTCACCTCACCTCACCTCACCTCACCTCACCTCACCTCACCTCACCTCACCTCACCTCACCTCACTTCACTTCACTTCACTTCACTTCACTTCACTTCACTTTACTTTACCTCACTTCATTTCATTTCACTTCATTTGTAGGAAGTGCAAAAACTGCTCTTGGAATGGCCAGGGATGAACTACGTGTGTTTCACAGTTTGCCCCGAGTGTGTCCGTCTTGGTGTGAAGGAACCATATCGGTTCACTTGCAACTGGTTAAATGCTTGCAAGATTAACAAGAAAAAAGCTGTAAAAGCTATATGCAGTAACAAGGTTAAAGGAACGTCCCACACAGTGGACTTAAATCATCTTTTCCCCTCAAATGGTAATTATGACTTTTTAAAGTGGTTTTGAAGATTAGCTTGTCACTAGCGAATTTTTAAAGGTTTGTTTTCTGGAGAAAATCCCTTAAGCATGCAAGCTAGGACGACGACGGCAATTAAGTTACTGCATTTAAGGTGGCTCCCTACAGTAATTCGAAGAAGGGACTGGTAACGAGTATGACGTCGCCACATGCATAAATAGCAATATTGTCGAGTTGATATTCTGTCACGTCAGCAGCCGTCCGAGCGGTGCAAATGCTCAAATATCACACATTTACTTCGGTAAAATTCTTTATAATTTTGTGCATAACGAAATAGGAAAAACGTAAACGACATACTTAGTTTTAAGAAAATTTCACAAGACAGAACTTTTTTAATCCATTAATTTTATAGCGAAAAATCTGTCTTGACAACCTTCCCTAATATTTTGCTGTGGTGTTCTATGTGGAAGAAACTGACCAAATGACAATTTTTAGAAATTTTGACCGAAGAAAAGTCATGATATCCGTCTAAATAGACGAAAACCGTGAATATTTGACAAATTTCAAACGCCATTATTACCATGGTAACAGCAGATATTAGCACTGTTCAACTAATAGTTCATACGTTTGGTTCTC
Organism: Corallium rubrum; assembly: GCA_964035015.1. Taxonomy (NCBI): domain Eukaryota; kingdom Metazoa; phylum Cnidaria; class Anthozoa; order Scleralcyonacea; family Coralliidae; genus Corallium; species Corallium rubrum. Next base: position 15,255,667 of record OZ036003.1, read on the forward strand.
CTTTTGTAGTTCAGTATATAGAATAATTATGTATTAGTTTTTCTATAGACAGCAATAACCATAGATTATAACTGAACGCAACAAGCCATGAGAAAACTAAAACTCTAGGGAGCCACCTTAAAGTGCCTATGAAGCGAAAATTATTATTGTCTTAAATGAAAGAACTCTTAAAACTACAACGTAACATCTTTTGCAGATCTTCGTTTCCGTTCTTCGTTGTTGAGATATTTCAGTTTCGTTGATATGCAACACTTTGACCTCACACGTGTAAAATGATTTACCAGTTCTATATCTTTGCTATTATCAAACGAAATCACTTCGAAGCCGATCCTGTGCGTCTATTTCGCAACAGCATTAGACATACAGATTTTTAATTGATTTCGTTTGATAATAGCAAAGATACCGAACCTTCTCTGATAACTCATTATGCACGTGTGACGTCAAAGTGTTTAATTTGCATATCAAAAAATTGAAATATCTCAACAACGAGGCACGGAAACGAAGGTCTGCAAAAGATGTTACTTTGTCGTTTTGAGAGTTCTTTCATTTAAGACAATAATAATTTTCGCTTCATAGGCACTTTAAAAGAAACCATGGATCAGGACATCGTATATTGTATGTTCTATGTATTTTGTAAGACCTTTAAAAAGCAGCCATAGCTTCGACAACATGACGTACAATAGAGTAATGCCTAAGTAAACTAACAACTTTTGCTGTTCCTTGCCACAACGTTGTCTTGAAAACGTGAAAACGCTTCAGTTGACGTTGTATGTGCAACGAGGACGGTGTTGGGCTTACTCTTGGGACTGCGAATTATTCAACGCTTTGTTTTGGTAGAAAATACTATTGTACTTGCACAGGCGTGAACAATGTTGTGCTGCTCGCCGTGAACAATGTTGTGCTGCTCGCCGTGAACAAGTTGTCAACAAGTTGTTCACTTATGGTTCGAACAACTTGTTCATGGATAAATCAACAGTCATGAACAAGTTGTTCCAACAGCACATTTTTTATAGCCAACAACGTTGTTCGCACATGATACAACATGTTGTAACAGCATGACGAAATAACAACGATGAACAACAATGTTACAACAATGGTGAACATGGTTGATGTATCAACACGTTCTTCGGTTGTTACAATATGCGTGAACAATGGTTGTTGTTTCAGTGCTTCATCAAGCAGTAACAACTTGTTGAAACAATGATGAACAATGTTGTTCATTTATCAATGTTGTTCACATATGTCAACAAGTTGTTACAGCATTGTTCAGGCAACAATGCTGTAACAACTTGCGAGATTTTTACACGTGTAGGTCCCTAATATAAATTCGACTACGTATGATTTCTTTTTCTTTGATCTAACAGAAGTTCTGAGTGAGCACCAAAATCCTGAAAATCCTACCTCAGTGTCTCTTCAAGATGGCATTTTGCCAGATGGTAAGGATTCTACGTTTGAATTTTTGTGCTTTATGTACATGTGGCTTGTGTTGTCATTTTTGGTACAAGTTTGTTAGACTTAATTAATACTCGAGGCTCTTTGGTAATGTACAGACAAAAGCCCTGTTTACACGGCCAAAATTTAAGCGGGATCTGAGCCACATCTGACTTTAAGCGGGCTTAAAATGTCCGTTAATCGCGATTAGTTTGCACCACCTCTAGGAGGTGGATTAAACTGAGCACGATCAGTTAATCGCGCTTAACTTGGCCGTGTAAACGCAACGGGATTGAAAAACGCTTGCTATTAATATGGTGTTATTAATACGATCAAATGCATGCTTGCTATTAATATGGTGTTATTAATACGATCAAATGCATTTTTTTGCCCTGCTGTAGAAGCTTCCATTTCGCTATTCTTTGTTCCTTTGTTTGTTTGTTTGTTTGTTTGTTTGTTTGTTTGTTTGTTTGTTTGTTTGTTTGTTTGTTTGTTTGTTTGTTTGTTTGTTTGTTTGTTTGTTTGTTTGTTTGTTTGTTTGTTTGTTTGTTTGTTTGTTTGTTTGTTTGTTTGTTTGTTTGTTTGTTTGTTTGTTTGTTTGTTTGTTTGTTTGTTTGTTTGTTTTAGCTATTACTCTTTCTCGTGTACCGATGTCTTCCGTTGTTCTTTGACGCACGCTACCCATACGAAGCTTCCCAAACCAAAAATATAGCTCGTCCGTCATGTCGTGTTTTAGTAAGGAATTATTAAATGACCGTGTAAACGCACCAAGGTGGCGCATTTTAAGCACGCTTAACTTAAGCGTGCTTAAATTTTGGCCGTGTAAACAGCGCTAGAGTTCTAGTTGTTTTTGCTATACAATACAAGCTGTCGTAAGTAACACCGCTGCCAAAAGTTTTGCGCATGTGCGACGTCCAAGCTCGTCCTCGGAAAAAGAGCGGGGAAACAATGAAATATTGGGACTGGTCCGAGAGTCCGACGTAAAAGTTAAAATTATAAGCATACTACCAAAAAGATAAGGTAGTTAATTTGTGCATGGCTTCCTTGTCAATATTGTAACATATTCTGAATTTACCCTTGCGTAATTTTCTTTACCCATTTTTTAAAACACAAATGATAGTCGAGTCTTACTTAGTCTTCACTGTCTTGTTGTTGTTGCCACGGCTAGTTCCCACTTCTCTTGCATGCGCAAACGTTTGGCAGCGGTGTTATCGTAAGTATAGTTAAATAAAATCAATTAAAGAAAAGAGCAATGGTTTTAATAAAGAAATAATGCATGATGTTTAGAGCGGTGCCCCTCATATTTTGTTAATATCTCGGCAGTTTACAACCTTTTCCTCTATTTACGCAGCACTCTAGACGGGACTCGAACCCCCGGAGGCCCTCATTGCATCATGGACAGGTCACACTTTTGAGAGGGCCTGCCAGATCCTGTAAACAAAATGGTGGCCGATCCCATTATGCACAGCGAGACTAGGCCCTAGAGGCGATAGTTTTGAGAGGGCCTGCAAATTTTTTCCGGCCGCTGTTCGACAAACGTACGTCCAAGTTCTTTTAACACTGTGACCCACCAGGAAATTCGGTCTAAACTTTCTTACAGATCATGACCATGAAGAAACTAATATGTTTTAGAATTACCGACCTTCTGCCAATAATATTTTTAGCGACAAAAAGGAATTGAAGGAAAAAATATCTGCCGAACAAAAGCAAATTCGTCGGTCAGGAAAGTACAGGTTTTTCTTATTTTTTTTTTGTTTATCTAGCTATCAAAGACTGTCAACTGAGTGACCAAGAGTTACTGAGATTTAATTTTGTTAAATTGTAGGCTATAGTGTAGCGTAATTCAAGTTTCAGTTGTTGTGGAAACCGAAAAAGTATGAACCCAAGAGTCTCTGGTTAGACTAAAGTGCATTTTCGTTGATTAGTCTGGCCGAAAGTTGACAAAGTTCAACCGTAATTGCTTTTTTCAACAATTCCTTAATTTTTAAGCTAGGACTCGTATGTCACAAGTCTTCAATGCCTTCAAAATCTTCGGAAATAGCCATGGCTATTGACAATGGGTAGTTAATTATGCAAATTTATTCCGTGCCAAGTTTTGCCAAATTTTTTACAGGATCTTGCAGGCCCTAAATTCGGTGTGTGTGACCTGTTCATGATGCAACGAGGGCCTGCGGAGGAGGCCGACTATAGCCGGACCCTCTAACCATTGGGCCACTGGAACTCAAGACTGTGCAGTAAAAACAAATGAAACGTTTACAACTTTAAGCTGAAAACACTATACTAACATATGAAACGTGCAGTGAAATAAAAGTAGTGTGCTGCGTTAGGCAGTGTTGAAATACACAGTGCTGTGAGTAACTTCGTTACAAGAAACTAGTTACATGTAATCGTTACTTTTTTGAATAATTTTACCGGTAACTAGTTACTTTTTTCAGAAGGTAACTGTAACTGTAACTGTAACTGTAACTGTAACTGTAACTGTAACTGTAACTGTAACTGTAACTGTAACTGTAACTGTAACTGTAACTGTAACTGTAACCGTAACCGTAACTGTAACTGTAACTAGTTACAAAAAATAGGAATAAAAAGTAACGATAACTAGTTACATCTGCTGTCGAGAGCGCTCAACGTGGAATCCAGCTTTTCATTGAGCTGAACACACAGGTGCCTGCAAGTGCAGTATGTGAAAGGCTGTTCAGCTGCGCAGGATTAATTTTCAGACCACATCGTTGCTCAATGCCTGATCGTAATTTTGAAAATTATCTTCTGGTCAAATTAAACAATAGTTTAGTCTAATTCACATGCTTTCTCGATTTTAATAGCCGTTCGGTGTCTGTGAGTGGGTTAAAAGAATATAGGTGTAACTTTGTAATTGTAATTGTAACTAGTTACAATATTTTTAAAGTAACTTTGTAACTGTAACTAGTTACTTTTTTTATTGTAACTTGTATCGGTAACTAGTTACTTCTCTGATGATGTAACTGTAACTAGTTACAAAAATTACGTAACTATTACAGCACTGGAAATACAAATCGAAATATAGTATAAAGATTTGATACTGCTGAAATTATTGAACGTACTTTCTAACGTTTCGAGCGAAGGTCCTTCGTCAGAGAGAAACGTCTCTCTCTTTGACGTTTCTCAAGGCAGTATACTCAAACCTTATATTTCGATTTATAAAACGTGCAGTTGGTTTATAATAAGAAGAAAAGTCTAATTTCCAAGAAAAGTTAATGATTTCCTACACGTATCGTACGAATATTTTTGTATATCATAGAAATGGTAGATGACATTGCTGAAGAGCTTGGTAGAAAATGGCCGCAACTAGCGAGAAAGCTTGGCATCGGTAAAAAGGTAGACAGCATTATGGGTGATCATAGAGACGAAACTCACGAACAAGCTGTGGCCATGCTTAACAAATGGAAAATGGAAAACGGTGAAAATGCCAAGATAAGTATTCTGATTAAAGCTTTAAGGGATCTCAAATTCAATGAAATTGCTGATTTCGTTAGAAATAAATTCAATTCTATCAAACGTTCAGAAGAAGGTAACCCAGGTCCTAGCTTGTAATTTTCCAAAAGAAAACATCTTTCTCAAACCATGGTTATTCGTGAAATGGTCTGGAAACCCGAGAAACTTTAAAGGACATTGGCAACAAAAATTAAGTTTGTCTAATTTGCAAGAACTCATAAAATTGTAATAGAAGATCCTTTACAATTTGTTCGTATCTTTCTTCGTTTTCAATCTCATTTGTATAGGTAATAGCATGGTTTCGAGTGCAATTTGGAAAAAACATGCACAAGTGAGTTTTTCAAAGACTATCAAAATTGCACGAGTCCGAAGGACGAGTGCTATTTGAGGTCTTTGAAAAACTCATGAGTGCGTGTTTTTTCAAAATTGCACTCGAAACCATGCTATTACTTATTAATAATATACATGAAAATGTTAGACAAAATGTTCTTCCAGCGACGAAGTTACATACCACCCATTGCTCCACTTCTCGAAGCTTTAATGGTTGAAAACTGCTTCATTTTGTTCACTAAATACGTCAAACGTTTTACTCATAGCATCTAACCTCTTCTAGTCTTCTTGTAGGAACTTTTATGACAATATTAAAGCAAAATTCACTCTGTATTTCATCGAAGTGTCCTTCGACAACTTTATGTTTTGGTCGCCATATTGGATTTTCTCGTGAAGGAAAAATCATCCTTCAAAATCCGCACAGGCATTTCATTGGCTTTCCGGTAGATTCCGGTTGTTTACTAGCCAATCAGAATGCTTAATACTCATTGAAATTTTCACTGTATTTCATTTTTCTGCACTGTATTACACCTTTTCTGCACTGTATTACATTGAAGTTGCACTCCTTTCGACCAATCAGGATGCAGTAATTTTGTCATGTATATTATTAATATGTTAAACAAATTGAAATATCTTACAAACGAAGAAAGACACGAAAACGTTGTAAAAGATCTTCTATTACAATTTCACGAGTTCTTTCAAATTAGACAAACTTAATTTTTATTTCCAATTCCCTCTAACTCTTTCCTGTCCAAATCGGTCTTTAGTATTTTGTTCTGGCTAACGCCAGACGATTTTATTCACCTCTGGGGAAGCACTCGGACAGGAATGAGTTATATACTCTCTCTCTCTCCCTCTCTCTCTCTCTCTCTCTCTCTCTCTCTCTCTCTCTCTCTCTCTCTCTCTCTCTCTCTCTCTCTCTCTCTCTCTCTCTCTCTCTCTCTCTCTCTCTCTCTCTCTCTCTCTCTCTCTCTCTCTCTCTCTCTCTCTCTCTCTAATTTACGGTGCTCTGATACTAATGTTAAAATCCCTCAACCGCATTCTGAATACCTTAAACGCAGTCTTTCGTATGATGGGGCCCTTCTTTGGAACAGTTTACCATCAACAATTAGGAATGTTATAAGTGTAAATAGTTTTAATAATTTAATTAATGTATATAATTTTGAATAATTTTTTTTTTTATCATAATTTGTTTTTAATTAATCTATACGGCTTCCATGTAAAACAATTCTTGTAATTGATGAAATTACCGTAATGAAATGAAGTTCTCTCTCTCTCTCTCTCTCTCTCTCTCTCTCTCTCTCTCTCTCTCTCTCTCTCTCTCTCTCTCTCTCTCTCTCTCTCTCTCTCTCTCTCTCTCTCTCTCTCTCTCTCTCTCTCTCTCTCTCTCTCTCTCTCTCTCTCTCTCTCTCTCTCTCTCTCTCTCTATCTTTTGTATTTCGTTTGTTAAAGTGTCTATGAAGTGAAAAATTCGTTGGCATTTTTGTTATTTTATTGTACAGAGGAGCATGACAGGAGCACTCACTGAAAATTTCAAGAGAGTCTGATGTGTAGTTTTCGCAATATAAACTCTCAAAATTTGCCGTGGATAGTTTGTTTTGGGGAAATATGGGCTTCTTGGTAACAATGCCTTATGACGTACGTAGATGGATCATTAATAGTGAAATATATTGTTCTAAATGTATAGTTGTCCATCTGCGTACGCCATAAGCATTGTTACCGAAAGCCAAATTTTTCTCAAGAACGAACTAGCCATGGCAAACTTTGAGAGTTAATAGCGCAAAAACTACGCATCAGATTCTCTTGAAATTTTCTGTGAGTGCTCCTGCCATGCTCCTTTGTACAATAAAACAACAAAAATGCCAACGAATTTTTCACTTCATAGACACTTTAACATTTAAATAAGATGCTTGAGTGCTATTAGATGTAATAGATCTAAGAGCACGAGTTTGTTAAACAATTTCGAGGTGACTGGATAGAGGATGAAACACTCGTTCGAGTGCTTGATCTAGCTTCTCAAACAAATCAGTATTTTATTAAAAAAAATCAGGTTGAAAGTTGGCAAAATTCTATGCTAATTAAGACCGGGTTTCCAGTTCACCGTCTTGGTACTGATTTTCTTTGTTTTCATCTTATGAATTATTAATGAGTTTGAGAAGTAATATATCATACACGAGGAGGAGTGTTTCATCAGGATATCCAAACACTGAGACGTTTGTTGAAAACCGAGGCGAAGCCGAGGTTTTTGAACAAACGTCGAATATAGCATCTCAAACAAATCAGTATTTTAAGAGAAAATCGGGGTAAAAGTTTACTTAATTTATGTAATTTCTTCCTCCGATATCCAAACCACCCGGACGGTACTGATTTCCTTTGTGTTTTCCTCATGAATTATTAATGCTTTGAACGTTTTCATGGCGATAAAGTAATATAAATAAGTTTTGTGGAAACACCACGTAAAATATTTCTTTGCTAAGCTTTCGGCCTGTTGACTCAGGCCTTCATCAGAGCAATGACAACAAGTTGTTGGCTCACGTCATTTATAAACTAAGCAACTGATCAATTAAATCACGTAAGAATACAATGCGTATCACGTTAATTTTATTAATTAGAAAACAAAATCAACAATGTTCTCCGAATAGGGCATGCCACGTGCTATTCAGTGGCTGTCCCTCCTGAGAAATAGTGTGATGTTTTGCAGTCTCAATGGATTCTCTTGTTCTTCGCGTGAAGTATTGGTTGTCGCTGGCTAAGAGTGACGACTCTTCCCACTTAATACGATGATCATACTTCCAAGCGTGTTTGGCAACAGCAGACTTTTCTTGTTGCGCTTTTCTGCAACATGTCTTGTGTTCCTTCAGGCGAGTTGAGAGATTCCTTCCCGTTTCTCCGATGTATACCAAGCCACACTCACAAGGAATGCGATACACTCCAGGCTTAGATAAGCTATCCACTTCATCTTAAAAGAAGAAATATTTTACGTGGTGTTTCCACAAAACTTATTTATAATTATTAATGCGTTTGAGAAGATTGTTTCATGATAGTCCCTTTTAATAATGATAGAATACGTAAATTCTTTTCAGTTTTTCCTTTGAATTCTTTTCAATTTCGTTTATTGTCTTAGCTTTTGTATATTTTTAATCGAATTCAAAAGGCTGAAAATGGCGTCAAGTGCAGAACATTTTCCGTACTCTGCACTTATTAAAAGGATCTATACCAAACATAATTGTCTTCACCGTGCACTGAAGTTTGCATAAACGTGAACAAAAAGATAGAACAAAGACTTTTGCTGAGTTTCCAGACCATATTTTGATTGACTATGATCAAAAACCCAATGTCACTCGTTATTTATTGGATTGTAAATTTTCTTGATATCTACATTATTATAAGTTTAGAAAAGTTTAAAATAGTTTAAAATAGCATTAACTAGGAAATTGTATAACTCATGCAAAATTGAAATACAGTAAATGCTTTGTAAGGGTATTATAACATGTTTGAGAAAGTTGTTCGTCTAGGATAGAGTATAGTCTTGAGAAAGGCTGTCAGTGGTGGTAGTGACTGATGTATTAATTTTCGATTCATATGCACTTTACAATGACTAGTGAATTTAATTAATTCTTTGAACGTTTTCATGGCGATAAAGTAATATAAATAAGTTTTGTGGAAACACCACGTAAAATATTTCTTTGCTAAGATTTCGGCCTGTTGACTCAGGCCTTCATCAGAGCAATAATAACAAACTGTTGGCTCACGTCATTTATAAATTAAACAACTGATCAATTAAATCACGTAAGAATACAAATTATAATACAATAATATTATTATAATAATATAATTATTATTATTATAATATTATTATTATTATAATATTATTATTATTATAATACAATTAAGAATACAATTGTATTCTTACGTGATTTAATTGATCAGTTGCTTAATTTATAAATGACGTGAGCCAACAGTTTGTTATTATTGCTCTGATGAAGGCCTGAGTCAACAGGCCGAAAGCTTAGCAAAGAAATATTTTACGTGGTGTTTCCACAAAACGTGTTTATACTAGTGAATTTATTATAGATTTAAAAAAAACAACTTTAGTGTATTTTAGAAAATATTGATGTATTGATGTAATTACTGGTAAATCAATCCCCAGACAGTCCTGGCATCTTATTTTTTGAAATAGATTCTATTTTTATTCTATTTTTAACACCATAAAAATTAGAAAGCAGGCACGTCCGATACTCTTGGCATTGAACTCTAAATAAACTGGAACGCTAACTCCATAAGACAGGCCCTATGATCGGGTGAAGTCAAACTTCCAGGCTCTTTCTCGCTAGAGTGAAAAACCCTGGGTACGAGGTTGGAGGTAGCCACGATCGGAAATTGCGGCTGTCGACTGGATCCTAATCAACCTTGGATTAGCTACGCATGCGTAGAACGAATGTCTTGCGTGTAAACGTCATCAATACAGGCCGACAGGAGCGAGGACACCCCAAGCTCAAAGTCAAATATCTCCGCTCAAAATCGTCGCTCGACCATAATTCTTAATACACGAGCGCATAGCACGAAGGTTGGGCTTGCTATAGAATACGGTTTGTTGAAAACTCGTGGAATTTTCGCGATATACGAACCCATTACCCTTCTCAAATTCATCAGTTTCAAATGTCCTTATAACTCAAATGTCAGTTTCAAATGTCCCCCATGAAAGTGGCCGATTTTCTATGCGATTTCCGATCGTGCATTGCACGTCTGACGTCAACAGAACCTGTGAGGGGCACAATGAAAAACTGAAAACTCGCTGCAAACCTGACAACCATTTTTTAGACCTAAAGTTTTTTTATAGATGATAACGAAGAAGATAGTATATATTGGGCTTATCGGCCTTGTACCTGAACAATTTCTACACACGAAAATGGATTGAATGACGAAATATCTGCTGAGCGAAAGCAAAATTCGAGTCTGAAACTCGTACGGAAAATGCAGGTTTCTCTTGTTTTTCTTTGTTATCTCAAACGTTTGAAGGTGTCTTGCCAAGAATTAGTAATAAGATAATGCTAAATTATAGCTTTAACCCAAGTTTCAGTTGTGGAAATGCTAAATCTGACATTTTTCTATACGAAGAGTAATTCCAGAGCTGTAATAACACACGGTAAAGTGCATTTTGTTGGGTTTTTCCTACTGAAAATTGAGAAATTTAAAACCCAACTGTTTTTATAAACAACCTCTTCATTTTAAACCTGGGTTTCATATGTATTTTCTTTATATTTGTCCAAACCAATGGCAATTTTGGTTGCGTATTGTTGACTTTCATTTGAGAGCTTATATTTTTACTGTTTTCCTTGCTTTTACTCGTCATGTCAGTGTTCACCTACTCTACGGTATATTGGAATTTGATTTAAGCCTAAAAGTGGTTAACAAGTTCAGTTTTTGTTTGATTTCAAGCTGTTTTTGCAACCCAGTTCGCCAAATTCAGCTTCATTTTCTCTCGGTTATACAGTAAAAGGGACTGGGATTGACGTGCATGGCGGCCCCCCATGTCCGCCATTTTTGGCTTCATTATACGCCATCGAGTTATCGTTCCAGTTTATTTAGAGTTCAATGACTCTTGGTCAGTTGGCGGTGGCCAAGAGGAATGCAGGCTCTGAGCGAGCTTTTACCCGGGTCTTACTTCCGTTAGTAGGGTGCAGGAAAAATGCGCCATTTCCCGCGCTAAATTCAAGCTCGAAGCGATCGAAGCTCAGATCCAACATTCCAACATGGCGGCGATGTCGTTTGGTTTACATTCACCGTTTTTAGAAGTTTCAGGAAAAGTGCGCTGGTCCTGTGCTCACAGAGTGGCAACTGGGACTGCGGTACACCCTGGGAAACTCTTAATTTCCAAACTGGCGGATTCGTTTTACATTACGTGCAAGTTTGACACTGGAAAGGCGAGCAGACCATTGAAGGTATTTTAGCTTAATTAAACATGTGCGTTCGTCTCCAGTTGGTACTAAACGTGGGGCGATTATAGAATACCCCGCCACTTTTCTCTTTCGAGACACAAATACAAGCCAGGGTGCGAGGATGTCCTAAAAATCTTTTCAAAGTCTGGCCGAAGGTTTAAAGTGTATGTGCTTGTTGTTTGTTGTTTGTTAAATGAAGTTATAATCAGGTATTCTGTGTTTTCCCTAATCTCCGAACCTGATCCTAACATTTACATAAAATGAAAGTGGCGGTGTATTTTATAATTTAGGTGGTATGGAGAGTGTTTGATCACAGAATCAGCCATTTATTTATTCTTAATACAAAACCACAAATATTTGGATGAATTCAGACATACACCCCCCCCCCCTAACACCAGTAGAGTCGTTTACGGTACATTAATGAGCATTCAAGTATTGGCCTCCGTAACATCGGTGAACTTGTATACTTGAATGGGAATTGGTGCTGGGTATTGCTGGTGTGCATCTTACATCATTGCTGCCATGTTGGTTGACGATTTCAAAAGATTTTCATCATCTGCAATTATAATATCATCCAACATGGCGAAAATATCTTTGTCCTTCGAATCTCAAGGGATTGGTTGCACACCACCAATAGAGAAATTGCTCAGCAGTGGTGAAAGTGTACAAAAATCTGAAAATTTTGTACACTCAGCAGTGCTGCTGGGCATACAAAAATTTTGTATGCTTGGCACCACTACACTCAGCAGTGATGCCAAGCTTAGAAAATTTTGTATGCTTGGCAGTGGTGCAGAGTGACAATAGGTTAATTAGCTGTGTGACACATGGTTGAGAGGAACTGGGGAAAGCTTGGCAGTGCTGCAGTGGTGCCAAGCATACAATAATTCTGAAAATTTTGTACACTCAGCAGTTGTGCCAAGCATACAAAAATCTGAAAATTTTGTACACTCGGCAGTGGTGCCAAGCATACAAAAATTCTGAAAATTTTGTACACTCAGCAGTGGTGCCAAGCATACAAAAATCTGAAAATTTTGTACACTCGGCAGTGGTGCCAAGCATACAATAATTCTGAAAATTTTGTACACTCAGCAGTGGTGCCAAGCATACAAAAATTTGAAAATTTTGTACACTCGGCAGTGGTGCCAAGCATACAAAAATTCTGAAAATTTTGTGCACTTGGCAGTGGTACAAAATTTTCAGAATTATTGTATGCTTGGCACACTCAGCAGTGGTGCCAAGCATACAAAAATTCTGAAAATTTTGTGCACTTGGCAGTGGTGCCAAGCATACAATAATTCTGAAAATTTTGTACACTCAGCAGTGGTGCCAAGCATACAATAATTCTGAAAATTTTGTACACTCGGCAGTGGTGCCAAGCATACAAAAATTCTGAAACTTTTGTACACTCAGCTGTGGTGCCAAGCATACAAAAATTCTGAAAATTTTGTATGCTTGATTAGTGGTGTCAAGCATACAAAAGTTTGAAAATTTTGTACACTTGGCAGTGGTGGTGAGACTAATAATTTTGTTTGTAACTGACAATTGCTGTTAAATCATTTAATAAAATATTATTTTTTTAATTTTTATCTTTTAGCTTACCAGTCCCACGATGGATAACATTACCTGTCGGAAAGGAAAGTTTACATTTTATTCGAACGTTGATGGTGGTACAAGATTTTTGTTACAAGAGGGTGAAGAGCATAGCTTGAAAAAACTTGTGTATTGCATGACTGAGATCAAAATGGGGAGAATACCAGGTACATTATTGAATTTTCAGATACCAACAAATTCCCTGACAATATAAAACAGACACAGACAAAACTGTGCAAAATCCCTAAAGCTACGGTTACACACACTGATTTATGTTGCTAATTTGTGTTGTAATGGCATTGCGAGATAAATCAGTGTGTACTGACATACACATGTAAAAATCTCACAGCTTGTCAACAGGATGTGTTCACAACAGGCTTGTAGCAAGGCTGTTAACAGGTTGTAACAGTGCTGTTCATTCAAAACGCTGCTACAACATTGTTACCATCAGCCTGTTAACAACTTGCCAAATGCAGAACGGTAACAGGTTGTTGGAACAACTTGTCATCAGTCTGTTGGAGTCATCAGCCTTGTTACAAGTTGTCAACAACCTGTTACAGACATGTTAACAGACTGGGACAACCAGTGTGAACACATCACGGTGACAGCCTGTTGAATAGCCTTGCAACAACTTGCTTGCAGGTCTATTACAGCTTGTGCATTTTTATGTGTGCACCCAGTCAACCCCCGATTTATGTGTTGCTGAAGCATTGCAAGTTTTTGATAAGGGATCAGAAACTTGCAATGAAAATCTGTAACGCCACACAAATTGACATGTGTAACATACCTGTCACCAATTTGTGTTGCAATAATCATGCCAAATTTCTTTTGTTCAACCCCCACCCATCCTTGGTTAATTTTTAAACTTGATTTTTCTTCAACACAAATTGATGTGTGTAGCTGGGTGACTGATTTATCTCGCAATACCTTGTGACACAAATCGGCGACATAAATCTGTGTGTGTACATGTAACTGTTAGCTTAAAGTGTATATGAAACTAAAATTAAGTTTGTCTTATTTGAAAGAACTCTTAAAATAATGGGGAATATCAATTTACAGCTTTTTCATATTTTACTTAGTTCTTGAGATATTTAGACTTATGTGATATTCAAATGAGATAACTTATGGTTCGTTTTTTTGCTAATTAACATATTCCAAAATCGCGAATATTTTTAAGATTATTGAACAAAATCACTTGTAACTTTGCATATTGCTACAGTTCATGCAACTAAACATGAAAGACAAGTTGCACGTGATTTTGATCAATAATCTTAAAAATATTCAAGATTTTCGAATATGTTAATTAGAAAAAAACGAACCATAAGTTATCTCATTTGAATATCACACAAGTCTAAATATCTCAAGAACGAAGTAAAATATGAAAAAGCTGTAAATTGATATTCCCCATTATTTTAAGAGTTCTTTCAAATAAGGCAAACTAAATTTTCGTTTCATATACACTTTAAGTGACCTAGTCGTAATTGTTAAATTACATATTATTATCCTTTTTTCCCAATACTTTTCCACTTTCAAGTTCTGGCAAGACGAACAGACAAGAAACCAACAAACACTCATGATAATCCAGCTCAAGATAAACCAGTCGTGGTAATGAAAGCAACTCCAAACAAAACACGGACTACACAGAATGGTACATACTGCGATAGATATAACTTGGAGATAGATAGTTTCATTTAATTTGATCATTGAAATGCACATTAGTTGCCAAGGGAAATTTGAAACATTGTCATGTTAGAATTTGAATGTTGTTATGGGCAAGTTTAAAAGGTTAGGCAACGCCTTAATTTCTATTTGTCAAAATGTACAAACATTCAAATTTCCCGTGGTAACGTGTGAAATTGTAAAATGATCAAACTTTTCAATAAAACTTCCAGTCTCCAAGCTCACCAAAAAATCATAGTACATGTATATGTATAACTAAAAGACTTTCTGCTGGCAGTTTTGTTTATTTCATAATTTATTTTTGAAAATGTATTAATAATGCTTGCACACAAAAGAGTGCATCCATGCAACTACATACTGTATATGTAAGTGCACAAATCACAACCTTAGTGATTTTTATTTTTCAAGTTTGACAAACAGTCAACAAATCAACAAACTCTCACCACCAAAGTCCAGCTCAAGTTAAACTGGTGGCAATGAAAGTTCAGACTCCAAATAAGCCACAGCGGAGTACACGTAATGATACATGTAGTTCTGTGGCAATCGAGTACTTTGTATACCAGATGTCAATAGACCACTTTCATAATAGCAACTAATTTTAATATATACTTCATGTGTGCATCTTAAAAAGCCTTTAATTCCAACCTCATTTGTGTGTCTACAATTCAAAACTAAAGAATCAAAAGTTGCTTCATAATGAGGCCAAAAAGGCTTATTTAGATGTTCTTAAAGAATATTTAAAGTGGTGGCCATTATGAAAGTGGCCTATGTTCTTGACATTTTTGTTTATACAGTACTGTATTACATATACAGTAATTAATATTTTTTTAAATTTATACTTGTTAGTTGAACAATCTGTCAAAAAACAAGCACCAGACCAGAACCAAGACCAAGCTATATGTAATGCACCATCAATAATAGTCATACCAGCAGAACCCAGAACTCCAGTGCAATCTCCTCAGACACCCAGTAAATTAAAATTACCATGGAATAATTATAGAGTTGCAAGCGTGAAGAAAGCAGGTACATGTATACACAGTAATTGGGGGCTGTTCACAAAATATATGATGGTGTTTTCATGGATTTTTGACACCCCCCCCCCCCCGTGACACTGTGTGACAGATGTAATCACCCCCCTTTAAAAATATGTAACTTTGGGCTAACACCCCACCACCACCACCACCACCACCACCACCACCACCACCACCATACTCCAATATAAAATAGAGTAATTTGATTCTTAATCACGTAAATAATAACAGTTTAATAAAAAGATAGCAAAGTTTAAAAGGTCATATTTTACAAATAATTTATAACAAGAGTGTTAATAGATGTAATTTTCTTACCAACAGTGTATTAAAAAAATACTTAGTTTTTCAGTCTGTCTGTCATGTGACTGTGTTTGTTATACCCCTCCCCCCTTTGTGACATGATGTGATACTTCGACAAACACGTCCCACCACCACAAGCATCACATTTTTTTGAACAGCTCCTTGAATACTGTCTTGTAACTGATGTTATGAACACATACATATACAGTATTATTACTGTAAACAGGTTGATGTTACCGTACACGCCTGTACTGATAGCTTGGGTAACAAACCAGTTTTTTCTTTCATTATTACAGTAGTATCAGATAAGAAAAATAAAGAGAATGAACGGAAGTACCAGGTATGTACACAATGTATTGGAAATGCCATTTCCTGCATTCTGAGGGGTGATTTTTTTAAGAACACTGAAGGTCATAAAATGGGTCATTCCAGAAAACATCCACACCTCCCCCACAGAGGAAATGTGAAGTTGACCCCCTCCCCCCTTCAGACGTCCTAGTACATTTTACTATTATCATAAGTAGATTTAACCCCCTCCCCTCCCCGGATGGCACAAATTTCCTCTGTGGGGGAGGTATGGATCTTTTCTGGAATGACCCAATGTCATAAAAACTAGTTAAAATACAACACATTTCTGATTGTTTCGCTTTGTGTCAGAACTCATCAGCTTGTTCACTTTCGAATATAATATGGAAAATTTTGTGAGGAACTATAAAAAGATTTTTTGTCACCACATAGATCTTATCAAAATAGAAACTATTTAACTAATATAACGACTTATCTATACCTGTTTATCTATACTGTATCTATGGTAATAGCCTGAGTCCAAAATTTTCCTTTTACTGTGTGTGTGTCAAAATCATTTTGAGGGGGGGGGGGGGGCTCAAGGGGGAACGGGGGGGGGGGCAGCTTGTATGTTAAAAAAGGCTGTGACTTTAACAATGGAAACCATTTTCTTCTCTTTTTATCAATTTTAGAAGGATTCCAACAAAGAGAATGATGAAGTTTTTTGCTTGCAGTCTGTGGAGAAAAAACAAGCACAACCTGATAATAATCTTCCTGATAATTGGTCTTCATTTGGTACACCTCATAAGAAATCCCCACTGAATGAAATATCTACTCAAGATAGTGAGTAAAGTTATCTATAGGCATGTACTGTACTGTACTGTACTACTGTACTGTACTCAGTACTTGGACAAAGTATTAATTAATTAATATTAATTCAACACTTATTACTTTTGTAGCTTCTCCAAAACGTTCAGCATCAACGGTAACAGGTTCTAGAACTTTTTATGGCAGTTCAAGAAAAAGCAGGTTTGAAATTAATGGGTTTTTTTATATTAACATTAGAATTATCATCATCATTCATCATCATCATCATGGTTATCATCATCATCATCATGGTTATCATCATCATCATGGTTATCATCATCATCATGATTATCACTATTATTATGGGTGATCATCATTTTGATTATATCATCATCATCGTCACTATCATCATCGTCACTATCTTCATCATCATCATCATCATCACTATATCTTCATTATCTTAATCATCACTATCTTCATCATCATCATCATCATCATCATCATCATCATCATCATCATCATCATCATCATCACTATCATCTTCATCATCATCACTATCATCATCATCATCACTATCATCTTCATCATCACTATCATCTTCATCATCACTATCATCATCATCATCACTATCATCATCTTCATCATCACTATCTTCATCATCACTATCATCATTATCATTATCATCACCATCACTATCATCTTCATCATCACTATCTTCATCATCACTTTCATCATCATCTTCATCATCACTATCTTCATCATCACTTTCATCATCATCTTCATCATCACTTTCATCATCATCTTCATCATCACTTTCATCATCATCTTCATCATCACTTTCATCATCATCATCTTCATCATCACTATCTTCATCATCACTTTCATCATCATCTTCATCATCACTTTCATCATCATCTTCATCATCACTTTCATCATCATCTTCATCATCACTTTCATCATCATCTTCATCATCACTATCATCATCATCTTCATCATCACTATCATCATCATCACTTTCATCATCATCATCTTCATCACTTTCATCATCATCTTCATCATCACTATCATCATCATAACTTTCATCATCATCTTCATCATCACTTTCATCATCATCTTCATCATTGTCTTCATCAACACTATCATCATCATCATCATCTTCATCATCATCTTCATCATTGTCTTCATCAACACTATCATCATCATCTTCATCATCATCTTCATCATCACCATCTTCATCATCACTTTCATCATCATCTTCATCATCATCTTCATCATCATCTTCATCATCACTATCATCATTATCATCTTCATCATCATCGTCATCACTATCATCATCATCTTCATGATCACTATCTTCATCATCACTTTCATCATCATCATTATCATCTTCATCATCATCACTATCATCATTATCATCATTATCTTCATCGTCACTATCATCATAATCTTCATTATCACCATCATTGATCACTATCATTGATCACTCATCATCACTATCATCGTTATTACCATCATAATTATTACAATCATCATCATTACCACCATCATCAGTAATTACCATCATTATTGATCATCATAAATCACCATTGTGATCATCATCATCATCATCGTCATCATCATCATCATCATCAAAATCATTGTCAAAATGACAACATCATCATCATCATATTCAAACTGAAAGATTGCATTTGCATACTGTAAAATTTTACACTTTTCCTTTTCTCTATAATATCACAACAGGATTCAAGTGAAGAAAAGTGTAACTAAACCACTTTCCAAGATTTCTGCCTTTGCTTCGTCTGAGAGTTCCAGAAAATCTTCACCAGGTTTTTCGTCACCTCCATTGTTCCAGAGTGAAGTGTCTTCCAGAGGGTAATTTTATTGCATTGAAAATGATTGATTAAAATTATAGTTCTTATAAGACCCTGTTTGTACGGCACCCGACAAATTCGGAACCGGTCTCGAATTAGTACGGTTCCGCCTTTTTACACGGCGAACTGGGACGAATTCGAGGCGGGTCTTGAATTCGTCCAGTACAGTGTAAACGTAGTCCAAAGCCCTGTTTACACGGCCAAAATTTAAGCACGCTTAAGTTAAGCGTGCTTAAAATGCGCCACCTTGGTGCGTTTACACGGTCATTTAACAATCCCTTACTAAAACACGTACACCGTTATTCAACATGGCGGACGAGCTATATTTTTTGGTTTTGGAAGCTTCGTATGGGTAGCGTGCGTCAAAGAACAACGGAAGACATTGGTACACGAGAAAGAGTAATAGCTAAAAGAAAGAAAGAAACAAAGGAACAAAGAATAGCGAGATGGAAGCTTCTACCGCTGAGCAAAAAAATGCATTTTATCGTATTAATAACACCGTATTAATAGCAAGCGTTTTTCAATCCCGTTGCGTTTACACGGCCAAGTTAAGTTGAGGTGGTGCAAACTAATCGCGATTAATTTACGCCGATCTGTTTACACGGACATTTTAAGCCCGCTTAAAGTCAGATGTGGCTCAGATCCCGCTTAAATTTTGACCGTGTAAACAGGGCTTTATTGTCTTGTATTAGCCTGTGTAAAATTATAAGAGACCATCTTGAGAGATTAAAGTAATTATGCAACCATGCAACGAAAATTAAGTCTGTCTTATTTGAAAGAACACTTAAAATGATAGAGTAAAATATTTTGCAGTTTTTCGTTTCCTTGCTTCGTTCTTGAGATATTTCAGTTTGTTTGATATGCAAATTAAACATTTTGACGTCGCAAATGCATGATGAGTTATCGAAAAAAGTTATATATCTTTGCTATTGTCAAGTATAATCACTTGAAAATCTACATGTTTAGTGTTCTGGGCGAAACACAAGCACTTGCTTCCTTCGAATTATTTTGGTTTGATAATAGCAAAGATATATAACTTTTTTTGATAACTCATTATGCACATGACGTCAAAATGTTTATATTGCATATCCAACAAACTGAAATATCTCAAGAACGAAGCAAGGAAACGAAAAACTTCAAAACATGTTACTCCATCATTTTATAAAGGACTCACTTCTTTTGTCTTTTCTCACGAATTATTAATGAGTATTTTAACCTAACTTATTGCTTTGCTTTCTTGTGCCCCCAGGTTCTCAAATCTTGGTAATACATGTTATATGAATGCAATTCTTCAGTCCATACTTGGCTTGGGGCCGTTTGTCCAAGAACTGGCAAATAAAGATATTTTAAAACATACCGGTCGCGTATCATTGTACAGGTACTATAAGTTTTATCTATGTAAGTACTATGTAAAGGACAATTCGAGCGTAGAATATATACATTTTAAGACCAAACCGGGACCAGTTGCGAAAAATGCAACTACACAGGCCATCCGGCAGGAATTGAACCCACGACCTTGCGATTCTAGTGCAATGCTCTGACCACTAATGAGCCACGGAGGGCGTTGCCGAGAGCTTGATCGCGAGTTCTGTATATATATAATAAGGTGGTAATGCCAGGATTAGAATGAGGTATATTATAGGTAATATTGGGCATTTCGCTCGATTACATAGCATGTTCTAAGGATTTTAGGTGAAGGAAAATTCGAGCGTAGAATATATACATTTTAAGACCAAACCGGGACCAGTTGCGAAAAATGCAACTACACAGGCCTTCCTGCAGGAATTGAACCCACGACCATGTAATCGAGCGAAATGCCCAATATTACCTATAAGTATACTATGTAAGTTTTTTTATAGTCTTTATGATTCTTTGGGATTGTTTTTATGGTTGATGTAACAATAGAGTTTATGTTGGCGGGCATAAATATGTTTTCGGCCCGACTCAGGGGCCGATTACATGGAGATTTTCAGCCCGAGCTGAAATTTCAGCCCGGCTAACCGAGTTGAAATTTCAGCCCGGGCTTCCAGTAAAATCCTTTTAAAATGGAGTTTGCGATTACATGACAAAAATTTCTGCCCGGTTTGAGCTACCCGGGCTGAAAATTGTCATATAATCGACAAGAAATTTCATCCCGGGCTGAAAAAAAACAATCTTGAAAATACTTTTGCTTTTGTTTATTCCATCTTTATATAGGCAGTTGCGATATTGAAAAAAATCGATATATCGATATCGAAAAAAAAATATCGATAATATCGACTATATATCGAATTATGCAAATGAGAAAACGTAATTTAGTCAACTTGCATGTATGTATACGCATCACAAACAGTTAAAAAGAAGTGCATGAAACCAGTCATGGTACGTCTCAAAGATTTATTAACAACGGTTTATCCGTTTATGAAAGTTTAAAGATACATTTACAAGTCTAATGGTTTCACAGTACGATTGTTTAATGTATATAATGTTTATAAATTTTCTGCGAGAAACACTAACATGTTTGCCTGGCTTGGCTTGAGGTATACTCGCTTTGTCGTAACTATCTGTCCCGCTTTGCTAAAAAGTCTCTCAGTTGGAGCACTGCTCGCCGGAATAGCCAGATATCGTCGGACATACTGCGACAGGAGAGGAAAACCATTCTCATGGAATTTCCACCACTGGAGTGGGTCGTCATCTCCATCGATCGTCGGAAATTGCAAATATCGGGCATTTTCAATTGCGTTCAATGCCGCTGCTTGGTGATCTTCTGTGGTCACAGTTTCTCTGTTTTCGCTTTTAATTTCAATTGCCCACGCACTTGTATCATAAATTCGCAATTGCCGCCATACACACGTTGTCTAAACGTCACCGGTGAAAACAGTAATTGCCGAATAATCGGAGATTAAGTTGTTTACTACAACTTTCGATATTTTCGATATGCGAAAAATCGAATATCGATATTTTTGAAATATCGATATTTATCGAAAATATCGATATATCGCAACTGCCTATCTTTATATGCAACCACAGTCTCACAAAAGTCAAAAGTCGACATGATCATCGTTTGAAATTGTTTAAAGAATCGGAATAGCCATTTTACGAGGCTTATCATTTCAGCCCAGCTGAAATTCTTCATTACGTCATGAGAATATTTTAGCTCGGCTAACGAAAATATGATTTCAGCCCGGGCTGAAATTTCCCATGTAATTGCGAAACAATTTCAACCCGGTTAGCCGGGCTGAAAATCTCCATGTAATCGCCCCTTCAGGCTCATTTTAGCCCAAGCCGCAGGCGAGGGTTATAAAATTAGCTCTGAGAAGGGCCAAACACATTTATGCCCAAGAACATCAACTGTATTACTATTATAATAATTTTAGTGGGCATTTAGAAGAAAATCAAAGACAGTCGTCAGGGTTCGAAATAGCAGGCGTCTACCGGCGATATAGCCAGCAGTTTAAGACCTTGCCGGCGATTCTTTGGGCTTATCTCCAGAGCGTAACTTTGCTGCTTGGGAAACAGGCGGCAAAAATTTTCACCTACAAAAGAACAGCCTACAAAATTAGGCACATTTTCTGAACGTTATTTCGAACCCTGTCGGCGTGTATTTCATTGTCAGACGTGGAAAAAGTATCGGAACTTGGGAACGTATAGTAGTTCCCAGAAATTTTTTTGGGTCCAAATTTTCACAGAAATATTTACAGAAAATTTTGAAGGTTTAATGTTAACTGAAAAAAACACTTACTGTACGTTGTACAACTCTGCTAATTAAATACCAATGAATACCTAAATCACAGTTACCGTTCTTTCACAGAATTTGTTACAGGTTCTGAATATGCAGTTCCTAATTTCTTTTCTGACAGTACTAATAATTGCTAAGACCAGTATTTACTGTAATTTTATAAATTATGTAACTATGTATATGCAGCAGCTGTCTATACAGTCATGAACGATTTTATATAACGTCTTTTTAAGTTAAATTAGATACATAACGTGATAACACGTAGAAGACAACAAACCAACAACGATAACATTAACAAGATAGGCAACATTTTGTCAATTATTAACTAAATAAATCTAACTGCCAGTAAATGGCATGCTGTAGTGATACTCTGACAGTCTGACAGATGAAAATATTAATAAATTGCTGGATTTTAGGTTACACATTTCAGACAATAACGACATATATTGCTTTACACAATGTATAGTAATTATAGTGGTGCTCTGTCCATGTTGTATTGGAAATTTTGCAGATAATTTTGAGTCCTAAACCCAGGTTCCCCGAAAGAAAATAACTTTTTCCACCTCTGTTCATTGTAATAATATAACTTAAATCTATAACTTGGCAGAAAAACGGCAAAACGCAACATTTGTCATCAAAACAATCTTTGCTCCAAAGTATTGACAAGGTATACAATTCCGTAAACAACAAACTAATAATGATTTAAAACTGTTAAAACTGGTAGGCTCAGATCAGCGGGCTAAAATATATTTTAGCGGGTTTAGGCCGCTGCAATTCTCCATTTTAGCCCGCAAAATATACCACAAATGCCCGATAAAATTGTTATAACGTTCTTTATAGGTGTAATGGTCCTTGTTTTTAATTTTAAATTCGAGTATGTTTGCCAGCGTCTATAACCGTTTTCTCATATTTTAGATGTTTGTATAATCTTTATTGTTGTAAAGATGAAAGTGGCAGTAGTTCCAGAAAGCAGAGTGCGTTGAGGAGATTAAAAAATGCCATATCCAGCAGTGAAATGACTAAGAGGTTCAGTGGTCATTTGCAAAATGTACGTCAGCCGAACAAAGGAATTGAAATTTGTTTCCCATTTTTAATATTTTATTACATTACATTACATTACATAACATTACATTGCATTGCATTGCATTGCATTGCATTGCATTACCTTACATTACATTGCATTACATTACATTGCATTGCATTACTTTACATTACATTGCATTGCGTTACATTACCTTAATACCTTACATTACATTACATTACATTACATTACATTCGCTTGGCTTGTCTTGCCTTGCCTTGCCCTGCCCTGCCCTGCCCTGCCTTGCCTTGCCTTGCCTTGCCTTGCCTTGCCTTGCCTTGCCTTGCCTTGCCTTGCCTTGCCTTGCCTTGCCTTGCCTTGCCTTGCCTTGCCTTGCCTTGCCTTGCCTTGCCTTGCCTTGCCTTGCCTTGCCTTGCCTTGCCTTTTACTAAACTTTTTACTAAACTTTTAAACGGTTTACTAAACTTTTCCATTTTTCTTCACCTTTTTTTTATCTATTTTATTTTTCCATCTGGCTACGTCTTTGCCTACTTGATTCTGTCTTCCTCTTCCTTCTTACTACAGTAACTGTTTATTTCTTTGTCATCCAATTTAATTTTCTTTCATCCAAGGATGCGCACGAATTTATGAATATTTGTCTGGACCAAATGAAAGAAGAAGTACGGAAAGCTCTTGAAGGAAAATCTCAAAAACCGAAAGACGACGACATACAGGCCAAAGAGAGTTTTACCAACGAAGTAAAGATATTTAAACTTAATTAATTCTTTGAACGTTTTCATGGCGATAAAGTACAGTAATATAAATAAGTTTTGTGGAAACACCACGTAAAGTATTTCTTTGCTAAGCTTTCGGCCTGTTGACTCAGGCCTTCATCAGATGGGACTTTAAGTCATACTGTGTATCGAAAACCAACACACTGACAGATACCTTAACTGCACTTTATTCCATCATCCAAGTATTAAATCATCTGTGTGCAAAACTCTCTTTCATCGAGCGCGAACAATTTGTGACGTAGAACATCTTCATGAAGAATTAGATCACCTTAAGTTGGTTTTAACTAACAATGGTTTTCCTGAGAAGATGATTCAAGCTTCTATGACTCCTTCGGTACATCCAGAGCCGAATACACAGCCCCAGCAAGAACCACCTTCAGTTTCTCTCCCGTATATCGGACCAGCATCTCACAAGATTGAGAGGATTCTAAATCGTGCTGGTATGAAGGTATTTCACAGTAGTCAACACAAATTGTTCAAGGTACTTTTCACACATAAAGACGAAGTGGATAGCTTATCTAAGCCTGGAGTGTATCGCATTCCTTGTGAGTGTGGCTTGGTATACATTGGAGAAACGGGAAGGAATCTCTCAACTCGCCTGAAGGAACACAAGACATGTTGCATAAAAGCGCAACAAGAAAAGTCTGCTGTTGCCAAACACGCTTGGAAGTATGACCATCGTGTTAAGTGGGAAGAGTCATCACTCTTAGCCAGCGACAAGCAATACTTCACGCGAAGAACAAGAGAATCAATTGAGATTGCAAAACATCACACTATTTCTCAGGAGGGACAGCCATTAAATAGCACGTGGTGTGCCCTATTCGGAGAACATTCTTGATTTTGTTTTCTAATTAATAAAATTAACGTGATACGCCATTGTATTCTTACGTGATTTAATTGATCAGTTGCTTAGTTTATAAATGACGTGAGCCAACAACTTGTTGTTATTGCTCTGATGAAGGCCTGAGTCAACAGGCCGAAAGCTTAGCAAAGAAACATTTTACGTGGTGTTTCCACAAAACTTATTTATAATATTTAAACTTGTTTCTGAGTTATTTAAAATTCGTACAATATTTAAGATTTATACAATATTTGTAAATCTTTCTTCTAATTATAATTTTAACGAGAGTTTGGAACCTTGGGGCGTTTAAGTTTTCTACGAATATTTTTTTATAATAACACAAACGGCAAACCGTTCGCTCTGTACGAAAGTGAAGGAGCGAGTTACTCCCAAAAGAGCGTACGAAATTTTTTGGATTGTTTTGAGTTTGTTTGCTTTTTAGATTTTTGGGGATTTTTTTGAATTTTTTCGGATTTTTTGAGATTTTGGGGATTTTTGGATTACAAAAGGTGTACGAGATTTTTGGGAATAATTTGCCTCTCGACGAAAATATCCGGCAAATACTTTCTCCTACAAACCAAAGTAAAGTGATTAGTGAAGCGACAGTATTTCTTGAGGGTAACATACATATATATTTACATTTACATATGATACATATTTTTATTTTGATATTTTTACATTCAGGTTTGTCCTATAGTTAGGAATTTTGAAGGATGCATTCGAAAGTGTATTACCTGTAAGGGGTAAGGAATTCTTCTCACGACGATGTATAGTGTATTAGCAGTGCATATCATACGTATTGTAACTAAGTAACAAACTTCAAACGATGTAAAACGTATAAGATAAAAAAAACATTTACAGTGAATTCACAAACTCTTGTCCCTGTAATTATAGGTTTGTAATTTTTGATTTTAGAATTTTGATGACGTCACATAAAAACAACGTACAGATCATGACGTCGATCGTGACGTCACATGACGTTGTCATGACGTCACATGACGTTAATCACGACGTCACAAATGTCAACCATGACGTTAACCATCATAACGTCACAGACGTCAACCGTGACGTCAATCATGTCACATGACAACCATGACGTCAACTATGCCGTCGTTATTACGTCACATGACGTCACCGGATACTAATATCCTGATTCCTGATTTTATTTATTCCACAGATGCAAAGATCTGGCGACTAAAGATGAACTTTTCAATAACTTGTCATTAAATATACCTCGCTCGTAAGTGATACCAGAAGGAACTGAAAACAAAACAAAACAAAACAAAACAAAACAAAACAAAACAAAACAAAACAAAACAAAAACCTAATGTTTTTAAATCGAACTAAATTTTCAAATTTTTTCTCTCACTATTTCCAGAGCAGAATCTCCTGTGGGATATAAACTGGAGAATCTATTGCAAAGGTTTTTTCAGGTGAGTTTAGAAAGGTTGGGTGATTGCCGGTTTTCGTTGCTTCGAGAAACAGCCATTTTTTGACGTGTACTGCTGCTTTGTTTTAAAGGTGGAAGTTGTGGAGAGACGATGTATGAAATGTGATTGCAATAGCGCAATTCAGACGCTAGAGATTCAAGCTCTACCCAGGTGCGTGACTTTCGTCCAATTCCGGTATACAGTAAACAATCATTAAAGTGTATATGAAACGAAAATTAAATTTGTCTTATTTGAAAGAACTCTTAAAATAATGGGGAATATCAATTTACAGCTTTTTCATATTTTACTTAGTTCTTGAGATATTTAGACTTATGTGATATTCAAATGAGATAACTTATGGTTCTTTCTTTTCTAATTAACATACTCGAAAATCGTGAATATTTTTAAAGTTATTGATCAAAATCACTTGTAACTTGTCTTTCATGTTTAGTTGCATGAACTGTAGCAATATGCAAATTAAGTTTCAAGTGATTTTGTTCAATAATCTTAAAAATATTCACGATTTTCGAATATGTTAATTGGAAAAGAAAGAACCATAAGTTGTCTCATTTGAATATCACATAAGTCTAAATATCTCAAGAACTAAGTAAAATATGAAAAAGCTGTAAATTGATATTCCCCATTATTTTAAGAGTTCTTTCAAATAAGACAAACTTAATTTTCGTTTCATATACAGGGGCGATTACATGGACCAGGCTGGCCCAGTTAACCGGGATGAGTTTACGAAACGATTACATGGAGCAGGCTAGCCCGGTAAGCCGGGATAATTTCAGGCCAAAATTCACAATTATCAAGTAAATAAGGGCAAAGTTACGTTAGCTTTACTTCAGTTTTACACTAATTAGGCTATTATTCATTTTGTAAGCCCATCGTTAATAAAAAGATTGTTAAAGTCTTAGCTAACCCAGGAAAGCGACTTCACGAAGACTAATTAATTTATTCACGAAACACACAAACAACGTTGATGTTCTATTTCAGTTCCTTTCAGCACTATTTATTCACACAGTCAAGCAAACGAACGCGTATCGAAGCGAGTTCAACAGTTTTTCAGCCCGGTTTGCTGGAATGAAAACGATTACATGGACATTTTCATCCCGGTTAACCGGGCTAGCCCGGTTGCGACAACCGGGATCCCTGCAAACCGGACTAGCTCGCTTGCCATGTAATCGAAATGTTAAAACAACATTTTATATATAAAGCGGGCTACCCGGTCCATGTAATCGCCCCCTTAGTCGGAATTTTTCAGTTATTAGCCTGCGAGCGGGTAGAGAAATGCGTACGAGAGACGGACACACACACACACACACACACACACACACACACACACACACACACACACACACACACACACACACACAGAGGCTGACGAGAGACAGTCGGACAGACACGCACACACAAACGCATACACACACATAGGCAGAGCCTGCGAGGGTGTTATAGCATTTAGATATCTGCGTGCTAAATCGCTACGCCAAATTTTCATTACCTGTTTGCCTTTTGACGTCGATCATAAATGCAAATCTTACTGTGAAAACATCTGTCTTAATTTAGGGTGATGATATTTCATCTGCATCGTAATAAGTATCATAAGAATCTGGGAACACAAGAGAAAAAATCCGAGAAGATTAATGTTAATCGATTTATCAATATAGGTTGGTTTGTATTATTTGTGAATTATTAATGTCGTTTGTACTCCACTCCACTCTCTACTCTCTAGAGACTCTCTACCCTTTATCCCCTATCCTCTACCCTACACCCTACACCCTACACCCTACACCCTACACCCTACACTCTACACTCTACTCTCTACTCTCTACCCTCCACTCCACTCCACTCCACTCCACTCCACTCCACTCCACTCCACTCCACTCCACTCTACTCTACTCTACTCTACTCTACTCTACTCTACTCTACTCTAAAGAGTACTCTACTCCACTCTACTCCACTCTACTCCACTCCACTTCACTCCACTCCACTCCACTCCACTCCACTCCACTCCACTCCACTCCACTCCACTCCACTCCACTCCACTCCACTCTACTCTACTCTACTCTACTCTACTCTACTCTACTCTACTCTACTCTACTCTACTCTACTCTACTTTCAATACTCTGCCCTACCCTTCGTTCAGCAACAAGCACTTCACAAGCACTTCTTTTTAGGGGACTTCTGTTGCTCTGATGTTAAAGGTCCAACACTGTTCTCGTTAAAAACCATTAACGCTAGGTATGAGTTGAAAATATGTTTTTTTATGTTTTTGCGGGAAGATTTCTTCGTTGTTTTGGGGCGGGAAGATATTGATTGTTTTGGTGGTAAGATTTGATTGTTTTGGCGGTAAGATTTGTTGATTGTTTTGGCGGGAAAATGTGTTGGTTGTTGTTGGCGGGAAAATGTCTTGGTTGTTTTGGCGGGAAAAGTTTGTGAACGGTTCTAGAGAATTCGAATTAGCAAAAATATTTATTGCAAATTATGGCCAAAAAGATTATCATCGTCTTTTTAGTCCAATAAAGCAGTCGTCATTTCAAGAGAACGAAACACCAAGTGATGTGGATGACTTTGTTGCATCAAAACCGCGACGAAGACTTGATATGTCTGTGGCTGAAGAATCGTAAGTTTTCTGTGTTATATGTTATACATACACTACACTACACTACACTACACTACACTACACTACACTACACTACACTACACTACACTACACTACACTACACTACACTGCACTGCA
This sequence comes from Corallium rubrum, assembly GCA_964035015.1. Taxonomy (NCBI): domain Eukaryota; kingdom Metazoa; phylum Cnidaria; class Anthozoa; order Scleralcyonacea; family Coralliidae; genus Corallium; species Corallium rubrum. Next base: position 15,284,952 of record OZ036003.1, read on the forward strand.
CTGCACTGCACTGCACTACACCACACCACACCACACCACACCACACCACACCACACCACACCACACCACACCTCACCTCACCTCACCTCACCTCACCTCACCTCACCACACCACACCACACCACACCACACCACACTACACTACACTACACTACACTACACTACACTACATCGCACTACACCGCACTACACTACACTACACCGCACTATACCCACCTCTCTTTATTTTATCGTTATCTGTTTTCTCAATACCCTTATCGATGCATTTATTGGTTTTATCTGTAGTTTTAGTCCTAAAAAGAAAACGTCGAAAAAGTATGATTCGCATTCAACGACGGAACCACTGCCCGACTGGGTGTACGACACACCTAGATCAACGGCGGACTTGTCTTTCAACTCTCGACAACTGTACGATCTCAGCGACGACGAACAATTGAAACTAGCGACAATGGCGAGCCTGCAAACGAAACAAGAGGAAGACGAGAACGCGTTGATGACAGAAGCAGAAATTTTAATAAATGATTTCGATGGTGATAGCGATGCCGAAGTTGTTGTGGAAGCCGACCGTTTACTGGAAGACACCATGTTTTCAGAAAAACAAAGCTTTGACATAGACAAGACAACTAGTGATAGAGATTGTGATAAGACTGAAGATGAATTAAACAAAGACGAGCTTAAGCCGAAGGAAGGTGGAAAAGATGAACGAAGCGAACAATCGAGTACCGATGCCAACAATCCAACAGTTAGTACAATCAACGTAGACAACGAAGACGTGTCACCGGCTACGGCTAGTTCCCGTAAAAGGGCTTCCTCTGAAGTTGACGTTCCCCCAGTTGTTGCCATTGACAGTGGCGTGGACACTGACGAAAGCGAGTGTGCAAGCAAAGAAGGCGAGAAGGGGAAAGTAAAGGACGTTGAGGACTCTATGAGGACGCCGACGAAGAGAAGGAAGCTCGAGGATCAAGAAAGCATGAAAACGAATCAGGACAAGATTGCTGATATTCTTTTGTTGCCCGAAGACGACCAGATAAAAAGAGCTATAGAATTAAGTCGAGGGGAGGCAGTAAGTTGATTTTCTTATCAATAGCGAGGTTAACCGGTTCTTTGCGCATTTAACGACGGCGTATGGGATTTCGGTAGTCAACACTTCCAAAGTAGACCAAATTTCGGTAGTCAGTTTGATGGGGTGATGGAGACCGAATATGGGATCTGGTCGCTCTAATTTTCTTAGCTCTAGGGCGGGAAGAAGCTCTTCCTCGTCTATAATGTCATCATCATATGCTTGCAGAAGTAAGATGTCTTCGAGGTTTATATGACCCGCCATGTTTCACAGTTTCAGTATTCGCATTCGAATTCGAACTCTTGGCAGAAGTGTAAAATATCGGTATTAGTATTCGCATCGTAAGTCGGGATTAACCTCCCCAATATGGTACGTTGGACAAAGAACGAGAGGTGAACATGGTACTTATTGCAATCTGTATCAAAATACCACCATTCATCCCCAGTCTTTCGCGCGTCAATCTCAGAACTTCCTAACGTTACAGAATACATAACTAGAGGGCAGTCAGAGACTGTATATATACCTCCGCCAGCGGGTTATTAGAGATGTTTAAAAAGAAAACGAGCCATCCCGCTAACCAGGCTGGCTCACGAGACCAACACATGTAGTACTGTATGAATAAACGAGCAGGAGTGTTTTATCAGATATAAAGACACGAGGCGAAGCCGAGTGTTTTTATATCTGATAAAACACGAACTGCGAGTTTATTATACGGCTTCAAAAACGAACCACTTGCTAAGTTGATTGGCGGAGTTTGTTTGAAAAATAACCTTGTCTAAGCCGAGAAAATCAAAGCTAAAGTTTATGTAAACCAGGAGAAACCTTTATCACATATAAAGATACGATACGGTGATGATTTTCTTTTGTGTTTTCCTCATGAATTATTAATGAGTTTTTGAATGTTCAATAAAATGCTTGATTGCACCCGTACCAAAATTATGCAAAAATTTTTACATAAAATTAGGATAATGAGCGCAATCAAGCAATTTTTTTCAACACGGAGAATCTTGTGGTCAGATTTTTATTAATGTCATCCCAATTTTGACTAAATTTAACCAATATTTAATGCAAACTTTCATGAAAATCGGTGCAATACTTTTTGAGATATCCTGGCGACAAACAAACAAACAAACAAACAAACAAACAAACAAACAAACAAACAAACAAACAAACAAACAAACAAACAAACAAACAAACAAACAAACAAACAAACAAACAAACAAACAAACAAACAAACAAACAAACAAACAGACAGACAGACAGACAGACAGACAGACAGACAGACAGACAGACAGACAGAAAGAGGTAAAAACATAACCTCCTGGCGGAGGTAATAAACCACCCAGAAGTCTGCCATTTTGCCCATCTTGCAGGGTCACCCTAACTCGTGTAAACCATACTTTTAAAAGTGTCTAGAAACGCTGATAAATTCTGCTCAGTGTTCACGTACACGTCTATGCAAAATGTGCGCACCTTCATCGTTTTTGAAGACATTGTATTTTTGGTATAAGAAGCAATCACAGAAGCCAATAGCAGAATTTTACGGTTCAATTGCCCAATTACCGTGCTATAAAATATCAATGAACGCAAAACTGATGATATGTGCACTTTCGGGCCACCCTCAACATAAATTGCAGCTCACTGTTAGCCACTTTGACGTTCACTGCGTTTCCAGATAATTTAATTCTAGGGAGTATGTGTGTAAACGAAATGCAGAAAAAGAATAGGGTTGGTAACCCTTCTGTAAGGGACACTTAAGCCCCTTGATGAAAAGGTTATAATGAAAAGATTTTAATCCTACTAAGTTGAGCACGGCTGCCAAACGTTTGCGCATACGTGAAGTTGCAAGAGTAATCACTGCAAGAAATGTGGGAGATGTAGCGACAACAACCACGGTTTCGATATTTCGATTTGTTTACTAACATATGCCTTTTGTTTCATTAGGATGATGAGCAATCGCAGATTGAAGAAGCCATAAAGCTTAGTTTAGAGGGTGAGGCTCATGAGACAAAAATTAAGTTTGTCTTATTTGAAAGTACTTTTGAACTGACAAAGTAACATCTTTTGCTGGTTTTTTTGTTTCCTTGCTTCGTTTTTGAGATATTTCAGTTTGTTTGATAATGTGAAACTAACCAGTGAGTCACAAGGTGCATAATGACCTACTGTGAAAGGTTATATATCTTTGCTATATGTTATCAAACGGGATCACTTCGAAGCAATTGTGTGTGTGTTTTTCCCTTACAACAACAAAAATATACATTTTCAACTGATTCCATAATAGCAAAGATACAGTACGTCCCCGGATATAAGAAACCGACTTTTTTGAAATCATGTTCTAGGGATTTTTGGTGAAGGAAAATTCGAGTGTAGAATATATACATTTTAAGACCAAGCCAGGACCAGTTGCAAAAAATGCAACTACACAGGCCTTCCGGCAGGAATTGAACCCACGCTTTTGCTATTCTGGTACAATGCTCTGACCCCACGACCTTGCGATTCTGGTACAATGCTCTGACCACTGAGCCACGGAGGCCGTTGCCGAGAGCTTGATCGCGAGTTCTGTATACGTTAAGGTGGTAATGCCAGGAGAGAATTGGGTTTATTAGAAGTAATATTGGGCATTACATAGCATGTTCTAGGGATTTTTGGTGAAGGAAAATTCGAGTGTAGAATATATACATTTTAAGACCAAACCGGGACCAGTTGCGAAAAATGCAACTACACAGGCCTTCAGGCAGGAATTGAACCACGTACGACCCTGTTCAGTTTCTTATACGCAAAGGACTGAAAGGAGGAAATATACATAAAGGAGGAAATATTCTTTCTACTTGCAGGCTGTAGTTTCTTATATGTCGGTTTCTTATATGTGGGGACGTACTATATATGGTCCAACCTTTCCCAGTAGTTTCGCATATCAAACAAACTGAAATATCTCAAAAACGAAGCAAGGAAACAAAAAACAGAAAAAGATGTTACTTTGTCATTTCAAAAGTACTTTCAAATAAGACAAACTTAATTTTCGTTTCATAAGGACTTTAAGTAATACGTCAAACACACGAGTAATAGTCTTTCCTCCGAATTAAAAACACCAAGAGCAGTTGAAAAACGAGTTCTTTTAACGAACTGGCAATAAAAAATAAGTTTGTCTCATTTGAAAGAACTCGTCAAATGGTATAAGAAGACCTTTTACAATGTTTCCGTATCTGTTTTGGTTTTGGAAATATTTTGACTAAAGACAGCGTGCTGTCCGCCATCTTGGAATTTTCGATATGCAAAATTATGCATGTGACGACATAACCAGGGTAAAGAGAAATTTTTATCTTGCCAACCTTATGACATGAGCTAGAAACTCGATTTTTTGTTGTACTATTTCCATTTTAAATTGTCCCACAACATTTAAAAAACCTTCGGTGGAAATCTGGTCACCCACGGAGTTGTTTCATCAGGTTTACTCTGGTTGTGACGTCACCCATTTCCCTAGTTAATTAGACCCACATTAGACCCAATATTACAACAAGATGGCGGACAGCACGCTGTCTTTGGTCGAAATATTTCCAAAACCAAAACAGATACGGAGAAATTGTAAAAGGTCTTCTTAAAGCATTTGACGAGTTCTTTCAAATGAGACAAACTTATTTTTTATTGCCAATGTCCTTTAACGAACTTCCAAGTGATTTGAAGTCGGAGGAAGGACGATTTGATTCTCAAATGAATCTGTATTTTCCCAAGAAAATCGACCTGAAAAACTGACCACATATATGTCAGTCTTTTTCTCGATTCAAATCCTCCTTTATGGTTTTAATTTTTTTTAATGTTTTGATTTCTGAATTATTAACGCATTTGAGAAGGTTTAAAGTGAATTATATTTCACTTTTTTTTCTTCAATGTTTTCCAAGGTTGTGTAAATAAACTACTGTTGATTAACGTGGGATGTTTCGTTTCAGATAATTCTATAAATGCTGAATTACTGAATTTTACCGAAGACATTCCCGAAGAGCCTTCTTCACCTCTGATTTCTTCAAAGGTACATATAGCATTCCCATATACCGTTATTGAAATTCCTAGAAAGTTTTTGGAATTTTATAAGTTTTTTGGAAAGTCATTTTAGGTTTTGGAAAGTCCTTGGATTTTCCTTTAGTTGTGCTAGCTATATATGGACCCTTTTTATAAGTAATAACATGACTTGAGGGAAATTAGCGATTAAATTGCCCGTCGCCGAGGGAAGATTTGTGGAAATCTTCCCGAGGCGAAGGGCAATTTAATCACTAATTTCCCGACAAGTCATGTTATCAGTTTGTAATATTATGATCGCCAAGGAAAACTCAGAGAAGTATGCTGAGATAAGTTTAGGTGTTTGTTTTTGTATGGTTCAGTGAAGTTGTTCACGAGTTTTACTATTGATTGAAGTAATTATACCTTTGGGACATGCTTTGTGTTTGTGAGTGTTCTAGGACCGCCTGTTTGCATAATAGATATGCAAGCGGGAAATTTAGTAAAAGACAAAGGATTTCTTTGTCTACTAATTTTCCCCTGCATGCTTGATGAGAGGGAAAATTAGTAGACAAAGAAATCTTTTGTTTTCTACTAAATTTCCTAAATTTCCCAGGGAAATTTAGAAGACAAAGGCGTATGCATGGGTAATGAGGAAAATACGGGATTTACATTCCCTTTGAGAACAATGAAAACCGAGGTGATCATGATATTATAATAAGTATACATGTAGAATACGTAATTTTTACCCTATGACGTCAATTTCGTTTCAATTCTTCTTTTGAAGTCTTTTCAATTTCGTTTATTGTCTTATCTTGCTCTTGTATATGTTTCAATATAGAATTCAAAAGGCGGAAAATGACGTTCTCTGCACTTGTTAAAAGGGTCTATAATATACTCTTCATTTTAGAAAACAAAAGACAGTTCTCCTCAAATTTACAGACTAGCGAGTGTTGTTAGTCATATTGGAGCAAGTACATCTGTTGGTAAGATGCGTTAATCGACAGCACTGGAAGTGAAGTGAAGTGAAGCCAAGTGAAGTGAAGTGAAGTGAAGCGAAGTGAAGTGAAGTGAAGTGAAGTGAAGTGTAGCGTAGTGTAGTGTAGTGTGTGTAGTGAAGGAAAACTTGTGTATATGTACCACAATTATTCGTCATCTTTGTTTCACAAAAGAAAAATTTCGTTGTGTTGTGTCAACTGATTAGAGTTTGGTCATGTTTAATTAATGATGTGATTTACTTTGTTGTTCAGGGCATTACATAAGCGATGTGTTTGACATGAAAACGGAACAGTGGACTCGTTACAATGACGCTGTGGCGAAAAAAGTAATTATTTGTTTTGTTCTATTATGGTTCGTTATTTCATGTTTCGTCCCTTCTTCTTCCGTTGCTTTTTATTCAGACTATTTTGTTCCGTTGCTATTTCTGTCCTTATGAAATAAATGTTGTTAATATTCAATTTTCGTACACTACCTTGTTTTGTTAATTTTGATTGGGTAATTTGCACCACGTGACGTCCTGTTAGATGCTCTTCCACCGCTCGGTAAGTTTGATGCGATGGCAACGTTCAGCCATGCGTTAATAGCTATGCTTTAATTTCATTAAAGCACGGTTGCCGATTAATTTTTTTAAATTCTGAAGCCGCATCGAGGAATACAAAAGATTGAATAGTTTGGAGTATTCTTGAACACCATAAACTATGAAACAGGGATTCTTTGCGGTACTGCTACTTATTTCCCAAGCGATAACTTCATATCTAGTGTATTCAAATTGAATATTAGTGACGTTCAGTTCACACTTCCGCTACCGTAAATGTAGTTAAGCTGGTATAATGTTCGTTTCTTCGTCCTGTAGTCGTAGTTGGTTTTAATCCTAGTACCGCAAAACGCTTTCTTTTTGTACTACGTTTGAGATCTGCGACCATTACTGAACGTAAAAACAATATTTGACACGCTTAATTATATTTATGGTAGTGGTAGTGGAAGTGTGATCTGACCCCTCACTAGTGTGTATCAGGATGGTAACAGAACAATAGAAGTGTTCCTAAAGTGTTGTTCATGGCCAGAAATACGCGACATTTGAGTCTGCAAGACATGTGTCTTTGTCAGCGTTTTACGTGATAGCGCATGAGTATTCGGAATATTTTCTGATATACGATCCGGCAAATTCCCGATATCCCGCTGCTCCTCGGCCTCCTTCGCATTGTCCAAAAGTAGTTCAAAACCAATAACTCAGCGGCAAATATGTCTAAAATAATGCGTGCGTTGACTTTCAAACCATGGTAAATCAAACAAGCAGCCAACAAGCATCAATTCAATACCAAAAGAGTTGTGATACTGCAGAAAATCGCGGAGTTATGGCAATAAAATATGGATGTTTCGATTGTCGACCCAGACGTTTGTTGGTCATATTATGCTTTCTAAAATACAACAGCGAAATGGACAAGCGAAAGTAAGATAAAATGTTAAGCTATTACTTTAAGCAGCAACCTCAGACATTGTACTTACATGAACCGTTTCGCATGTTCGATTTTGTGGATGTTACGACTTCACGAGCGGTTTCAAATATGTAACTAGAAGTTTAATTCGTACTAACACAGACTAAACTATAGAGAACCAACACAATTTTATATATTTTCTGAGGGACAACCGAAAATCTGCCAAAAGCGCTCAATTTTTAGTCCATATTCTTCAACATTAACCTGAATAAGATCTGATTTCGCATTTCGAGAAATAGTACATCTTCTTTGTCTATTTCAAACAAATACGCGCGCCCCTATATAATTTCATATGCAAATTGTGCGAGTTCAATGGGCCACATTGGCCCGCATCGGGGTGTTGCGCAATCGGATGTCGCGTATTTCTGGCAATGTGTAATTTATTTCCTCAACTTGACCAATTCATTTGATGAAGTTCGTTGAACAACTTCCTGCTTCGGATTTGATTGGTGTTTGACTACAATCCTATTCCACATCAGGTGGAGTTTACATGAGGCCGGCCCGAACTCAGGTCGGACTGACGTTAGGTCGGTTGTAGTGATTTTACTGCAAGTCGTTTTCATGAGTCCGGCCTGAGATGTAAGCTACGGGTACACACACCGATTTGTGTCGCCGATTTGTGTCACAAGGTATTGCGAGATAAATCGGTCACCTAGCTTTAGTTCACGCCGGCATAATATCAGGTCGCCTGCTACACGCGTAAAAATCTCGCAAGTTGTTTGGGCATTGTTGCCTGAACAATGCTGTAACAACTTGTTGACATATGTGAACAACATTGATAAATGAACAACATTGTTCATCATTGTTTCAACAAGTTGTTACTGCTTGATGAAACAACAACCGTTGTTCACGCATGTTGTAACAACTGAAGAACGTGTTGATACATCAACCATGTTCACCACTGTTGTAACGTTGTTGTTCATCGTTGTTATTTCGTCATGCTGTTACAACATGTTGTATCATGTGCGAACAACGTTGTTGGCTATAAAAATGTGCTGTTGGAACAACTTGTTCATGACTGTTGATTTATCCGTGAACAAGTTGTTCGAACCATAAGTGAACAACTTGTTGACAACTTGTTCACGGCGAGCAGCACATTGTTCACGCCTGTTGACAACCGTGAACAAGTTGTGCGTTTTCACGCGTGTAGACCGAACTGAAATTTTGAGCCTGGCCTAACTCCAGACCAGCTTTCCATGTAAACAGTATCTATAAGTCTAATTCGCACCGATTCGGACTACGAAAAAAAAAGCTTTTTAACCGACGTAATTGGAACCAAGGCCGTATAATTTCAAGACCGGCCTCATGTAAGCAAAACCCAAAATGTAAAATTCAGTCCGGCCTGAGTTCGAAGGAACTCAATTGCAACAAATAAAACACTTATATTGCCATGACAGTGAAGATTATTCTCGTAACATTTGGGTTTTTTCTTCTAGGTAAATGAACACCAAGTTAGATATGACAATAAAGTCGATGGTTACATCTATTTTTACATGCACAGGTAAAATGCTTTATGGTATCAAGAATTATCAAGGTGTATTACATAAAATAGTTAACAATTATTCGCCGAAGGCGAGGTGAATATGTACTGTATAATAAACGAGCAGGAGTGTTTTATCAGATATAAAGACACGAGGCGAAGCCGAGTGTTTTTATATCTGATAAAACACGAACTGCGAGTTGATTATACGGCTTCAAAAACGAAGCACTTGGTAAGTTGATTGGCGGAGTTAGTTTGAAAAATAACCTTGTCTAAGCCGAGAAAATCAAAGCTAAAGTTTATGTAAATCAGGAGAAATCTTTATCACATATAAAGATACGATACGGTCATGATTTTCTTTTGTGTTTTCCTCATGAATTATTAATGAGTTTTTGAACGGTGAATAATAACCGAGACGAAGTCGAGATTATTTCACCGATATTCACTGAGCCTGAGGCGAAAAATTGTTTTAGTATACAATTGTTTTAGGAACAACATTTTCTTTAAAATTGTTGATTTCCTTGTCTGTCGCATTGACAAATTGGTTGGCGGCCATTTTGAATAAACGCTGTATAGGTGATTATCGAGAATTAAATAATTATTGAGTCGGTTTTCTTTGTTCTTGCGAGGGTTGTATATAGCATACAACCCTATGAATACTAATTAGAAAATAAATGAAGAAAAAAACTAGGAAAATCTTTGTCCAAGGTAGAAAAAATAGACAAAACTTCGTTGGAAAACCTCCTCAATAATCATTTAAGTCGGATAAAACCCTCGAACGTCGGGTTTTATGCTATATAAAGCTCTCGGACGCTTCGCGTCCTCTGGTCTTTATATAGCATAAATCCCTCGTTCTCGGGCTTTATCCTATACTTAATTTATTATTGAGTCGGTTTTCTTTGTTCTTTCGGGGGCTTTATATCGCATAAAGCCCTTGAATAATAATTAGAAACGAAATGAAGAAAAAAAAAGGAAAATCTTTGTCCAAGGTGGAAAAAAAGGACAAAACTTTGTTGGAAAACCTGCTCAATAATAAATTAAGTCAGATAAATCCGTCGAACGTTGGGATGTATGCGATATAAAGCCCTCGGACGCTGCACGTCCTCGGGTCTTTATATAGCATACATCCCTCGTTCTCGGGATTTGTCTATTACTTGTCCGAAGTAGCTCGACCAACCAGCGCGCGCGATTTTCTATAATCACCTTGTGTATTTTACTAAAGTGTTTTATTGATGTTTCCCCCTCTAATAAAAACGATAATCCCACATGTGTGATTATTTATGATAATCTCCCATGTGTCGATTATCACGGGACGCATCATTATTAGAGTTTTTTCTGCTCAATTTTTCTGAAGAAATAGGACTATTTTTTATATAATAAACAGAACAATACATGAATGCTTGGAAATATGAAATTTCTTTCTCGTGTTTACCAAGATATCTCACTCGTCCGCTTTGCTCACTCTATATTATCAAGCTTCAGGTATCACATTATACACGTATATGAGGGGGATATTTCATCAGGATATCCAAACACAGAGACTTTTGTTGAAAACTGAGGTGAAGCCGAGGTTTTTGAATAAACTTCGAGGTGTTTCGAGATTCCGATGAAACACTGTTCCGAGTGTTTGATATATATAGCATCTCAAATCCAGTATTTTAAGAGAGTATCGAGGTAAGAGTTTGCTTAACACTTTGAGGCCTGCCTTTACCTCTCCCTGTGCTGAATGAAAATCGTCTGGCGTTAATACTAAAAACTCGTCTTCAGGCTTCATGATGTTAAAGATATGGGTTTTAACACTTTGAGGCCTGGACCTCTCCCTGTGCTGAATAAAATCGTCTGGCGTTAGCCAGAATAAAATCAATCTCGTTCCCAGAGCCCACGTTCCCCAGCCGGGAAACGGGAGACTCTGGGATAATCCGTTTCACATCGATATTTCATTGGCTGATGAGCACAGTGAACTCTACATAACTCTTCTTCCGGATAACAAGAATCCTGTGATGGCGTGAACGGATTATCCCAGAGCCTCTCGTTTCCCACCCGCTGGGTAAGGGGAACGTGGGCTCTGGGAACGAGATTGGAATTGATTGGAATAAAATACTAAAGACTCGTCTTCAGGCTTCAAAGTGTTAACTCCACCGATACGGTACTGAGTTCCTTTGTGTTTCCCTCATGAATTATTAATGATTTGAGATCAGATTATAAAAACTTCGACTTTGTCTTTGATACTTTTTGATCTGAAAAGCGTTTATTTACTATTTTTTGTAATCCTTTAGAAGCTGTGCCGACAAAATTTCTCACTCAAGGTGATGACGTCAAAACTGACCAAGCGTTCATTCTGACCAGTTAGGAAACTTGACTATCTTGTTTGAAATACAAATGCATTTGAAATGCTATCTTTTACTGTGTACATACACATATATGACCTGTTTATCAAATTATGTAAATAAATTATTGAACATGGCAATCAAGCTCTCTAAAGATATAGCATAGTTAGTGAGGGGGGATGGTTTGGAAGCTCCATTGTCCAACCTCGTCCCCAGGGCATTTTGCCTCCACGTTGGGAGGTCGGCGAAAATGGCCCTGGCATCGGCTGGTCGATTCTATAATCGGATTGGCCGGTTTAAAACCTTGATTAATTCAGATACAGTGTAATTTATTCATCAAAATATGAATTGCAATAAATCCACTCTGCGAAGTTCATCCAAAGAATTGTAACGATAGCTTTGGTTAAAGTCAAGAACAACATTAGATATATGTTTCTTCCCGACATTTAAATGTATCCTGGATAATCGTGGGGAGTATCATGATGAATAATGCTAGCCAGTTGCATTTATGATAAAGGTTCACATGAGTGATTCGGCAGAGCGTTAAATATTTCTTATTTATTATTCATGTATATGTATTATACAAAAACGAAACACAAAGACCACATAAATTTTCTTGCCAAAACACCCCAAAATTCTGGGTGTCACGTGACCAGCTGATGCCAGGGCCATTTTCGATGACTCCCAACGTGGAGGCAAAATGCCCTGGGAACGAGGTTGTCCATTGTCTTTCAAGATTTTGCAATGGTCATGTTATTGTGTTCATGTTGGAGGAACCCAGTTGGTTAAAGAAAGGAAATTCTATGGACACGACTTACAACGCGTGATGACGAAGGACTGCACTAATTAAAGTGTCACTATGATGAAAAAATCGTCAATCTTTTTTTTTTGATCTTCTCATAAAGTACATTTAAAATGAGGGTGAATGGCGTTTGTGGTTTGTCAGTATCTCATCTCGTTCAAGAGATATTCACGTTTTGGAAATATGCAAATTTATGGCTGATGACGTCATTTTCTCCAAACGAGGGAAATGAAAATTGTAAAATAAGGAATATCTCTGGAAATAAACAATGGAAAGTGCTCAAATTTTGCATGCTTATAGTATCCAATACAATACACTTCTCTGGAACTTTTGTGATTGCCATGTTAAGCGCATGCTCACAGGTTACTCTAAACCTTAAAAAAGGAATTGTCATTTTTGCCTCATTGTTTAAAAATAGAAAGATTTAAACGTTTGAATTACAATGCCTACATAAGCCCTAATCTTCACTTCTATTCGCTGGAGTAAACGCTACTTGGCTGCTGATAAATAAGCAAATTTAATTTTATCATTGGAGGGGGCCAGGAACTAGCAGTTTCCACGAAAACAACTAAAGTTCCACCAAAAAACGTATTTTATTTAATACGATAAGCATGCAAAATTTTAGCACTTTCTATTGTTTATTTCTAGAGATATTCCTAATTTTACGATTTTCATTTCTCTCGTTTGGAAAAAATGACGTCATCAGCCATATAATTTCCATATTTCCAAAACGTGAATATCTCTTGAACGAGATGAGATATTTACAAACCACCAACGCCGTTCACCCTCATTTTAAATGTACTTTATGACAAGATAAAAAAAAGACTGACGATTTTTCATCATAGTGACACTTTAAACCCGAACATTGCTATTGCATGACTACTTCATTATACAGAAAATACAATACGTTCAGTGACCGTGAAATTAGACAAATTGAACAAAAGCATAGAACAATGACTTTTGCCGAGTTTCCAAACCACCCCCCTCCACTGACTATGGATATAGTTACCCCTAATATGCCGTAGCAGGGTGTAAAAGTTGGGAGGGGTGCAAAAATGTAGGGGTCCGGAAACATTTTGAAATCTAGTCTCCTTGAAGTGTTATTTCTTGCATTTATGGTGAAGATTTTACAAAATTTTGAAGATGGTTTGTTACGTTTTAACATATTATTTTTTTCTATATTTTTACTTTTTTCTATTTATTTTGATTTTATTTATTCATGCGCTCTCAGTCACGTACTAAATACGAACATCAAAGCAACAATAAGCGAATTGACCCCCTTGAATTGACCATAGTCATTCAAGTAGATGGTCTGGAAACTCGGCTAAAGTCTTTGGTCTATCTTTTTGTTCGCCTTTATGCATTTTTGTGCACGGTCACTGAACACATTGTATTTAGTATAACGAACGAATTGTCCAATAGCAACGTTTCAGTTCAATCACTCAACTGTGCTATTTAAATATTAATAAACCTAAAACAAAGGATGTGCACGGTGTAAGGTACGGTTCAACATAAAATCACAGCTCATTATAGGCGCTTTGAAGTTTGCCGAGTTTCCAGACCATATCTCGATTGACTATGAAATACTGTCATGGCAATAGAAGTGTTCCTAAAATATTTTTGCAATTCATTTACTGTTTGACAGTATTCATTTGATGAAAATTATTGCTAACTTCCTGTTTTGAATTTGATTGGTTTCTGGTTTTTAAAGTGTATATGAAACGAAAATTAAGTTTGTCTTATTTGAAAGAACTCTTAAAATAATGGGGAATATCAATTTACAACTTTTTCATATTTTACTTAGTTCTTGAGATATTTAGACTAAGGTGATATTCAAATGGATAACTTATGGTTCGTTTTTTTCTAATTAACATATACGAAAATCGTGAATATTTTTAAGATTATTGATCAAAATCACTTGTAACTTGTCTTTCATGTTTAGTTGCATGAACTGTAGCAATATGCAAAGTTGCAAGTGATTTTGTTCAATAATCTTAAAAATATTCGCGATTTTCGAATATGTTAATTAGTGAAAAAACGAACCACAAGTTATCTCATTTGAATATCACATAAGCCTAAATATCTCAAGAAATTGTAAATTGATATTCCCCATTATTTTAAGAGTTCTTTCAAATAAGACAAACTTAATTTTCGTTTCATATACACTTTAAACAACCATGAATAAGAAAAATGATTCATTTGCCAAACACCAATCAAATTCAAAACAGAATTCAAAACAGGAAGTTGTCAACGAATCTTATCAAATGAATTGGTCAACTTGAGGAATATATTGCAACAATATTTTACGGAACGCTTCTATTGGCCACGACAGTATACATTTAAAAATAAGTTCACAATGGCGAAACGCACAGTCACTATTTATTATAAACCGAAATTGACCCTATCCAGACTGGGGGGGGGGGGGGGGGGGGAAGTGGGAAGTGCCCGCGCTGAATTTAAAAGTTAATATCTCCTAAACCAGTACAGGTATGGTTCTGAAATTTTACGACTTTTCCTAAATATGTACGGGCTTTATGTGTGGAAAATTTGGTGAAAAAATATTACGCCAAAAAAAAGTTCCAGCGGAGTCGTGAACACCTACCAACACTAAATTTCAGCAGACAATTTTTATTATGTTTGCTTTTATAATAGTTACAATAAAAGTAAGCACTTTTTAATAAAGAGAAACTATTTTTTTGATATACTACCTTTTTTATGTTAACAAAACAATAAGAAAAATTTTTTTTGAAATTCTTGGGTTTTTGCAATTAATGACGTCATAATTTGTTGCCATGACAACATAAGTGTAACACATACTTGAACAAGGCATACCATCCACCTGTAAAAGTATAGTACCACGGGCACTTTCCGCCCCAC
Source organism: Corallium rubrum (assembly GCA_964035015.1). NCBI lineage: Eukaryota > Metazoa > Cnidaria > Anthozoa > Scleralcyonacea > Coralliidae > Corallium > Corallium rubrum. The sequence continues at coordinate 15,299,982 of OZ036003.1, forward strand.
CAGTCCCAGAAGACAAAAAAAAGCCCAGTCTAGATAGGGTGAAGAGCCCCATTTTCTTTCGTTGGAATTGCAAGAATAAATTATAAATGCAGACAAACATGAATTCGACCAACCTGTACCTGCTTGCGTACGAAGGTTGGAATTCGACGTCATCTGTGCGCTTGTTCCTCTTCTCAATGTAAAAATGACGTCATATTAATAATTGGCGACATTCCCTTCAACGGAAACATTCCCAGGATATATTATAGTTTAAAGAATGAAACATAATCCGGAAATCGTCATCTTGTGACTTGATATTCAAGTTAAAAACAAGATAAGACAAAATGAGAGGTAATATTTCGACTATTTCAAAGTCATCAAACCAAATAGCCAATAATTTACAAGCTTTAATATTGAGCAGTGACTGAGCAAGCGATGACATCATTCTTGTGATTATTGTGTGTGTGTGTATATATATGTATATATATAATATAACTTATTGGATTCATTTAAGCCCGATATGGCAAAATATTTAAGTTGAAAATTCAATATTGGGCGAGACCGAAGGTCGAGCCTAATATTAAAATTTGAGACTTAAAATTTTCCATATCGGGCGAAGATGAATCCAATAGGTGTTTTATTATATCGAACAAATAATCGTGCAATTGACAAGTAAATATACCTTGTGCACCTGTCCAAAGGTTGCTCGTAAAATATTGGGCTGGCACGTGACGCTAATGTAGACATTTGATTGGACGATTATTTGTGAGGGTATAATAAATATATATATATATATATATATATATATATATATATTGGACTCAGTAAACTTGTAAATTATTGGTTTGATCGAGTTTGATAATGACTTTGAAATAGAGTCGAAATATTACCTCTCATTTTGTCTTATCTTGTCTTTAACTTGAATATCAAGTTACAAGATGACGATTTTCGGATTATGTTTTATTCTCTATTTTTTAAAATTGTCGGCTGGTTGTGGTTTATAAATTAGTTTATATACGGTAAATTTTCTGGTTTAGTCCGAGTGATAAATATTTTGCTCTACATTTTTATGAATTATTTGTATGTTACTATGTTTCTCGCTTTCCTGCTTCCAGAAACGAAACTCGGCGCCATTTCGCAACACAACAACAGAACAGGTGATGCACGTGCAGTCAAATAGCACCTAATTTCCACACAAACAGCCATAAATATTAAAACTTCGGTTTACTAGGACTGGCCAATTCTTTACACTTAGGGATTGACACCGGTACAAATATATAGCCAATGAGTCATTATTTTTCAAGTCCGCGTTGGGCCGTATTTTAAACTCGTGATTTTTGTGTGTTGACAAAGTGACGTATTTTGTGCATTACGATATGACGCAATTGTTTCATATTTAGCACACCCTGATGGGTCATGTGATTTGTGGTTTATATATCACGAACAGTGTATTCAAGTTGTTACACGCTGGTAATAATACTTTATAGCACACCGTGTTGGAAGACAGCTAGTAATCTATAAGCTAGAAAGCATGGGGATCGGAGTGAAGGTAGCCCAAGCCTGTCTCGTCGCCTTCAATTTCGTTTTTGTGGTGAGTATAACATGGTTTTAATAATTACAGTCGCGCGGTAATTAGTTTATGTTCAGCTGAAATAGGCGAGTTTATAAATTACGTTGTTAAAAACTGCTTTGCTTTACGACTTGATGTCCTTTAATAAGACTACGAAGTAATTGATTGTTTGAGTTAACGAAACGTTAACAGACGACTTGAAGGTGCAGCTATAAAACTGGAGCTTTTACAAGATTTCTTTTCATTAAAATTTGCTCTGTCACGGATCTTCGCCCCCCTTCGCGAGTATGTTCAAAGAATGGGTAGCATCCAGGAACTGTCCTGGATAAAATACTTCTCTCCTTGCCTTTACGATGATTTTCCTCTCCTTGTTTGTGTTTTAAACCCAATACATCAAAACGTAGGGAATACGGTTACTTTTACTGTATATAAAGCCTCGTTCGTTCTTCCCTGCACGATTTCACACGTCGTTTTATTTACTCAACGAAAGACGGGCTTATTCCCCGACGCGACGCCATATAAACTCAAAACTCGTTCCTTCGCATCACTGCGAGGATTTGCAGTTTTAAAACTGTTAGGCTTTTAGTAATCAAAATGCTGTAAAGCTCTCTGGTTCTTTAACAGGATCCTTCAAGTTTTTGCTCAAAATTAATTAGTCTCCGGTCTTTACGTGTAAATATGTAGCAGTTTTGCAACATTTGCTGTAATTAGAATATTTCAATTAACGTAGGTTTTGATGCTTTCTTTTTGAAAGCAATCGCGAGTGTTTTCAGGATAGCAACGGCGGATGGCTGTACGTTACAATATTATATGAATACAAGTTTGGATTCTCCGAATACATCAATAATCACTTGGCAACTAGGCGTTTAAATTCATCATAATTGCTCAAAATCGTTGGGCTTTGCTGATTTGAGGGAATGTTCCGTGTTCTTCGTGACAATAATTATATTAAGCCTTTATTTAATACGGGTGAAGATTCGTTGGGGAAGAATTGCTGGAGCAATTACAGAATACCCATGGTCAAGACTGTTGATTATCAAGAATTTTTGTTCTTTTTGTTTGATGTAAAATTTGCATAATATTTAGGGAGGAAACATTTTTAGCCTAATTAAAAGTCTTTGTCTGACTGATTAAAAGTCTTTGCCTGACTGGGTGATTTACAGTAGAACGTGTAGTATTGAGTGGCACCTTATTGATCAATCTCTGTACAGGAGTGGCACCAAGAATTCACCAACATAAGGCCTAATGTCCCTGATGGGGTTAAGTTGGAGAAATCTGTATTGTCAAAGGGAGCATCCTCAGCCAGGCTGCAGTGTGAGGATTTAGAGATTTGGGTACACATGTACAACTGCAGTTTAGCAAACACCATTCTCAAACACTAAGACTGAAGGTTCACCTCCACTATACAAGACCATAGCCACACCCAACCAGATGTGGTGGATGTGAGTGCCAAAGCCATGAGAAATTTCTAGGGCTGGGGGGGTCCAGGGGAAGCAGGAAAATTTTTGATTTTCTAAGGCTCTGAAATGCTATTTCCTGCATATCATATCTCAATATTAAGTGAAACCGATGTTATGCAGTGCAAGATAACCGTAATAATTTATTACTCTTGTACTAACCCTAAGAAACTAACCGTAATACTAACCCTAATAATAATACTATGACTACTAAAGTAACTCCCCAGCCTTGAAAAGAAATATTTGGAGCTCTGGAAAGTGGTCTGGTTGAAACCGAACCAACCGTACTGGTGGCTATTGGCCCTGCTATAAATGATCAAAAGTGGTGTCTGCTAAACCGCAGTCTAGCTGAGATTTGGAGGATCATACTCAGGCCTTACCTGGAGTTGCCTGGAGCATAGTCAATCTAGATATGGTCTGGAAACTCAGCTAAAGTCCTTGGTCTTTTTGTTCACCTTTATGCATTTTTGTGCACGGTGCACGGTCACTGAACACATTGTATTTTAGTATAATGAACGAATTGTCCAATAGCAATGTTTTAGTTCAATCACTCAACCATGCTATTTAAATATTGATAAACCTAAAACAAAGGATGTGCACAGTGTAAGGTACGGTTCAACATAAAATCACAGCTCATTATAGGTGCTTTGAAGTTTGCTGAGTTTCCAGACCATATCTCGATTGACTATGCCTGGAGTAAAACAAGACTCGCTCTATAAAGAGCACTTCTCAGAAACTCAACTGGTGCTCGTTTTTACACACCTACTAAATCTGAGCAGGTGTCATATATATAAACTACAGTGCCACTGCGTGCTGTTTTATTGCTTAGCAATACCACAATGCATCATTCACATGCTTAGCCTCAACTTCATAATCTTTTGAAGAATTCTCTTGACAATAGACATTTAAGCTCAGAACAAATAGGAAAACTGGTTAGAAGTAAGAAAGTGCCCTTTTTGCAACAGAAAACTGCCCTTATTTGAAGCTTTACCACCCCCCACCCCACCCCACCCCAACAACAACAACAACAACAACAACAACAACAACAACAACAACAACAACAACAACAACAAACAACAACAAACAACAAAATAATCGAAGTGCCCTTGTACAGTCAAAATGGAAATACCTTCCCACTTCTTCTGTAGTTCATTGCATATTACAATTTTCTGTAGCTGCTGTATATAAATAGCATAATTTACATGTACAGTAGCTTTAAATGGCATTTAATCATAATACAATAAATGTTCAAGGTTCAAATTTTATGGTTCGTGATTTGTGATTCACGAACCAAATTACGAACTTAACGAATGCAAAAGCAAAGATTTTAATAAAATCATGAATGGCAAATAATGATCGAGTGACTTAATTTTGAAACTTTATATGATCGCAATCACATATTTGGAGCTAGAGGCCAAGGTATCTACTAACACTGAGCTGGTCTCACATAACATACATGAGTAGTTTATGTTAAGTGGTCAGCGGTACTGCGGTAGTTACTGTGTCAAAAAGATGGCTGAGAATAGCGAGGTATATTATTAAAGCAGATCGATCAACATTTCTAGCCTCCTCCGCTGGCAACTTTCTGCCCCTGGTCTCTTTGTTATGTTAATTAGGTCATCCTGTTTTTATTCACTTTGTTTCATGTCATTGACTTATTGTTTCATGTCTGTTTCATGGTGTTGGAGTGGAAAATGTGACAGCTACTTTAAAATGGTGGTAAAAATCAGGCATTATGATGTTTACCCAAATTGATACCAACAGATGAATATACATCAAGAATTGGTGACGTATCACTAGACTCCCTCACACTAATCAGTAGCGGCTATAAATACAGTAATACACAACCAACTGCAGAAGTGGGAAGGTATTTCCATTTTGACTGTAAACAGTGTAAAGCTGTGCCCCTCTATAACAATTTTCTACACCAATCAAGCCTGGATATAATTTTTTTTGTCCTTCCTGCCAAAATGACCACCATCAATCAAATTGTGCCTGTCATAGAACAAAATGTACCTGTCACAAGGTCCGAATCAGCTTCGCAACTTTTTTCATTAGTTACCCCACTCTTCATTGCCTCTGTATCAACCATTACTTCTTTTTATGTTGTTACGTTCACAAAAGCAATGCCAAAAAGCACGCTATGAAAAGTACACTATGTTCTGAAAAGTTACAGTACGTTCTGAGAAGTAACGCTACGTTCAGACAACTTATCCGAGACATTTTGCCGCATTCAGAGAAATTATATTACGTTCTGAGAAGAATACTACATTCACCGATTCAAAGAAGTTGCACTACGTTCTATGTAACTACATTCTATATCTGTCTGTAAGTCTGTAACATCTCAAAACGCAGTGTAATGTCTTGAAGTGTAGCGTAACTTCTCAGAAATTAGGGTAAATTATCTGAAAGCATGTTAACTTGTTAGAACATAGTAACGTAGTACACTTCTGAAGGTAGTTCTTCTGAAGAGTAACTTCTCAGCAGTTGATTAACTTTTCAGAACGTGTTACTCAATTACTGTACCTTCAGAAGTGTACTACGTTCTAACAAGTTAACATGCTTTCAGATAATTTACCATACTTTCCGAGAAGTTACCGCGCTACACTTCAAGAAGTTACGCTGCGTTTTGAGATGTTACAGACCCACAGACATTGTAAGACTAACGTTAAGCTATATATACCTTACGCAACATTTTTTAAAGATGAGCTTCGCAATTTTTTTAAGTTTGAAATGTAAACAGGAACACGTTCGCTCTCAAGAAACACGATTGATTAATCGATTCAACACAAATAACAGTTGATTTTGCAATAAAAATTGACAATGATAAAAAAAAAACGTAGCGGACAAAGTGACCGACACAAACAAATTTGTAACTGTCAAAACCTTAGAAATGACAAATTTGTACCGGACAATGTCCGTGACCGGATGCTAATATCCAGGCTTGACACCAATCTATTCCATCCCACCCTCAGCATTAATATTGCCTGTTCCTTAATTAACCTTGCTTTTTATCTACAGTATAGCCTTGCTTACTAAACATAATTATAATTTTTTTTCACTATGTTTGTAGTTGATTGGTTTAGCTGGTATTATTGCTGGTACATTTATACGAATCAAGTATGATGACTACATCAACCTCACATCAAAGAATATTGGTAGTGTATCAATCCTTATGATTGTCCTTGGTGGCATCATTTTTGTGGTTGCATTTCTTGGATGCTGTGGGGCCTTGAGAAAGAATACAATTATGCTCACCATTGTATGTGAATGTACAGTATATTTATTTATAAATTCTTCTTCTTTACATGTACATGTGCTTAATGGTAGATCTGTACTAATATATATTAACCTTATTTACAGTACTTCACACTGTACTGAAAAATATCAGACTTTCTATCTTTTTATAAAGCCTGTGGTTTGCTTCATTCGTCAAGACCTTATATAGTCGCATATTTTATTTTAGGACCAATATTCTTGGCTTTTAAACTTCTACACAAATATCTGAATTGCTGTACCATATGTTTTACTGTCTCATATTTATTGAACATTTTATGCTATTTTGCAGTTCATTGTTCTTCTGGTTTTGGTCTTAATCATCGAGATTGCTGGAGCTATAGTAGCATATGTTTACAAGAGCAAGGTAAAGCTTTTTTTGTCAAAAAAAAATTACTTAAAAAAAACAAAAACAGTAGAACTGCTGTAAATTAGAGTATCCACACATAACTTCTTAATTAGTGAAAATGGCAAAAACAACAAAAATTGGGATCATTTTCTAAAAATGTAGTGTAATGTAACATGCATCATATAAATGACATGTATGTTAAGATTTTATATTTAGAGGAGCAACTCTGAAAAAAGTTGTGATGCGCTGACCTTACAATACTATTTTTTTCTTACTTGATTTAAAATTGACTTGTGTATTATTTTAGCTGAAAGACTATGTCGAAGAAGGTATGGAAAATGCAATGGAACATTACAATGAAACAAAATATAAAGATGCCTTTGACACTGTTCAAAAAGAGGTATAATTGCTTGTTTAATATTATTATTAACCCTTTAACTCCCACCATCTTAGCAGGTCTTCCCTTGATGAGTGAAATTGTCTGGCACATACTCTGGTGTTAGACAGAGAAAAAATAAAAAAGTCTCAAACGTACCTATGGAAATGAAACTGGGTTAATGTCTTAAATTAAATCTTAAATTAATTAATAAAACACATTAAAAAAATAATTATCATTAAATGAAGCTGTTTTTCACACCAAATGTGTGAAACTCAGCAGTAATCTAATTTTATCTCTTTTACATATTTTAAATGAAGTGTTATCTTTGTTGTACATTTAACTTGTTTTGAGCACTTTCAGCAGGGCTTCAAATTTGAATTTTTCAGCAGTATCCGATGGGATACTAGCAACTTAAAATCTGGTATCCACCAAGAAAATCTAGTATCCCACATTTGGATAGTAAATTATTTTTGTATTGTGACCAGTATACAATGCCTGTAAGGCTTTCTCAGCAGGATTTGTTCCCGGCGTGGCAGTGATGGCTTTCTTGTGTTCTACACATCATTTATGTCCTTCGCTTTGACCATGTGTTTGCAGTGCTTTTGTGTGAAAATTTCTACAGCCATTCTTCACGAAGTTTGACTCCTTGTCGCAATAACTACGATTGTTTATGCAGGTAGTGCAAAACATCTTCTCGTTCACGTGCATTACCCATGGAAAGGATTTTTTCCAAGCCATATTAAATTTTCAACAACGCTTTGTTTCTTCATACTTTTGCTTGGCTTCGGCACTTTTTTGAGCGTGCCTTTCCTGCTCAGTCAAACTCGATCATCTTTCACTTTGTAAGTTTGTTTATCTTCTTGTATAGGCTGTACGGTTGCTGTCTGCGATTGATCATTTATTTCAATATGTGGTCTTTCTTCAACTTGTTCATCAGTTAATATTTGCTGTGTCTCGCTCAGTTTGTATAACGTATCTTAACATTTTGCCAACATATTTTGAATATGAGTGCGTCAAGACGAGCTATTTCCATTGACAGCCTGGCGTGAAACGGTGAAATGTATACGTTACTTTCAGCCAATCACTTCAAGGCTAGTTTAATAGTCACACTCTGATTGGCTGGGCTGAAGATAATTAATGCATGAAGATTATAGCCTGCGCGCGGACTAGTAGATAAATGCTTCTTATTTTGAATTTTGAAGCGTCCAGAAATATGAGTCGTTGACAGAATTTTTTTCAGTATCCCTCGGGATACTGAGCTTGTGATTTCCAGTATCCAAATTTAAAATCTGGTATTGCCGGGATATCAGGATACCGCAAATTTGAAGCCCTGCTTTCAGGATCTGAAAATAAACTCAATATATTTTTTGTTTTGTGTTCCTAATTATAGCTTAAATGTTGTGGGAGCAAAAATGCTTCAGACTGGGGACATTGGAATTATACGGTGCCTCCGTCCTGTTGTGAATCACAGTGTCATACTAATGGTACAAAACCAGTATACTACAGTGAGGTAAGGAAAATCACAAGCTTAGCTTATTATGGATATTAATTAATGTACAGCCATGACTATATATATATATATATATATATATATATATATATATATATATATATATATATATGTATATATATATATATATACTATATATATATATATATATATAGGTTATATACCTCGAACTTGGGATATAAGTCATATATATATATATATATATATATATATATATATGACTTATATCCCAAGTTCGAGGTATATAACCTATACATATATATATATGTACAGTATATATATATATATATATATATATATATATATATATATATATATATATATATATGTGTGTGTATAGGTTATATACCTATACACATATATATATATATATATATATGTGTGTATAGGTTATATACCTCGAACTTGGGATATAAGTCATATATTGACCCGAGGGGCCGAAGGTCCCGAGGGTCAATATATGACTTATAACCCAAGTTCAAGGTATATAACCGACTTATATCACGATTGAGGAGGTTTTCGAACAAGGTTTCGTCAATTTCAAAGAGTTTCGATCAAGATTTTTCGAGTTTTGTCGACAAGTTTTTTCCAATTATTTATGCACGGGATATAACCTGTATATACACTGCGGTACATCAAAGAAAACCGACTCAATCGTGATATATATATATATATATATATATATATATGATAATATTATGAAAAGCCATTCAGACATGTGAATTACAAATACATGAGAGCACTCAAAGTGGCTCATTACAGATGTTTAAAAAGAAATTGGTGTTTTGTGTATGATTACAGGGTTGTGCTGATGCACTATTTGACTACTTGGAGGATCATATGGCTGTTGTTGGTGGTCTGGCTGTGGCAGTTGCAGTCATTCAGGTAAGATGTACCAGTAATGTTTTCCCAATATTAAAAGTGTGGGAATGCTTATGAAAGTTAAATGGTCATGGCCACTAGACTGGTTAAATTATGGACCTCTAAAGTCCAAACTGAAACTATAACTAGAGGTCAGGGGGATCAGTCATATAATTGTAGATGGGTTACATTCACTAGCCTCTGCTGAATGACACATGGATTTGAAAAAGTCGTAGTCTGTCCTGTTGTGGATCGGCACAAGCGTGATCAGCACACAGGCATTCCACTCACTCCTCCGCAGAGGTTCTTTCAGGTGATCGGCTATGTCGGGGATTGTCGGAGATGCATCGAAAGCATCAGCTGGACATAAGGAGTGCTGGGAGATAGTTTTGCCCATTTTTGCCTGCACTGCTTATGTCCAGCTGACATCTCCGAGCATCCCCGATGACCCCCGAAACCTCCAATCTCCGAAATTTAACCTCTGCAGAGGAGAGAGGGTATTCCAGACCAAAGTAGACAATGTGTATACTGTATCCCAGGGTAGTGCATACCTATATCCACTTATATACGGAGTACTGCCCCCCAGGGGTATTTGAAAATGATATTACAGGGGAAAACTGGGGGAATCTATGGAAAACCTGCAGCGTAATACTAGAGTCAAACTGGTAGCTCTCTTCTCCCATGTGGTCAAGGTGAAATATTTATAAGAATCCAGGTTACAAAATTGAAACTAGGTACATGCGCTAACTAACCACTGTGAGCTAGATTATCACCCACAGACTTCAGACCTGGTACATCCATATGTTGAAAGTTTTTTCTTTCTCTCTTAAGATTATTGGTATCATCTTCGCGTGTGTGGTGCGTCGCGATGTCAAGGAGGGCTATGGTTATGTCTGAGGGCCACTGTAGCTTTATGTTAAAATAAGTATTTTGTTAATGCAATGCAAATGTTAAATAGCACGTACGCTTATTGGAATCCGTGCATATCCATGTCCATGTATCCCCCTTAAAATATATTCATAATGCACATACTTGTATGAACTGTGGACACCATTAATTTCGTATAGTATTAGTTGGACATTGATGTGTCCTTCTGTAGCGGTGTAGTTTTTGTCTGTGTAGTAAGAGTATTATTATTAATTAATAATAACACATTGTTAAACTTGGATTTTTTGCCGGGATTCTTATCTGTGGTTTTTCTTCTAGATCTATTGCTCTTGTTTTATTTCATATCTTTTCTTTATTAATGCTTGCGCCGTTTAAAGCGCGTACGTGCACGTTATCGAAATGCGCATTTTGTCGCGCGCCTCGTTATGCACCGTAATCGAGATGCGCATTTTGCCACGCGTTCGTCATGCGCCTGAGTCATCAAGATGCCCATTTTGCCGCGCGCTTCGTTTGTTGTGACCAGGGCGCTTATATATATAAGCGCCCTGGTTGTGACGGCAAAATATCACGCCCCAGTTTGGAGAAAATGTTTGGAAAATGAATCTTCCTCGGGTGAAGTAAGACTCTTACAACTCGTAGCGTAATGTCTTACAATTGCTTAGTTGGTTGTTTTTGAAAAAGAACATGCTTTTTACTACTCCAAATGCTTATCTAAATAAAAAAAGTCTCTTTATTGGTAATCTCCTATACTACGAAATGTGTGTTGTAAGCTTGATTTTAACCGTGAGTTTTGGCAACAAATTAATATCAACCCGTTAATTTAGTCGGGTTTTTGAAGTAAAAAGACGTAATTTTTATGTGAATTTCACCGTTTAACATGCTAAATTGTGTATTTGGTAATGTATTTTTACACAATGTTTTTTTTTATACATTGGTTTGAGGGTGTTGATGTTTTTCTGTATAAAAATCCGTCAATTTCAACTCTCTTCGGCAGTTTAAAAAAACAACATGCCGCCATCTTGTTTTTCCTCTACTATTAGCAGGATATGAGCTGATAGCCTGGTAGTAGGGAACCAATCAGATTACGCAAAAGCTCATCCGATAGCATGCTATAATAAAGCGTATTATATATACAATACTGATACAATCTCGACTGTAATTGGCTAAAAACCTACAGACAATTCTTGATGTCTTGCCACGACGCGCTGGCCAGCGGTTTGAACAAAACAAACATGGCTCCCGAAGATCAGAAGCGTATTAATCCGGCGGATTTGGCACGTTTTGTTGACGCTAAAACCACCAAGAAAAAACAAGCGAGCTACGCATACAGCTGTTAGAGTTTAAAGCAGTGCTTGAAAGAGAAAATTGTATTTGAAAGCGAAAAAAGTTAGCGAACCTCGAACTGAAGACGGTATGAATATTTACTATTTTTAGGCCAATTAAAAATAATTTTCAGTTTTTCATCGCCGCCCGCCCCTGAAAAATTGGCCGCCCGGAATAATTTTTTTATTATTATTAAATCGGAATTGGTCGGAAGTAGTCGGAAACCGAACATTGGCGGCCATATGGTTTCAACATGCCTTTCGTTGTCGTTCAAATACGAGCTGGAACACAAGTTTTGAAGCCCTGGATAGGCGTACGAGTTCCAGACAATTCTTCTTTAAAGACAACCTTTTAATCCGTTTTTTAATAAAAGGGGAAATATACTACATACGCTATTAAAAAATAAATAATAAAAAAAATTAAAATCCGCCCGCCCGCCCCCCGTTTTTCAAAAAATCTGATGAAAAACTGAAAATTATTTTTAATTGGCCTTACCTAACTTTGTAAAAAACTTTCTAAAGGCTTCTACATTTATAATTGTATTAAAAAAAAATTATTGAATTCGGTTATCGCATGATATCAAGAATTAGCATATACCTCGCAGGTGAATAGTGCTTTTCGCGCAACCTGATTGGCTCCTCTAGCTCGGGATATCCTGCACTATTCACCTGCGGGCAAAACAAGATGGCGGCCAGTTTTACTTTGTTTACCGGGGCAGGAGATTTTGTTGATAAACAAGGGTGATGTAGTAGAATAACGAGAAAAGTCAACGAAATTACGTAGAAGAGTGTCCACAGGTATGTTTCTTTACAATTTTCTAGCCATTAATATATTCAAAAGTTGCATTAAAAAACTGTTTTGACGACAAATATCGAGTACGCCAAGTGTCCAAGTTGCTAGCGGTCGTGTCTTGTATAAAATACCGAAAAATATGAGTTAACAATGTTAAACTTGTTATTTCATTTATGAGGTATATGCTAAAACAATTATTCACCTCAGTGTCGGCGAATAGTGTGGATATTCACCTCGCCGAAGCGGCTCGGTGAATATCCAGCACTATTCACCTCCACTTCGGTGAATAATTGTTAATTATTAAGGCGTCTGTTTGTGTTATCCGCCTCAGCCTTCGGCTTCGGCAGATAATACAAACCTCGGCCTTAATAATTCTTGATATCATGCTCAACCTCATCCAATAATTGTACATTGACGTCTTGCAACGTAGCGAAATATTTTATATAGCATAGCAGAACGTGTTATAACATAGCGTAATATCTTATGACGTACCTTAACATTGTAGCAGAACATCTTATAACGCAGCGTAACGTCTTATACAACGTAGCCTATTTGTACAGTCGATAATTCAGTCTGTGAAAACTCCTAGTTTTTCCTTCACTAATTAGTCCCTCTAATAAGCCCCTCTCTAATTAACCCTTCTTTAATTAGCCTCATGTATTAATTAACCCCTCTCTCTAATACACACCCCTCGCTAAACAGATCTTTTTGGGAGGGAAATAAAGCCATTTGTCAGTAAATTAATGAGAAATTGTCCGGTAAATTAATCATAAAATTGAGATTGTCAATGTGAAGAAGCAATGAACAGAATGGTCACACTACACTACTGGTTACCATAACAATCTCGCTTGCTATGAAGCGGGGGCAGCTGCCCCCCTTGCCCTCACGGTGCGGGGGCAACAATTGCCCATTTTTGTATCTGCGCAACGCGCAGATATATTGCTATCGTGTTGTGTGTTTGTGTGTGTGTGTGTGTGTGTGTGTGTGTGTGTGTGTGTGTGTTTGTTTGTTTGTGTGTTAACTTTTTGGTGTAACCGCTGACCTGTAATGTGTGCAGTAGTGTGACTGTTTATATTTCCTCGCCATGTTGTATGAACTACGGAGTGAGACGAAGAACAACATTATTTTCGAAGAAAGTCAATTGCAATGCTGTATGATTGGAGTAGTATGATTCAGGGATACTTTAAAATTATTGCGTTTGACCGTACGCCAAGTAAATAGCGTAATAATGCAATTTGATATTTGCGCTCATCTCAGTTCAAATATATTTTTCTCCGTTGCAATTCTATACGATTTTTCTAATTCACATATGTTGTACAGAATTTAACGCTCTATCTAACCGTGCAAGTTTCCCAAATGGCACAAACCTACAGACGATTGATTTACTTTAAATATGACCGCGTTTGACCGTACGCCAAGTAAATAGCGTAATAATGCAATTTGATATTTGCGCTCATGTCAGTTCAAATAGACTTTTCTTCATTGTTATTCTATACCATGTTCTCTAATTCACATATGTTCATTGTTGTACAGAATTTAACGCTCTATCTAACTGTAGAAGTTTCGTAAATGGCACAAACTTACAGACGATTCAGGGGTATACTTTAAACACGCGGTATCCGGCTCAACTGCAGTGAAGATATATCCCAATACGTTTGTTATCTTATTAGATGTCGCTAAGATCTTATTACAAGATTTGGCGCAGATACATGTACGCATAGCGTACCTTTTGTTGTACGAGGAATGTTTTCTACAGAAAGTACCATTCATATAGTATCGTATTAGATTACTGTTGTATTAGCTTCAGACCGCGGGGAGGCAGCAAACTAATTTTACCTTCGGTTACTTCTGTCTTAATTCTGCTCAGACCTTTTTAACTTGGTGGGTGTTTTGTGATTTCGTTAATATATTTCCATAATTCACGCGCGAAAACATAGCCGCTGGTTATAATTATGCAGGCTCAATCATCCAACATAGCAACCATTTCGGAATGAACGACCAACTTCCGATGAAATTACGGAACTTGTAAGCGTTTCAGAACGTTTACGTTTTTACATATCGAGAAAAAAACTTCTTTTTTGAATAATAGATGCAATAAACTATAACAGGACAGAAAATGAGCGCATTCTGAAGTGGTGAAATTTTGCCTGGGCAGATACCTTAAGGATGTCATGTTTTACCTTGGCTGACATCTGATTAACATCATTAACCGGTCATTAGAAGGTTGCAGGTTCGAACCCTGTCTGGGGCTCAAATTTCTTTGAGTAATTGATCTTGACGATCGTCCACCAAACGTCTAACATTGCACAAAGCTCCCAAACGTACCACGTGCGCTAGCTATATGTATAATACAACTTAATGATGTCATGTTTTCTTAATGTAAATAGGAATGTAGCATCAATAGGTACAATTCAGTCGTTGAATTTACTTTTTCAGTACATATTTGCAATTTATTATATAATGGCTTTTGGTTATTTTATGCTATACAGAAAAATTGGCGAATATTAATTACCACATGCAAAAATTAATGCTGAGAAAAAGTGCCCTTTTTATATGGCTGCCCCCGCCGCCTTAACTAGCTTCCGGCGCCCCTGATCTGATCGAAACGGATGGCTGAAGTCAATCCACGCAGTTGAGTGGATTGACTTGAGATTCAAGCAAAGATCGACTTGAATGTCTCCAATCTGATTCATGTAAACACGGTTTGACTTGAAAATGACTTGATACGTATGAGTGAAGTTAGTGCGTTGTGCTAAATGGCAGACATTGAGGGAAGCACAGAAAATAGTGTTCCAAAACCAAAACCAAAGTTCCAAGCAGATCGGATTCTCCATGTAAAGCCGGGTTTCCATATAGTTGTAAGTTGTTGTAATTCAATCGGCGACTGTTGTAGAAGTTGAATCAGGTTCAACTTCTACAACAATTACAACAGTCGCCGATGCGACAACAGTTAATGGAAACATCAATCGCCGACAGTCGGCGACTTTTTTCTAGATGTTTGCAACGTAAAACACAAAATTATTTACAAAAACCGGCCAAATCCTTTCAAAAAACCCTCGATTTTGTTAAAGAAGTCTACTAATTGACTAGTTCGAAGACTTGAATGCCGTACGCCAGCTCAAATGTTGCACGAAACATGAGATTTAAGCGGCGAAGTTACTGAACTTGTAAGTAATGCTTGTTATATTGTTATATAAACTGTGAAAATGATCACAAACAAAGTTTTAGTCATTCTGAACTTTGTCAAAACCAAGAAGTCCTAAGTCCGAGCGAACTGGCGATTTGAATTACAATAGGCGAGTTTCAGGGTGTTGCGCGCGCATCATTTTTCAAAAAAACTGGCAAGCTCCCCTCAAAGTAAACATACTATTTAAAATAAGCAAAGTATAGATACAGTTTCTGGATGTTTAACACTGTTATTCTGCTGTTCTTGGCTCGCTAGCAAGTCTGTTTGCCATTGCTTACTTTGTGGAGAGCCCGCCAATTTCTTTGCAAAACGATGCGCGCGCAACACCCTGAAACTCGCCTATTACAACTATATGGAAACCAGGCTTAAACGTGCCCGGATTGACTTCACTCGCGTTTTTCGATCCGATTGGACTGTCAATCTGCTTCATGTAAACAGGGCCTATAACATCGACTCCCCAAACAAGGTTTGATTTGAACTAGAAAGAAATACTCTGAAAGAGTTACTCTAAGAAAACAAACACTTATATTTGTTTATATTAATCATAATTATATACACATTAACGTTAATTACATGTCTGACTATCTTAATAGCAGTTCCTGCAATAATTTAACAAAGTCAAGCTTTTCCTTGCTGGAAACATCATTATATAATGTTAAACGTTATTATAGAATGTTAATGTATAAGACTGAAAATTTCTACCGTGATTTAATGTCCAGTATATGTGTTTTTGCTATTGAGCTTGGCTGAACTGACATTTCCTTAGAAAAAAGGATCTTGTCGATAAGACTGTCACTTGCATTCAAGAGTGAAGCGTGTTGCAAAAATTACAAGTTGTTTCCAGTTTTTTAAAGAGGAAGTGAAATGGGAATTAAGTTTGTTTCATCTTCACCATCTCCTTAAAGTGATAAAGAATGACTCTTACAGTTTTTCCATATCTCACTTCGTTCACAAGTTATTTAGAATTGTTCATTTAGAACATTCCAAATTAACCATGAACCATTTCTTTTATAACATATAGGAAGACTCAAAATAATTATAAACACAGTTTAAAACCAACGTGTGTCACAGGAAGAGTTTTGGTAATTGTGTTTACTGTTTTTTCCAAGGCCTCCTGGAAATCTGTCGGTTAAAAGGTTAATGCTTGTTGACTCATTGCCTCAGTATAGACTGCTGGGACACCACTGGCAAACTTTTGCGCGTGCGCGAAGTCCGAGCTCGTCCTCGGAAAAAGCGGGAAAACACTGAAATATTTGGACTGGTCCGAGAGTCCGACACAAAAGTTAAAATTATAAGCATACTACCAAAAAGATAAGGTAGGTAATTTGTGCATGGCTTCTTTGTCAATATTGTAACATATTCTGAAATGACCCCTTCGTAATTTTCTTTACCCTTTTTTTAAAACACAAATGAATAGTCGAGTCTTACTTAGTCTTCATTGTCTGGTTGTTGTCGCCACTTCTCTTGCAATGTTTACTTAGCGAATTCACGCATGCGCAAACGTTTGGCAGCGGTGTTGGATGAGGGTCTTCCTTATTGTGTGGCATTCGAGTAAAATAAGAGGCCATTTTTGGCCAGCTTAGACATGCAGTAATGGTTAAAGTGCATATAAACTCAAATAAGATATTATTGATATGGATTCTATATAAAGTAAATAGTTGAATGCCAAAATATTTTCTGCCTTGAACTTTTATTTGTTGTTATATTGAGGTTTGTATTTCCAAAATGGCGATGAGGATGACGACATGCAATGTAGGCATTTGTGTGTGCTTTTTTCTTTTATGATAAACCGCTTGAAGATTTTAATGTACTGTTTAATAAACTCGCAGTTCGTGTTTTATCAGATATAAAGACACGAGGCGAAGCCGAGTGTTTTTATATCTGATAAAACACGAACTGCGAGTTTATTGAACGGCTTCAAAAACGGACCACTTGGTAAGTTCATTGGCATAGTTAGTTTGAAAAATAACCTTGTCTAAGCCGAGAAAGTCAAAGCTATATAAAGTTTATGTAAATCAGGAGGTATCTTTATCACATACAAAGACACTGATTAAACTTTAATTTCTTTTGAATTTTCCTCATGAATAATTAATGAGTTTTTGAAGAAAAAGATGATAAAATACAGAATATACTATTCAAGTATTCATTAAACATGTGAATTGGGTAATATTCTTCGTGTAACATGCAGAACATTGCGTATACAAATTATGCCTACATAGACGTCATTTCATTACCATTTTGGAAATACAAACCTCAATATAACAACAAATAAAAGTTCAAATCAAATAATATTTTGGCATTCAACTATACACATTAAATACAATCCATATGCAGTAATATCATATTTGGGTTTATAAGCACTTCACACATGCCCCATTGCCCCATATCTGATGTTTTGAAAAACTAGAAACAAGTTGTGATTCTTCATGAACGTACAAATTAAGTGTGCACTGAGTACTGAAACACTGTTCTAATCTAAAGTTGTTGTTTTTGTTGTGTCCACCTTCAGCTCATTAATTCAAGATGGTACACACAGCTTGGCAGTCAAAAGTAGAAAATAAATAACCACAAGGGTGACGTCATCTAACAAAAGTGCAATTGCTTCAGTAGCTATCTGTAGACCCTTTACCAAAGGTTTACCCCGAGCTATAGACTATAGTGCATGTTGTCATGAGTTTACAATATGGGTATAAATACTGACAAAGTGCTATTTAAACTGGACTGCTTTTTCTGCTACGTGCATGCTTTCTTGGGAAATATCACTACTTATTGGCTTATATACGGGAGCCGGGATAAGTAAGCGGGACGAGACGTTTTTCATCCCCATTAACGTTATATACGAGAATGTTTTCAATTTTGCGACTCAACACAGCTAGAAAGTTGTAAAAACCGCAGAATAACAGAGGAATAGATAGAATTTGGCGTATTATGAAGAGCTGTTGACCTCCTATACTAGCCGTTGTCACTCATTTGTATCAAAACAAATACTGGAAACAGTATTCGTCGTGTCGTCGGCTGGGCGGACAGAGCATTTATATGGCTAAAATTGTCTTGGCCAGCCAGGATTCCGGTTGAGCGAAACCTTCCGCTGAGGCAAACGTCCCGTCCCACCTGAGTCAATCAATTCTTAGCTATTAAATAGCGATTCATTAAATCCAAGTATGTAAAGTTCGGTATCCGTGACGTCCAAGTTTAACAGTGGTAATGGTCCTTCGACCACAGGTTGGTTAACGTCTTCGTTGACATTTCTACTAAACATGGCTGCAGATAGACCGAAATTTGTATCATTGCTTGGCATGTTCCGTAAATCACAAAAACTGTCACTTAGCTCCTGGCCTGTAAAACTTCTGTCCAGCAAAGAAAAATCTTGCTCGGGAAAATCAAAGTCCATGTTTTCTGACGAAGCACGAATTGTTGGAGGTGCGTTAGGTATACCGCGTAAAACGTCGTCAACATTTTCCGTCATAAAGAATTCCGCTGCGTCGAAAGCGGGGCCTTCTTGGGAGTTATCGATGTAATCAATATTACCGGTGTCCAATGGGAGAAAACCTTGAATAATGGAAAAGAAAAAGGTGAAAACCGACTCGGCTCTGGTAAACGCGTTAATTTGCTTTCGCATTAAAAAATAGACACGCAATGTAGAAACATAGAACGGTTATTAAAGATGATGTCAACAGCTTCTGGAGTTAACAGAGTTAACAGCTAACAGAGGTAACAGCTTAACGGAGTTAACATCTAACGGAGTTAACAGCTTAACGGAGTTAACAGCTAACGGAGTTACATAACTTTCGGAGTTTATAGCTTAGAGTGTTGTATAGTATATAATGTAAACACAAAAATCAGATTCACTACAAACAGTGGCCTACCTGAAGTACTTGGGAGAGATCCGGCATCTTGTTCATAAGACCAAGGCTGTTGCTGTGGTAGTTGTTGCTGTTGTTCTTGTTGCGGTCGTTGTTGCGATTGTAGTTGAGGTAGCAAAAGTAATTCTTGTAATTCTTGTAATTCTTGTTGCTGTATTTGTTGCAGTAATAGTTGTTGAGGTATTTGGCGTTGTGGCGGTGGTGGTTGTTGTTGTTGTTGTTTTTGTTGTCGTTGTTGTTGTTGTTGTTGTTGTTGTTGTTGTTGTTGTTGTTGTTGTTGTTGTTGTTGTTGTTGTTGTTGTTGTTGTTGTTGTTGTTGTTGTTGTTGTTGTTGTTGTTGTTGTTGTTGTTGTTGTTGTTGTTGTTGTTGTTGTTGTTGTTGTTGTTGTTGTTGCTGATGTTGTTGTTGTTGCAGTATTTGTTTTTGAGATATTTCTTGTTGTTGAAGATCCTCAGTGTCTAGATCTGATTGCCGCACATCAGGTTTGGGCAGATCGTCATCTGACAACTCCGTAATTCTAAATTGTCGCATATTTCGTGTTAAGCTATCCACTTTCGGATCAGAAACATAGGCATCGTTGGAATCCTGTTCACTTTCTTTTCGGTCCGTTTCAACAACAGGTTCCATTGCTGGAGGATCTATCCCAAGTATCATACCTTTATTTTCCACAGCACTGGTTGACAGAACAGAAAAAAGCAGAAGTATTTTATACAGCTTGTTTTTACAGATGTCACAACTCTTTATTTCTAGCTTAATTTAGTGTAATTCTATGTGGCGCCATAGAGCAGACAAAAGTATACCGGAAACCAAAATTTACTAGTCTCTGGGTCGACATCATATCTTGTAAATAGTAAACCAAGTAAACCAACCTCACTGGTAAACATTTCTCACCATTGAACCTTCCTCACCAGCCGTAAATCTTCCCCACTAGTAAACCTTCCTCACTAGTAAACCTTCCTCACTAGTAAACCTTCCTCACTAGTAAACCTTCCTCACTAGTAAACCTTCCTCACTAGTAAACCTTCCTCACCAGTAAACCTTCACTAGTAAACCTTCCTCCTCACTAGTAAACCTTCCTCACCAGTAAACCTTCACTAGTAAACCTTCCTCACTAGTAAACCTTCCTCATTAGTAAACCTTCCTCACTAGTAAACCTTCCTCACCAGTAAACTTTCACTAGTAAACCTTCCTCACTAGTAAACCCTCCTCACTAGTAAACCTTCCTCACTAGTAAACCCTCCTCACTAGTAAACCTTCCTCAGTAGTAAACCTTCCTCACCAGTAAACCTTCACTAGTAAACCTTCCTCACTAGTAAACCTTCCTCACTAGTAAACCCTCCTCACTAGTAAACCTTCCTCAGTAGTAAACCTTCCTCACCAGTAAACCTTCACTAGTAAACCTTCCTCACTAGTAAACCTTCCTCACCAGTAAACCTTCACTAGTAAACCTTCCTCACTAGTAAACCTTCCTCACTAGTAAACCCTCCTCACTAGTAAACCTTCCTCAGTAGTAAACCTTCCTCATCAGTAAACCTTCACTAGTAAACCTTCCTCGCTAGTAAACCTTCCTCACTAGTAAATAGTCCTGACTAGTAAACCTTCCTCACTAGTAAACCTTCACTAGTAAACCTTCCTCACTAGTAAACCTTCCTCACTAGTAAACCTTCCTCACTAGTAAATAGTCCTGACTAGTAAACCTTCCTCACTAGTAAACCTTCCTCACTAGTAAATCGTCCTGACTAGTAAACCTTCCTCACTAGTAAACCTTCCTCACTAGTAAAACTTCCTCACTAGTAAACCTTCCTCACCAGTAAACCTTCCTCACTAGTAAAACTTCCTCACTAGTAAACCTTCCTCACCAGTAAACCTTCCTCACTAGTAAACCTTCCTCACTAATAAACCTTCCTCACTAGTAAACCCTCCTCACTAGTAAATCTTCCTCACTAGTAAACCTTCCTCCCTAGTAAATCGTCCTGACTAGTAAACCTTCCTCAATAGTGAACCTTCCTTACTAGTAAACCTTCCTCACTAGTAAACCTTCCTCACCAGTAAACTTTCCTCACTAGTAAACCTTCCTCACTAGTAAACCTTCCTCACTAGTAAACCTTCCTCACCAGTAAACTTTCCTCATTAGTAAACCTTCCTCACTAGTAAACCTTCCTCACTAGTAACCCTTCCTCACTAGTAAACCTTCCTCACTAGTAAACCTTCCTCACTAGTAAACCTTCCTCACTAGTAAATCGTCCTAACTATAGTAAACCTTCCTCAATAGTAAACGTTCCTCACTAGTAAACCTTCCTCACTAGTAAACCTTCCTCACTAGTAAACCTTCCTCACCAGTAAACTTTCCTCATTAGTAAACCTTCCTCACTAGTAAACCTTCCTCACTAGTAAACCTTCCTCACTAGTAAACGTTCCTCACTAGTAAACCTTCCTCACTAGTAAACCTTCCTCACCAGTAAACTTTCCTCATTAGTAAACCTTCCTCACTAGTAAACCTTCCTCACTAGTAAACCTTCCTCACTAGTAAACCTTCCTCACTAGTAAACCTTCCTCACTAGTAAACCTTCCTCACTAGTAAACATTCCTCACCAGTAAACCTTCCTCACTAGTAAACCTTCCTCACTAGTAAACCTTCCTCACCAGTAAACTTTCCTCATTAGTAAACCTTCCTCACTAGTAAACCTTCCTCACTAGTAAACCTTCCTCACTAGTAAACCTTCCTCACTAGTAAACCTTCCTCACTAGTAAACCTTCCTCACTAGTAAACCTTCCTCACTAGTAAACCTTCCTCACTAGTAAACCTTCCTCACTAGTAAACATTCCTCACTAGTAAACCTTCCTCACTAGTAAACCTTTCTCACTAGTAAACCTTCCTCACTAGTAAACCTTCCTCACTAGTAAACCTTCCTCACTAGTAAACCTTCCTCACTAGTAAACCTTCCTCACTAGTAAACCTTCCTCACTAGTAAACCTTCCTCACTAGTAAACCTTCCTCACTAGTAAACCTTCCTCACCAGTAAACTTTCCTCATTAGTAAACCTTCCTCACTAGTAAACCTTCCTCACTAGTAAACCTTCCTCACTAGTAAACCTTCCTCACTAGTAAACCTTCCTCACTAGTAAACCTTCCTCACTAGTAAATCGTCCTAACTATAGTAAACCTTCCTCAATAGTAAACGTTCCTCACTAGTAAACCTTCCTCACTAGTAAACCTTCCTCACTAGTAAACCTTCCTCACCAGTAAACTTTCCTCAATAGTAAACCTTCCTCACTAGTAAACCTTCCTCACTAGTAAACCTTCCTCACTAGTAAACGTTCCTCACTAGTAAACCTTCCTCACTAGTAAACCTTCCTCACCAGTAAACTTTCCTCATTAGTAAACCTTCCTCACTAGTAAACCTTCCTCACTAGTAAACCTTCCTCACTAGTAAACCTTCCTCACTAGTAAACCTTCCTCACTAGTAAACCTTCCTCACTAGTAAACATTCCTCACCAGTAAATCTTCCTCACTAGTAAACCTTCCTCACTAGTAAACCTTCCTCACCAGTAAACTTTCCTCATTAGTAAACCTTCCTCACTAGTAAACCTTCCTCACTAGTAAACCTTCCTCACTAGTAAACCTTCCTCACTAGTAAACCTTCCTCACTAGTAAACCTTCCTCACTAGTAAACCTTCCTCACTAGTAAACCTTCCTCACTAGTAAACCTTCCTCACTAGTAAACCTTCCTCACTAGTAAACATTCCTCACTAGTAAACCTTCCTCACTAGTAAACCTTCCTCACTAGTAAATCGTCCTAACTATAGTAAACCTTCCTCACTAGTAAACCTTCCTCACTAGTAAACCTTCCTCACTAGTAAACCTTCCTCACTAGTAAATCGTCCTGACTATAGTAAACCTTCCTCAATAGTAAACCTTCCTCACCAGTAAACCTTTCTCACTAGTAAACCTTCCTGCCCGTTGCTTTTTACAACTGTCAGATATGAGAGAGGTATATGTACCTTAGGACGTAGTTCACACACACCACACTGTAATTCCCAGTCTTCTCGCAACGCATCATGTGACTTTTGGACTCCAGCCAGACCCACCCTCCATCTTTGTTCATCCACCGATACGGCTCTGTTGAACACTGTCCTTTAGCCAGCACTAGAGAAATTGAGTAGTATTTTATCAGCTTTAGAAATGAAATCTGGTCTCCTCTGCAACCAAGAAGCTATGGCAATTTGTTTCATATAGTTTGGTTAAATTATGGCATCTACATACATGTTGAGTGCACTTTTTGGATCTTGAACATATCTGTAGGATGATAAAACGGATAAGCAACTCGTCCAACGATATCTTTAGCTTTTGTATCCATGTAACGATGTATCCTAAAAATGAAATTAATGATATTGTCAGTTCGTTCGTTCGTTCGTTCGTTCGTTCGTTCGTTCGTTCGTTCGTTCGTTCGTTCGTTCGTTCGTTCGTTCGTTCGTTCGTTCGTTCGTTCGTTCGTTCGTTCGTTCGTTCGTTCGTTCGTTCGTTCGTTCGTTCGTTCGTTCGTTCGTTCGTTCGTTCGTTCGTTCATTCGTTCGTTCGTTCGTTCGTTCGTTCGTTCGTTCGTTCGTTCGTTCGTTCATTCATTCATTCATTCCTACGATCGATCATTACTTGTTCATACCTTCCCTCGCAAAACAAAAGTTTCAGGTCTGGAGAAAGGCGACTGATGAACACAGATTCATGGACAGGAAGGTCGCCTACATCTGGCGACCAAACAGGCTGTACGAGACATGCAAAATCACCTCGTGTTCCACAAAACCTTCCACTAAAACGAAGCACCTACAATAATACACGTATATTAACAAAGAGCGCGTTCATTTTGTCTTGACACTACGAAACCCAAGTATTTATTTATTTATTTATTTATTTATTTATTTATTTGTTAACTTTGCCTCAATACAAGACACACAATTAAGATATGAAACTACAAAGTTATACTATATGAGGCTGGGTAACCGCAACAGCTAAAGCCAATTACTGTGGACCCTTAACAAACGAGTTATAAAATATGAGATACTGGACAATCAAACAGACGAAACGGTACGACTAACACACTAATAACAACACGAAGGTACAGTAACGAGATTACGACTATACAGTTACATTTAACACACACGCCTTTACAGTTACATTTAACACACACACAGGGGTGCGTGGATCGTTAGAGGAGTATATACGTGTCCTTTAAAGCTGTAAGGTAGTAGTTATGGAGTTGTGCCTTAAAAGTTGTGAGTGATAGAGATTTCAAAATGAGACTTTTTGGTAGAGAGTTCCAGGTTCTTGTTGTCCGGCAGATATAAGATTTTTGGTAGGTAGAGGTTTTGCATTTCTTTTCCTTTTTCCTTTTGCGTTTTTGTCGAGGGTGATTATACCGTGATTAATCTTGTAAAATGATAGTATATAGCCCAACTGGAGAAGTTAATTATAATATCGGGTCGTTTAACACTGTCTCAAGGAGTTAACAATACTAACCCGAAAGTTTCCATTTTTGGCGTTTCCTCTTCTGATTAAGTTGCACTGTACTCTGACTGAAAACTGAACTATCCGCCTTTCTTCCGTGGTGCTTTGGAAATATGGCACAAACAATTCTATAAAATTAGAAACTGATTACGGCCAAAAATTGGATAAAAATATAAATGCTATAAAAATAAAAATGGTTCCGAAAAAATATTTAATAAGATCATAAGTAATATTGGGCATTTCACTCGATTGTATAGCGTGTTCTAAGGATTTTGGGTGAAGGAAAATTCGAGTGTAGAATATATACATTATAAGACCAAACCGGGACCAGTTGCGAAAAATGCAACTACACAGGCCTTCCGGCAGGAATTGAACCCACGACCTTGCGATGCTCTGACCACTGAGCCACGGAGGGCGTTGCAGAGAGCTTGATCGCGAGTTCTGTATATATATAATAAGGTGGTAATGCCAGGAGAGAATTGGGTATATTATAAGTAATACTGGGCATTTAATAAGATCAGTTTGCCTTACTTGAACTGGAAACGTCACATATTTCATCATCATCGGCACAGTCTGGTTGTTTTATGTTTGGGTTATTAGGACATGGCAATGATCCTCTCAGTTTTTTGGCGACGATTTCCCAGTCCTTTTTTAACACAAAGTTGTAAATGCTTTTGCCCATCATGTTGCTCTAAAATGATAAGGAAAAATTAAATTTTAATTTAAGACCCCGTTCACACGGCAACTGGAGCGATTTGAAAACGATTTCTAGACGGAGCGAGATGAAAACGGAACCCTTGGGCTTGGCGGTGTCGTGTGAACATAAGGTCCAGCACTTTTTCGGAAAGCTTCTGGTAAGAACTTGTGCTGCTGTTTGAACCATAGTTAATAGAAAATATACATGGTTTGGAAGCTCACAAAAGTCTTTGTTTTATGTTTTTGTTCAGGTTTATGGAAATTTTTGCACTTTCACGGTTACTGAACATATTGTATTTTCTGTATAATGGAGCAATCATCCAATAGCAACGTTTGGGTTCAATCACTCAACTGTACTGTTTAAATATTAATAAACCTAAAACAAAGGATTTGGCACCTTCATGTACCTTTCAACATGAATCGTAGCTTGATCGTTAACCGCTTTGAAGTTTGCCGGGTTTCTAAACCATGTATATTTTCTATTAACTATGTTTGAACATTACAACAATGCCAGTGTAAATAGGAGACGATTAAATCAATAAGTAAGGAGAGTTCCTAATAGAAAGACGTGATAAGGTCATGTCCACACGTATGCGTTTTCATAGCGTTTTTATATTGTTCTCGTTCCTCAGGGGAGCAGAAAACAATGGTCTACTCTTATTATCTCAAACAATATAAACGTATACGTGTGGAAGGGGTCTAATTCAATCTCGTTCCCAGAGCCCACGTTCCCCACCCGGGAAACGAGAGACTCTGGGATAATCCTTTCACATCGATATTTCATTGGCTAATGAACATGATTAACTCTTCTTCCGGATAACAAGAATCCGTGTGATGGCGTGAACGGATTATCCCAGAGTCTCTCGTTTCCCGGGTGGGGAACGTGGGCTCTGGGAACGAGATTGGGTCTAATTGTAAACCTAAAATGCACTATACACTTTGGTGGGATAATATTCTTTGAATTGCTCCTCGTTTCCATTACTTTTGACAAGATATGGCTATTTAAACAGTGCACAGCATTGAAATACTGCTGTACACCAGGTTCCGGAGTCGTGTGAACACCTCCAAAGGGCCGTTAAATTATGACGGATTCGTGTGAACGTAACCACATTTTACCGTTTATTTTCTACACCGGACTCGTGTGAACGCAGTCTAAATAAGGAATAATTAACAAATAAACTCAAAGTTTCGACACTCTGATCAGGTGTCTTCATCAGTTTATTTTGACAAATAAAACATAAAGCTCCATGCGTATGTACTCTTATAAAGGCACGTTTGACGTCATTACACTTCTTTCGTGTTCAAATGACGTCAAACGTACCTTTATAAGAGCAGGAGCGGTATGTTTTATTTGTTTTATAAAATAAGAAGAAGCAAAACCAAGCTAAAAGTGAGGTAGTTTTGGAATTTGGCGGGCTTTTACGGCCAGCTGACGCCATTTTACGTCATTCATGATCTATGTTCTCTTATAAATGCACGGAGTCCAGCCAATCAAAGCGTGCGTAGAGGACACCTTATTTTATAAACCCTCCTAAAACTTTATAAATAAAACGTTATCTATATAGATGCACCTATTTGGGCGGAGCAGCGGAGATAAGACCCTGGGTACGAGGTTGATTTGCACCCAGATCAATTTGCGCAAATGTATATATTGTACCTCGGGAAATCCTAGGTTAGCCACAACTGTATCAGACACATAAATTATGCTTCCTTCCTTGGAAAGATACATGATAAATCCATCCAGTGCCTGTGAAAATAAATAAAATAAGCAGTTTACACTTTACACTTTACAGTATCCGAATCGCGTCAGTTTTTGATGGTGTGGGAATGCGGTATGGGAAACGCTCAAATTGCCCTAGAGTGGCGGTGGATGGGGTTAAAAATAGAGGCAATCTCCCAGGTTTTAGGGATAGGGTTAGCCATTGAGAATTGAGAATGAGAATTGAGAAGCTGGATTTTCACTGGACGTGAAATGCAGCGCGTTCAATTTTCTATTATATAGCTCGATGACGCGCCTTAAAAACAAAATAATTCTTACTGAAAACAAAGTGAGTGAATAATTTGTAATCCCAATACCGTCCTCGTTCTGTAAACAACGCCACTCTCAGCATTTTCACGTCTTCAGAACAACGCGAACACACAGAGAAGTGAGAGCTGTTAGTCTGTTTCTTAAGGTTGACTTCAGCAGAGTCGGGGCGGACTGGCCCTATGTGCCATTGTGCCAATGGCACATGCGCCCCCATAGGATGCCGTTATACGCCCCTTTCCCATTGTATAATATTATATTTGGTATGTAGTGCAATTCCTATTAAAAAACCGATTTTGGATTTATAGTCGTTTTACGTTTTAATCAGTATGGTACAGCCATAGTATATTACGATTAAATAATATTTTAGTACGCTTCGCGCAGCTGACAGCCTGACATGAAGTAGTCACCTAATTAATGGTACACATAGTGTATTCCTATATAAAATGAGTATATTTGAATATTTTGTTTGGTATTTTATATCCTTAAAACACTTTCAAACCCCCCTCAAAATGCAGGAAATGCTATTTCAGAGACTCTAAAATTCAATTATGTGAACAAATTTAAAGGATTTTTACTGTAAAAAGACGTTTTCTTCAGTGGTGATATATATTTACAGCCTATTCTTACCGCACAGTATCTAAAAATATTCAAACAAGTGAAATTATATAACCTAGCTAGATGTTCCTTGCCCCACACGTAGTACTAAGTATTGCCTGTTTCCCCCCCCCCCCTTGTTAAATATTCTAAAAGAAACCCTGACGGCGCCCCTCTCCCTAATGGCACCGCCCCAAAAACGAAGCCAGTCCGACTCTGATTCAGCTCAGATACTACAGCCGTTTTAGCAAGAACTGGCGGGTCTAAAGTCCTTAAACATGAAATACAGCAGTTACCGCGTCTTCTTTTAAATGCATTGCTTTTTAATGTTTTTAAGGCCGAGTTGTAGATCTTAAAGTCCATATGGATGGTTTTCACTATGACGTCACAAAATTCTAAAATGTTTATTATTAAACCTGAAAGGTTGGTTGTTTTAAATATTTTGTAGATCATTATTACGAGTCTTCCTGGAAAAAGTTAAGTCGATACAAGTTTTCGTTCTTGAGTCACAGACATAGGCGTAGAGTTTTGTTTTTGTCTAGGGAGTCTGAAGTGCTGAACAGGGCCTTTCTAAAAATTTTCCCGTGTGGGGTCCAGGGGCATGCCCCCACGGAAATTTTTGAAATTTAGAGTCTTGGAAATGCTATTTCCTGCATTCTGAGGGGTGATTTTTAAGAACACTGAAGGTCATGAAATGTCATAAAAACTAGTTAAAATACAACACATTTCAACAATTTTTCGATTGTTGTGTTTACTGGGTTGACTTATCACTGTATATGGGTGCTTTTGGCTGACAGGAATGAGGCTGTAACAGTTACTTTAGCCTAACGAGTAACCTATAATTTGTGAATGGTGATTGATGAGTCAGTTGCTGCAAAATTTCTGGGGGGGCTCAGCCCCCCCATTGAGATTTCTCCGGGGGCTAAAGCCCCCCCCCCCCCCATACTCTACGCTTATGGTCACAGAGTTTTGAATTATAGTATTGCTGACGTCAGCATAATTTTCAAATGTTTAAAGTCGCATTGTGTACACAATTCAACGTATAAAGCTTTGTTTTTCGGCCATTGTTTGTGTACCTAATTGGCGTTTGTGAGGTAACACAAAAATAGGTACGCAGCGCGTACATGTGTCAACTGGTTGAGTGGGTTCAGTGAATGAACATGAATAAAAGTTAAAATGACTTGGTGACGACATAAATCTTTTACTTGAAGTTGTCGGTTACATTAGATACAAAAACTGTAATTATTATTGTCATACATGTATGTAATTTGGCTGCATTGCCAAATTCCACGGTGAATTATTTTGCATCGAAATGAGTGTCACAGCCCAACTTTAAAACACTGCAAAGAGGTGGAACAAGCATCGCTGCAGGGCCGCAAGTAGCCTGGTACCCTGGCCCAATTTCAAAAGAAATAAGGGCTAGGTAACCACTAATCTCATGCTCGCATTATCAGGGCTAAATCCACTTATGACGATTGCAGTTTTACTCATAGCCACTAAAAACGCGCGAAATTTCAACCAATAGGAAAGCAGAAGTCTTTTGTGGTGTGGAGATTGGAAGCTCAAGCAATCCCAGACTGCTTTGCGAGTTTTATTTGGCAAAATCCAAACACGAGGAAACATCAATCTCGTCCCCAGAGCCAAATATGCCCGGCCCGCGCGGGCAAATCAAATGGCTCTGGGCCAATCCGTTTGAAACCCCACGAATCGTGGGGTTTTGGGGCGTGCGCAGTTGATTATTTTGGACCCAGACCCACGAAAACCTATCGCACGGCCATCAGAACTTTTGCAAAATATAGTGACATGTCGAGGCTGATTCTGGAGTTTAATTTCAACAAAATAGCAGTGGAAATGACGTTAGAAAGTAATCGTTGCTGTTTGGTATAGCGAGAGAATATTCCTTGTGTGAAATATTTGGAAAGGAAGCTGACAAATTCAAAAATAACCCCGTGTTTTGGTATGACTGTCCAAAAAGTATCAAATATTTATGATAGCTGTATTATTGAAACAGTTTTAATTTTGTATCAAGATTTATATGAACATGAGAATATCATATTATTTTTCGGATTTTTATTCGTAGGCAACTACAACGCAATTCGTGACAAAAGCTGGATATTTTAAAATGTATTTTAGGCTGTATAATAAAACTTGTTTTTTCTTTGCCCTGCACTTATAATTTGTTGATTTGTAACATTTTATTATTAATTGTTACATCAGTACATGTTGTGTGTCGTCAAAATAATTGATTCAGTAACATTTGACGCTTATAAAACCAGGCTGTGTCAAAGTTTGAAAGAAAGTAAAAATACCAGTTGCTGAACTTTTATACTAGAATGCACAACTAGAATGCACTTAATATGTAGTATAACTAGTATGGTCTTTTTTATGGTCTTTTTTTTATTGGCTTGAGTGTCATGGTAAACAATCCTTATACTATGTATGTGTGTATGATAAACTAAGAAAGTATCCTTGTTGTGATTTTGTCTATAGTCTTGATGAGCAGACTTGATATAAATTATGATATTTCTTCATATGCATATACAATATAAATTTGATGTGATGAATTTAGAGTGACGACCTTGTTTTCACAATATTCCACTCATGTAAGCTAGATTATCAAGGGGTTATTCAAAATATATATTTTCCCAGATCAAAGGGTGTTGTTTTACTAGTAGTATCTATATAATTATATTGCACTTTTTCAGCATTTATAATACCAATGTATTTTTTGAAGACAATACATTTTATATTTTCAGTTGTCTTGTTGACAAAACTTTGAACTTAATATTTTATTTTTTATTAGCACCTGCATAAAGTAAACCAACATAACCTTGAATCCAGTTTCTGTATTAAATCTGGTAATTATACTAATTCCATCAGCAAAAGAGAAATTCAATCATACAATTAACTTGTATTTTTCCTTAGGGTGTGGGCATTTTCTGTCATTTTGTACAAAATATTGTCCCACATGGGATGGCATTTGTTAATTTTTGCAAGCTATTCAGAACTAACCTAAACCTATGTCATGGGGTGAGGGTGGATGGGTTTACTCTGACTAGTGCATAACCATTTCATATGCTATATATATAAATGCTTTTAGTTTTATACCATTATTACATATTAGCATGATTTGCTGGGGTGTTGGACTCTTGGTGCTACATACAGCAGTTAAATCTGCAACCTGCATTCGATTCCTGCACAATGGAGTTATTTGATTTAAAAAATCACTTTTGCCACTTCCTCCTATAGTAACACTGGGCCAATGAGAATGGGCCCTTACTGGACCTCTGACAACAACAGTTCAGATATATACAGTGGTGTAAGCTTGTGCTAGGGTGCCCATGGTCCAAACTGGAGTGGGTGCTCCCAAGGCAGGGGGAGCTAGGTCCCCTTGAGAGGTCCAGGGGCAACACTGCTGTTGGGTCCCAGGGGGTGGAGCCCCCATGAAGCCCTGGCAATATGAGCCTTTTGGTAGTCATTTAGAGGCCAATTTTTAATGGGTTTCTTAAAAAGCACCTGTGTCCAGAAGCATAAATTATGAACACAGGGCTCAAAATAATGTTTCATGTTACACCGGTCATGGTGACTGGTCAGTTCCAATTGTGACCGGGCAAAGGTGATTTTTGACCAGTCAAATTTCATGATGCCCCCTCCCCCCCCCCCAAAAAAAAAAACAACCCAACAAAAAACCAAACAAACTGTAACACAACACAACACAACACAACAACACAAGTACACAACAAAAAAACATGTAAAGTATATTCTACACTATATATATATATATAAGCTAGTACTGATATGAATGTTTGTCATAAAAAGGAAATGCATGCATAGTTCACTTCAATATATATCAGACATTATGAAACGGGTCTACAATCATTTTAAGTTCCTTCAAATGGAAGTAATAAAATTAATTGCAAGTAATATGACCGGTGTTATTTGGGTAGTCATTGACCAGTACCGGCCATTATTTTGAGCCTTGTGAACATGATGTGCTTTATTATACAGAAATCAAGAAGACTGATTTCAAGGGAGCTTAGAGGGTGAAAAAACCCTGGGGGCTCTGGTAACCTGGGCATTTTAGCCTTTACAGGCTTTTTAGAGATGAATATTAAGGTTTCTAGTGTTTCCTTCAAATCAAATCTCAGGGTGCCCCCCCCCCCTGAGTTATGATGCCTCGGCTTTTACAAGGTAGAATACATAGGAGTTACACCACTGGATATACGGTATAAACTGATATAGTTATCCAGTATAAATAAATGTCAGAACACAAACAAGTGTATTGGTTTAATCGAGGAAAGTAATGGGTATATCTGTAGTATATACTAGTCTTAAATTGAAAACTGGTGTAAACCAGCAACTGATGCTTACCACATTTGGATACAATACTTTAGACTAATTTATAGCTGCCAGTTGTATTGTAGAATGTGGATAGGAGTGTTTGATTCAAAGTTTAATTAAACAAATAATTTTGTAGTACAGCTGCTACAGCACTCATGGTCTGACAACCTCAACATGTCTGGCAATACAACCAGGAACATTAACTTACACAAATAAAAGTTACAAACACAGTATCAACACTCATAAGATAATATATATATTTTTATATAAGGAGATATCTATGGGATATTTAGCAACATGATCAGTTAATAATGTGCTCAGATAATTATTTTCAAGTTTGTATTCAATGATGCATTATTCAAACAGTCACGATTAATAATATATTTCTCCAATAATATTTCTTGTAGTCAAACCCAATGTCTAATATGACGATATAGCATAAATATTTATTTTTTAACATACAAACACGGAAACTGTGAAATCTGAAAAAGACAACTCTCAATGATCACGAACCACGGCTACGATCGATGATTCGATGAATCTGTCGTAATACGTTCTCCCGTTTATAGTCCCGTGGAAGCTCAAATCAAGGATCCAAACATGTTACTAAGCCAAATACGTATATTCCTTGTCTCTTTGGAAAGAATCTTTCATTTTGTCAGGTTTAATTCTCTTAAAGATGTTTTTATTTTGCTCCGCTCCTCTTGAAAATTCAACATGAGAACATGGGAGAATGAGCATGAAATTATCTGCGCAGCGCAGTAGGCGTCGAAGCGTTAAACCAATCAGAGGCAAGTTTCAAACGGCTTGTCCCAGAGCCATTTGCTTTCCCGGGGGGGAGCTGGCTCTGGGGACGAGATTGAGGAAACATGGTTTAACCAGGGACGAGGCGAACGAAGAAGAGCGATTAAGCGGTAAGAAAAATGGTTAATTTTCGCTGTTAACTCATACATGTAGTTATCTAACATAGATGTTGTGAACTGTCGAACTTTTTTATTTTGTTTATTATCACTACCTTTTAAAGAAAGAATACTTTGTACTGAAACAGGTGTGCACAAAAATGGCGGCCAAAAATGAATGCTCATTGAAGTGTAGTTTCAACCAGAATCTTTAGATTGTACATCAGATATAATTAGACATCTCTTCTAAAGCTTAACCAAGCATTGTATGCCCAACTATGTGTAGAAAGTGGCTTTTAATTAACATAGCTGCCAAGTTTGAGTAATGCATGAGTCAATTCCATGAGTGACCATCCCCCCCCCGGGAATACCCCCGGGAATTTGCATTTTTTTGTAAAGATAGTTCGAATTCCCGGCCGCGGGGCAATGACTAGTGGGTAAATGTCCTACCCCCGGGCAGTAGGTAAGTGGCGAATTCCCCACCCCCGGGAACACAAAACAGCTGAAGGTACAATAAATTAGGCAGACAATGATTATCATAAAGAATTTCTATTTTTTATTCCAACATCAAGCAACAGAATATAAATTAAATGGCTGTTGGAGCCATCAAAACAATTAACTGTATTATTAACAGTTATAAGCAATAACTTGTGGAAACACCGGTCCACATATATAATTTTATATTACTGAGCTTTCAATCCGGTCGGAACCTTTGAAGTTTATATCCTCGCGCATGTCGCCTCGCGCATCTTGATTCCTCGCCATCCTACGCCATCCTGGCAAGTTCCCCCGGCAGTTTGGACCTTCAAAAGAAGGTTAAAACTGCCGGTGAACTTGCCAGGATGGCGTAAAATATCGCGCCTATGCATTGAAGAAATGCGGACAAGTTTTCACTCGAGTTGGACTTCTGGTTGTATAATTACTATTCTGTGGATACGTCGACACGAGGAGTCGAGAAAACCATTCACTCCAGGCCACAGTACATCCTTTGCGGATTTCAACAGTGTCAAATTCCCGGGGGTCTTTGAGCCCTAGTACAATGTCCGGCCCCCGTGCACCGCTTGGCAAGCAAATTCCCGACCCCTGGGAACCGTGTACCGAGCAAATTCCCGGGGGTGTCCCGGGGGGGGGATGGTCACTCATGGAATTGACTCATGCATAATACCCAGGCGTGTGACCGCATATCTAGGGGGATCCGGGGGCATGGTACCCCGGAAAATTTTTGAAATTTGGATCTCGGAAACGGTATTTCCCGCATTCTGACGCCACATTTATGAAGAATTTTAAAAGTTTTAAAACGTGATCTTAATAGTGCATTTTGTCCTATACTGCATGAAATTTG
Source organism: Corallium rubrum (assembly GCA_964035015.1). Taxonomy (NCBI): domain Eukaryota; kingdom Metazoa; phylum Cnidaria; class Anthozoa; order Scleralcyonacea; family Coralliidae; genus Corallium; species Corallium rubrum. Next base: position 15,334,817 of record OZ036003.1, read on the forward strand.
GATCTCTAAAACGGCATTTCCCACATTCTGACAGCACATTTGTGAAGAATTTAAAAAAAACATGATTTTAATAGCGCATTCCTCAGTCATTCTCAAAGCTGAGTCCCCCCCCGTTCTTTATGGCCACTGCGTGCATGAAAGTCTTGTCCCCAGACTGTGGCAAGCCTCTGCGAGGCATACGTGCGACTCACTGACTTGGAAAACCTGCGGTAACATTTAAATTTAAATTTTCCCGAGAGATTGTATACATTTGAGGATTACGAATAAGATTTAATTCGCTTTTAGCAGGATTTCAAGCGCTAAGTATTAAATACCAGCACGGAGCTCTACAAACAAAGCTGAGGCGTGAGATCACTTATGTCCGGTGTGTGAGCGTGAGAATTAATGCTGAGGTGTGTGTCACACGCACAGGCGTGAGACTTGGTAGGTATGAATTAATGACGTTCTAAAATTATGCTGACATCAGCAATAATATAATTCAAAACTCTGTAACTCAAGAAGGATTGGTTGTATCAACTTAACATTTTCCAGGAAAATTCGTAATAACAATCTACAAAATATATAAAACAACTAACGTTGTAGGTTTTATTTTAAACATTTTAGAATTTTGTGACATCACAGTGAAAACTATCTGTATGTTGGATGAATTTGACAAAGGTTTTTCATCATCTGCAATTATAATTTCATCCAACATGGTGAAAATATCTTCGCCCTTCTAATCTCAGGGGATTGGTTGCACACCACGTAGTTGTACAAATATTTTTCTATGCTTTGTTCCATATAGAAACTTACAGGAGAAATAAAAAAAAGTTGAGAAGTTGGCATTTTACTCCACGGTGCAAAATGGAACTCATAAAGACACAAAAAGGAGGGAAAGACAAACAGACAAAAGGAGGGGAACAGCAAATGCAAAAAGGTGAAAATGGTATGTGAATTCAACATGTCCTCTTACTTATAGCCATATGTTAAAATATTTTTGCAAAAGGCCCTGGCAGTTGCATGCCCAAAGTGCCCTCACTTTCTTGCTCGGTGGTTGCCGGCGAGTTGTGATTAGGTTGAGAATAAGAGGTAGGGTTAGGATTAGGGTTGGGGATGAGAGGATGAATTACTTGCACTAAAATTAAAATAATTATTTCACAATTTTTATAATATAGATTATAATCTAACCGTGTTTCTGATTGGTTACCGCGCGTGCTCCATAACTCAATTGGAGCCACAGCAATTTTAAATGTAATGAGAAACTCATTTTTAACCAGCAAGATATTCTTTTCCATTGTTTTGTGTCTGATTCTCTATTATAAAAAAAAATGGTTCATGGTTTGGTGTGCAACAATGAGTTATGGGTGCACAGGCTTGGGAAGTTGGAGAGCACTCAAAAATCTAGAGTTGTTGTCAGCTATGCCTCGATGGCCAACTCTTACGCTTTTTTCATTAAACCATGAACCATTTTTTAAATTGCCAGATTGTCATTCTCTGCACGCGCATAATATTTTCAAAAAAACTGGCCAACTCCACTCAAAGGGAACATACTGTTTAAAATCAACAAAGTATAGATACAGTTTCTGGATGTTTAACACTGTTATTCTGCTGTTGTTGGCTCGCTAGCAAGTCTGTTTGCCATTGCTTACTTTGTGGGGAAGCCTGCCAAGAGCCTGCCAATTCCTTTGCAAAATGATGCACGCGCAATGCCCTGAAATTCACCTATTTCCCAATCTCGAGCCCATAGTCACCCAGGGAACATGATGCTTAAAAGCCAGAAATACTGGCTTTCCCAATCTCGAGCCCATAGTCACCCAGGGAACATGATGCTTAAAAGCCAGAAATACTGACGCTTTGAGCAATAATACTTCATCCGGATGTACTGTGAAATGACAAGATAACAACGTAAAGCTTACAGTATAAAACAGAATACAGATCGAAAATATTAAAGGTTGGCCATGTTATGCGTATGCGTAACTGACAGTCCGAACGGAGTCCACACATGTCCATTTGTCCTTTCAATATATGGATATTTTGGCAGTGCATGAACTTCTAAATATATTTTGCAATTTGTATTCAACACTACCTGGCAAAACGAATAAGGTTTTATTTTCTGTTTACGAATACGTGTACTATTTTAAAAAGTCAGACAAAGCCATATATAAAGTCAGACGTGCACAAGGTTTCCGAGCATTTTCGTATTTACTGTTCTTAAGGTCATTCATCAGCTCATTATTTGAAACAATATGAAAATGCTTGGAAACGTTACCGTGTGCACATAGCCTCAATCTTGAGGGATTCCAAAGAGCAGGGCTTCAAATTTGAATTTTTCAGCAGTATCCAACGGGATACTAGCAACTTAAAATCTGGTATCCACCCAGAAAATCTAGTATCCCACATTTGGATAGTAAATTATTTTTGTATTGTGACCAGTATACAAACAGTGCAGCTCCGCTGATTGATTTGAAATAATTGAAACCATTTACTAAATATTATATTTACAATTAAATGCATCTCACTCAAGTATCGTGTTTATAATGGAATACATATCAATAACATTCCTCTTGTAGAGTTGTTGTTTAGTCCTAAGTCATGTCACTCTAGACTAGTCTTAAAACATTTCTAGACATTAACCTTTTTTTACCATACAATTAGATAATTTTAACATTAAAAACTAAATGATAAATCCATCAAAACTGGATTCTTCAACGTGTTCATCAGTTAATATTTGCTGTGTCTCAGTAGATTTTTTTGTTCGCTCAGTTTGTATAACATATCTTAACATTTTGCCAACATATTTTGAATATGAGTGCGTCAAGACAAACTATTTCCATTGACAGCGTGGTGTGAAATGTATACGTTACTATGGTAAACTTCAAGGCTAGTTTAATAGTCATGCACTGATTGGCTGGGCTGAAGATAATTAATGCGTGAAGATTATAGCCTGCACGCAGGCTAGTAGATGAACGCTTCTTATTTTGAATTTCGAGGCGTGCAGAAATATCAGTCGTGGACAGAATTTTTTTCAGTATCCCTCGGGAAACTGAGCTTGTGATTTCCAGTATCCAAATTTAAAATCTGGTATCGCCGGGATATCGGGATACCGCAAATTTGAAGCCCTGCAAAGAGTCATTTTTTATTTTCAAGAATTCAAGAATAAATTATAAATTCAGACAAACAATATCTGAAGATTCATTATTTATTTTCAAAAATTCAAGAGCAAATTATAAACTCAGACAAACCATATAAATTAAATCTTGAGGGACCAACAGTGGAAAGTAGGCCACTTTAGCGGGAGATCTCCTGTGGTAGGCTAATGCAGAAGATTGCTGATGCTGCAGAATTTTGCGGTAGATAAATTGTAAAATACAATTTCCAGCAGAATTTTGTGGCCAAAACTGCTAATTGTTTGTCTGCGGACAAACTGAGTGACTGACGTTCAAACTTTGAATATATCCTGACTGTGTCATATGGACTGTCATTGAACACAGTTAAAGTTCAAGTAGAGTCGAGAGGCATACATGAAGTACTATACTGTTCACTGAAATTCTGACCACAAAGGAACGCAGGCTTTTTTAACCACTGGACACTGGGGCAGGGCAACGATGGAATGGGTTTTAAAGTATTCTTACTTATGTAACCGTAAGGCACTAAAGTGTGATAATCTGATTAATGTAGTTTTCTACGGTCTCACCTAAATGTTTCAAGACTAAAGCCCTGTTTACATGGCCAAAATTTAAGCAGGATCTGAGCCACATCTGACTTTAAGTGGGCTTAAAATGTCCGTGTAAACAGATCGGCGTAAATTAATCATGATTAGTTTGCACCACCTCAAGGAGGTGCCTTTAAATCCAGAGACACATTCAAATTAAGTTGATATTACGTATTTATCAACTTTATTATATTAGGGTATTCAGACACATTTTACTATACAGTATAATAAAGGGCTCTGTTCCAAACATCAGTATGTGGTAGTTCACCATTTTTCACTTTACACCACCTTACAACATTTTACCTTAAGTGCTTAGGGGGCCATACACAAAACATGTGATGCTTTTTTTGCCAATTTTTGACTCCCCCCTACCCCCCCCCCCCCCCGCAACAATCTGTGACGGTTGGCATTACCCCCCATCGCAAATTGTGACTCTGAGCCAACCTACCCCCCCCCCCCCCCCAACACCAAATTAATATGCAGTAATTTGAGAGCATGTGCCAGATCTAGATCTTTTTTGGACTGAGCCTTCAGGATCTAGTGTCAGCGATCACTCCACTTTCAGAGTAAATACTTCATGCTAGCTCCAATATATCATTGTACGTTGTATAGAATTAGGATTTGCAACTCTGCAATAAATTCTCATCAACATTAACATTCAGTCTCTCCGTCACGTGACAGTGCTTTGTGATACCCCCTCCCCTCTTGTGACATGTGACTATTGTTCAAACACCCACCCACCCCCACCCACCCCCGAAGCATCACGTATTTTGTGTATGGCCCCTAGTACCATACTTAAAGACAGTTATACATAACAGTAACTGTTCCTACCTGCAAACCTAACTTTTCAATTCCCTCTGATGATGAGTTGCCATTTTCTAATGAAAAATGATACAATTAGTGGATACATACTGTACCATACAAACATGTACAGGAAATTCTTGATTTCTCAAAAAGTCATTATGCAGACACAGTATGATGTATATTTATAGACTTATTTACATATCAAACAGATAAGACTGAAGTTGTGACAGGTGTAAAAAGCAATATTCATAATAGCTTGAAAAGCTCTTTCAATTAAGTGGTTTGGCTCCAGGCTATTTTTTGTTATTTCGTGATATACATAATTTTACCCTTATAAGGCCAGTTTACACCGGTGATTTTTGGTGCGATTTTCCCCATCCTGACGCATGCGATTGAATGAATGTCTGTTATAGCTTTGCATAAACCCATACGAAAATGTGCAATAAGAAATTGGGACAGGTTCTATAGAATATTCTATTGGATTCTATAGGATTTTAGAAATGCCATAGAATATTCTATATATAGAATATTCTATAGAATATTCTGTTGGATCTAAAAATCCAATAGAATATTCCATAGAGTCCCAAATTCCAATAGAATATTCTATAGGATTCTATAGAACATTTTCGTATGGGAATGTCCAATGCATTCAAAAGTCAATCTATTCGATCACATCAGTCAGAAGAAGAAAAGTAGCAGCAAAAACCGTCTGTGTAAATGAGCCTTTAAAGGAAATTACGCGTGGGCTGTTCCATACATTGAAACCTGTTTAGATATTACAATTTCTTTGTGATTAATCAAAATTAATGGATGTGCCTAAAACTTAAAATATTGTCATTGCCTTTGGAGATGTGGTTGATAAAATGAAGAAACTGAACTTTACTCATAAGAAGGCTATGAGGATTGAGGAATCTGAATGAGAAATTTTGCATGCTTCCAATTTCTCACTTTAGTGAACAGAGAAGTATGACAGGAGCATTTATCAAAAATTTCAAAAGTATCGGGTGTATTTTAGCATCAATTATCTATTTGTGTAGATGCATGCCATATTGCCATGTCGAACTTTGAGAATTCATAGCTGAAGAACCAATTATGCCAGATTCTCTTAGAATTTTCTGTAAACGCTCCTGCCATGCTGCTCCGTTCATTAAAACAAAATGGCAACAAGTTTTATACTTCAGTGCCATTTGGCACTTTTTATGTTTTACTCTGTCTAACGCCATATCTGGTGGAACTTAATGTTTGCGAGCCGAAGGCGAAGGTTAAAATTTGCTTTGAGAAGGGCCAAAAACATATTTATGCCCAAGAGCATCAACTCTATTACTATTATAATAATTTTAGTGGGCATTTAGAAGAAAATCAAAGACAATATACGGTAAACAGTATCTTCAACAGTGTCAACCCAGACATGGCCACTCAGAAATCTCCGTAAAGTTCATTATCCGCTAGATACATTTCGCCGACACTTGTAGCTTTTTTAAAGCTTTTCGCACAGATTCATTTACACGACCAGCAAGAACATATTCATAATACCATTCATCGTAAATTTTGTAAAGCTCTGAGCTATAGGAAGTGAAATATTAGCTTTCAAGTAAACTAATTCGGACAGTCGCTTCAGACACTATTAAAACGCCTTTGAGCTTCTGTTTACAATCTTAAATTTCTCTACTTTACATGCACTGACTTTCAGGCTTATTTGTTTGCATAGGCAGCAAAAATGTAGTCAAAACAATATTCTTCGTAAATTTCTTGAAGTTCTAAGGCAATACTTTTCAAAATATTAGTTTTCTTGACTAAACAAATTAACACATAACAACACGTCGAAACGATAGGCTCAGATCAGCGGGCTAAAAGACAGAGTAAAAAATAAAATATGGAAATGAAAGGGTTAAGGCGTTTAGCCGGCTGAATTCTTCATTTTAGCCCACAATTCCCGAATCTCCTTAAGGTCTTCGTTAAGGTTTGCAGGGTCATTTCTGTAAAGCGCTCTCAATTCGTCAGAATTTATGCCACAAAAATAAAATAGATTTCGTTAGAAAGCTATGAATTTGTAGAATACAATGGAGTCTTTGGTTTCGCGATAAGCACAAACCGTTAATACTTGTGAATTTTTTAATTAAGACCAGAGGGCTTCACTCCGGGCGACTTGAGTAAAAAGCGTTTTATTTTGTTCAAATTTTGTTTTTTGTACTTTGATTCCAAGATAAATTTCCAGCAAAACGGCGTCAGCGTTTTTTGATATGTCGAGTTTTGCCGATTTTATTGACGACCAAAGTTAAAAATGCTGTTTTTCGACCAACATTCGGACAAAATAAGTCATAAATTCGAAACCAGGCAATAAATAAAAAAAACCTGACACCGTTTTGCTGGAACTTTATCTCGGAATCGAACTGCGAAAATTTTTTTTGAACGAAACGAAACGCTTAAACTATTAACGGTTTGTGTTTATCACGAAACCGAAGACACCATTGTATTCTACAAATTCATAGCTTTCTAACGATATCTATTTTATTTTTGTGGCATAAATTCTGACGAATTGAGAGCGCTTTACGGAAATGACCCTGCAAACCTCAACGAAGACCTTAACCTTTTCATTCCCATTCTTTATTTTTTACTCTAAGGCCCTGTTTACATGGAGGTAGGGTGACCCTTCTAGAAGGGTTAACCCAGTGAAAGGGTTACCCTAGTTCATTGTCTTTCCGTGTTTCGTTTACATGAGTGCTAGGGTGACCCTGGGGAGAGGGTTACCCTATCAGCTTGCTAGGGACATAAGCCATGTAAACGCGTATGCTAGGGTGACCCTGGCAGCCGGGTTATGTTTCAATGAGAAAGAAAAAACGCGTACCGAACAAAATGTCTTAACGATTTTGTGGCTGCCCTTCCTGTTCTTATACACCTTGTGAAGTCTATTGAAGATACCGAGCAAATGACGCCAACCATAACACGTAAACCGAAAATATAGTAAAATGGTCACGCAGAAGTAATATGACCCTACTAGAAGAGTTAACCCTGCTACAAGGATAACCCTACTCCATGTAAACAAGGGCTATCTTTTGACTTGCTTAAAAGGGTAACCCTTCTAGAAGGGTCACCCTACCTCCATGTAAACAGGGCCTAACGCCAGACAATTTTACTCGTCAAGGGAAGACCTGCTGACATAGTGGGAGTTACTGTCATGGCAGTAGAAATATTCCGTAAAATATTGTTGCAATATATCCCTCAAGTTGAACAATTTATTTGATAAGATTCATTGACAACTTCCTGTTTTGAATTCTGTTCTGAATTTGATTGGTGTTTGGCAAATAATCCTGTTTCTTATTGGCTGTTTAAAAATCAGAAACCAATCAAATTCAAAACAGGAAGTTAACAATTTTCATCAAATTAATCAGTCAACTTCAGGAATATATTGCAATGATATTTTAGGAACGCTAATTCTATTGCCACGACACAAACCCAAATGATCAATATTATTCGTATACAGTACAGTATAAATTATAATAAACATTTAATGTATGTCTTACTTATATATTTCCCATTTGGACTTGCATTGATATTATCCTTTAGCCCAATGAGACATGTGGTAAGGCGGATAACTGTCGATTTATCTGGGGGATTGGATTTAATGCACGGGTTCAATGCTACCAGTTCACTAAACTGGTCATTTTCATTCTTTCGTCGATTTTTGGCTGCCACACGAGATTTCAATTTTTGTCGATCATCTCTTTGTGTAGATTTTGGCTTCTGTTTTCCCTCGTCCTCCCTATTCGTGTTTACAGAAAAATAAGACAAGTTTAAAACTAGATAGTAATCATAGTATTATATACAGTATATATGTAAGAAAATATTATGTCTACTTCAATGGATTACACAAGACTATATAAATCAAGCAGTGAAATAAAAGTAGTGTGCTGCGTTAAGGCATGAGTGTTGAAATACATATCGAAATATTCAGCAGTACTCAAATCTTACTATACCTGTATTTCGAATTATATAAATCAAGCCCTTTTTTAATAATTATTTATACAGGCAAGAGCTTTCCTTAGAAAGAGCACAGGTGGCGTGTGCTGTTAGGGCGCTGCCTCTCACCAATTAGTTAAGCCTGGTCGGACGAGGTTAGTACTTGGATGAGTGACCGTTTGGAAATAACCCCGTACTCCGCCAGCTTGGGACTTATGTGAGTAGAGTTTAGTTGGTCTCTCCTGTGCTCCAAGGGTTTTTCGCCGGGTTCTCCGGTTTTCCTCCCTCCGTAAAATCAACACCTAGGTCTTAGTTGTCTACACATAGGAGTTTGGTGTCAATTAGGACGAAAGTTCTGTTCCTCTCTCCTGCCACACGGGCAAATTTAATAAATTCAAATTCAAGTCAATTTTGTTTGTTATCATGTTAGTTTACAGAGGATTTCACATGATCTTGCAATTATATCAACAAACTTTTGAAGTCTTTGTAACATGACATAATTGTTGTCTATCCTTATAATACAATCCTTTTACTATCTACTTGCTGTTGTAGTATATTCCCTGTGTGTATATTAATCACCACAAATTATTAGTTACCATTACAATTTTTCACCACTTGGCAGTTTACAGTACCTTCTTGGGTATACATGTATACCTGTTGTAAACTTGCCTCATTGTACATGTAGTATTTTTTAGTTATTGTACAATGAAATAAATAAACATTCAAGGATTGACATTTGCTTTTTTATAATTCTCAGTTAGAAAGTTTAAACATCGATTGATTTAATTACACCCACAATTTTTCTTCACTGTAGTTTCAACATGTTATCCTGTCAAATTGAATGTAAACATCTAAGTAAGTAATCTACCCATTCACTTCATTCATAGTCAATCGAGATATGGTCTGGAAACTCAGCTAAAGTCTTTGGTCTATCTTTTTGTTCGCCTTTATGCATTTTTGTGCACGGTGCACGGTCACTGAACACATTGTATTTTAGTATAATGAACGAATTGTCCAATAGCAACGTTTCACTTCAATCACTCAACCGTGCTATTTAAATATTAATAAACCTAATACAAAGGATGTGCACGGTGTAAGGTACGGTTCAACATAAAATCACAGCTCATTATAGGCGCTTTGAAGTTTGCCGAGTTTCCAGACCATATCTCGATTGACTATGCTTCATTGATATTGCTATACCATTCTATAACTAGTGGCCTTTAAAAGTGGATACTTAAAGAGGGGTGGCAACCTTTGGAGGGTGGATCGTGAATTGGCAGTTTTAGTATTGGCCAAAGTGTAGTGTCCATTTTATTTCAACCAATGTTTTAATTAGTGTTTTTTTAAAATTCAATGACAATTCCTCAGTAGTTATTATTTTATGTAGATTTTATTTATTAAATTCTGACTAGTCTTGTTCCATCATTTTCAAAGCAGATATATTACAATGTATAACTGAATGACATGGATTATGTTGAAACGCTACTATAGCTCACACACACACTCTCTCTCATTTGAAAACCTATCCTTCTGTTGGTTCTCACAGTCTGATGTCATTTAAAAAATAGCCAAAATAAATTCTTCGCTCAATGCTTTAACTCATAATTTCCTGTCCGAGAATAAAATCGTCTGGCGTTAGCCAGAATAAAATACTAAAGATCAATTCCGACAGGAAAGAGTTAGAGAGATCGTTTATAACTCATTCCTGTCCGAGGGCTTCCTGACATTAGCCAGAATAAAATACTAAAGATCAATTCCGACAGGAAAGAGTTAATTAAAGATTAGATTTTTTTAATATTGTTTTGACGTCTTGCCACTGACATGTCTCACATCTATTTTCCTAAATATTTACATGTAAAGCTGAGAAAACTTAATGATGTTTCTGGTTTCAGTATTTCATTAAAATTTCTCATAATGTTTATTTACAACTTTTGATCTTTGTATTATGATTTTCTAAAGAATTATTTGCTATAGCAATAAATCTTATTACAAGTATAGTTTGGTTTTCAAATATGCGACATTTTTTTAAGTGTAGACATGTTTCGGTAAAACTTATGTCAGAATGACATTTCTAGAGTATAGTGGGTTTCACTTGTAGCTGAAGGACCAAGTTCTATAATATACTGTAGGCTGGTAGTCGATACTGTCATTCCTGTTCGAGGGGCTTCCCAGAGGTGAATAAAATTGTCTGGCGTTAGCCAGAATAAAATACTAAAGATCAATTCGGACAGGAAAGAGTTAAAGATTAGATTTTTTTTTTATTTTGTTTTGACGTCTTGCCACTGACATGTCTCACATCTATTTTTTTTAAATACTTAATTAAAGCTGAGAAAACTTAATGATGTCTCTGGTTTGAATATTTCATTAAAATTTCTCATGTTTATTCACAACTTTTGATCTCTGTATTATGATTTTCTAAAGAATTATTTGCTATAGCAATAAATCTTATTACAAGTATAGATCGTTTTCACTCACGTGATCGGTGGCCCCATTGGGGTGGTGAAACAATACGAAATATTTGAATAAGAAAGAGCTAATTGCCTAATTCCCATGCCGTACACCAATATGGCCGCCATTTCATTGTTTTGGTACACCAATATGGCCGCCGTGACGTCAGATGAAAACGATCTATAGTTCAATTTTCAAATATGCGACATTCTTTTAAGTGTAGACATGTTTCGGTAAAACTTATGTCAGAATGACATTTCTAGAATATAGTGGGTTTCACTTGTAGCTGAAGGACCAAGTTCTATAATATTCTGTTGTAGATATACTGTAGGCAATACTGACAGAGGCATATTTATATATATACACTAAGAATTTTAAGCTAAAATACACAAGGTCGTATAAATTCGTCATAGGGTCAAAAAGTGGTTAACCTTCTGTATTCCTGAGTAAAATAAAGCGTGCTGCGTAGGCAGTGTTGAAATGACAATCGAAATATAGTAAGATTTGATATAATTAATAATACTGCCGAAACAGAGAACGTAGACGGCACGTTACAGAGGATTTCACATAACTTTTGCCGATTGTGTTCCGAAGTTCGTTCGTTATTTCCGAAGTTGGCGACGAACTTCGCAAGTTAGTTGCGAACTTCGAAACGAACTTCCGAAGTTCGTAACTTCGGAAGTTCGTTGTTCACGGCATCATTTCAAAGTTCAGCACTATAGGTTTTGTCCCCCGAAAGTATTAAGATCAGCTGTTATTCGAATATTTACTCTATGCCTTCAACAGCGAACTTTGAAATGATGCCGTGAACAACGAGCTTCCGAAGTTACGAACTTCGGAAGTTCGGAAGTTCGTTTCGAAGTTCATAACTAACTTGCGAAGTTCGTCGCCAACTGCGCAAATAACGAACGAACTTCGGAACACAATCGGCAAAAGTTATGTGAAATCCTCTGTAATACTCTCTGACGAAGGGCCTTCGCTCGAAACGTTAGACTCCTACGTTCTCTATTTCGGCAGTATATCAAACCTTACTATATTCTGACTACTGTATTACTATTCCTGCCTGGTCTGGCTAAAAACGATCCCCTATTGTTTTACTCTGTTTAACGCCAGACGATTTTACTAATCAAAGGAGGAACCCTCAGACATTCGGCTGACAGAATTCTGTAGTTAACGAACAATGCTGGCAGCGTGAAACTGGAATCTTTGCAGTCTATCTTTGATATCTTCATAGCTAAACATTCATTACACTTCAAATTCCTTTTAGTACAACGTCAACTTGTCAAGCGATGTCAAGCGATAAATTATTGGGACTTGGGCAAATATTCATATATATTGAGTATACTATAGGATATCCAGCTATACTGTAGCTTTTCCTTTTTCCTGTTTGACTAGACTAAAAAAGGAATACGAGGGTCGTTTTTCAAAATAGTTAAACTTTTTTTAACTTTATGAAATCATCGCCGTAATTTTAAAGTTAAAGAAATGGTTATCTATACATGTTCACACTTTAGAAAACAATTTTGAGACGTCAGCTGTTTTCGCAAATATTAACCGATTTGTAAAAAAAAGAACAAGCGTTTTCAATTATTGCGAACCCTACAGCTGTATATATATACACCGTCTGCTTACAGCTTGACAACAACGACGTTATCGGTCCCACGTGTATTGCGCATTTGCGTCTCTGCATTTTGCGTCATTGCGCATTTGCATTTCCAGATGGCACTGGAACCCGCAGTCCTCCGAATGCTATGCTATAGCCTGCAGACGCTCTATAGGTGGTGTGCAACCAATCCCTTGAGATTCAAAGGACGAAGATATTTTCGCCATGTTGGATGATATTATAATTGCAGATGATGAAAATCTTTTGAGATCGTCAACCAACATGGCGGTAATGACGTAAGATGCACACCAGCAATAACCGGCTGTCATTGAACAGAGAACGTAGGAGTCTAACGTTTCGGGCGAAGGCCCTTCGTCAGAAGATTAGTCGGACGTAGGAGTCTAACGTTTCGAGCGAAGGCCAGGCCCTTCGTCGGAAGACTGCGGGTTCTAGTGCCTATATACAGCAAGAATTGACAAAAGTCAAAACCTCTCAAACCATTGAACTACTTGGACTCAAATAGTTTGAACGTATATATAGGTAGTACCGCTTGGAAACTCAATATTTTTTTTTATAAATAAGATAGCTGGGAAGTACCCTTCTATATTGTTGTTAAAAAGCCGGTGCATCACCATTCAATCTCTCCAACGATTTTCTCTCTGACGAAGGGCCTTCGCTCGAAACGTTAGACTCCTACGTTCTCTGTTTCGGCAGTATATCTAACCTTACTATATTTCGATTGTTGTTTCCACACTGCCTACGCAGCACGCTACTTTTATTTCGCATGTTAATTACAAACTACTCAATACATACCAGAAAGACTAGGCACGGTCAATATTATTTGGTCTGTCCTAAGTATAGCTACACTAGTGAGGCTGGCAGGTCATTCACAGTTAGTTGTATTAAGTTATGGAATAGTCTGCCGCAAGAAATAAAGCGAAAACCAAGTGTCTGCTCATTTAAGGAAGCTCTGAGAAAATATTTTATCGAATCAATGACTTTTTTTTAAGTAGTATTATAATCTTCCAGTATTATTATAATCTTCCAGCTTTTTTTTTCTCTTTATTTTTTCCCCTTTCTATAATATGGTTACGTTATATATATATATATATATATATATATATATATATATATATATATATATATATATTTCTTGATTCCGTGTAAATAGTTAATACATATTTCTTATCTATATTGCGTTATATATTTGTAATTTTTGTAATTTCTTTAAATAAAGTTGTCGTTGTTGTTGTTGTTGTTGTTGTTGTTGTTGTTGTTGTTGTTGTTGTTGTTGTTGTTGTTGTTGTTGTTGTTGTTGTTGTTGTTGTTGTTGTTGTTGTTGTTGTTGTTGTTGTTGTTGTTGTTGTTGCTGTTGCTGTTGCTGTTGCTGTTGCTGTTGCTGTTGCTGTTGCTGTTGCTGTTGTTGTTGAACAGGTTGTTTACGGTCTTTATACCAGCGTTTACACATCTAACGAGAGCCGCTTGTAGAGCAAGAACTAAAGGCCTGGCCAAACGAGGATGAGAGTTGGCAAGCGAGAGTTTGTCTGAGAGTTTTCTCAACTCTCATGCCCCGGTCAAACGAGGATGAGAGTTGATGAGAGTTGATGAGAGTTGACCATGAGAGTTGACGAGAGTTGTAGGATTTACCGAGTTTCAGAAATACATTCAGGATCATTCCGTTCCTTTGCCATTTTTGTTGAGCCTGTTTTTACAAAGTGCAAACCGCTAGCCGCTAAACTCTCATCAACTCTCATATGCCAACTCTCATGACCGGTCAAACGAGCAAAAACTCTCACCAACTCTCATTAAAATTTGAACCAGCTCAAAGTTGATGAGAGTTGATAAGAGTGCATGAGAGTCGATGAGAGTTGGTGGTCAAACGCGACCGAGAGTTGCAACTCTCATCGACTCTCATCAACTCTCATCCTCGTTTGACCGGGGCTTAACAAAACATTACAAAAGTAGCATAATACCAACGTACAACAAAGCTTGCATGTCAAGAAAAAAACTGTTAAAAGTATAAACTATGGAATTTACTACGGAAGTCTTTTGTATTCATCGCGCGTAGTATATATATTGTTTAGGATATACTGCATGTGTAGACATATTGTTTCCAAGAATGCCGCTTTGCAGAGAATCTCCTTGTGATAAGTATTAATATCGTCTGGTATTGATAAAATTACAAAAGCCTGTCTGGGTGTAGAGTGTACTACAGTCCGTTTTTTATTTGTTAGTCTGGGCACGAGTATAAGTTAAGTATATTATCTTCTAAAGACTTTTAACACGCTTAAGTCATAATCGTTGCGTTTTTCTCCCATATTAATTTATTGTTATTGTTAAACGTGAATGCACGACTTTTAAAAGTCGAGTATTATCGGCTAAGTATAATATTTCATGCACATCACATGTCATAATAAATTGCTGAGACAAAAAGACAAAAAATTCAATGTCGCGACCGAAGCGGCGTCGCTTTTAACTCTTTCACGCTATCGAGGGGTCCCCACTTGACAAACCTTTTTCAGGTCAAATTCAGAAACTTCCAAACGAACTTCAGATAATTCAGATCAATTTCAGAACTTTCCAAGTGAATTTCAGATAATTCAAGTGACTTTCAGAAATTTCCAAATGATATTCAGATTTTCCAAATGATATTCAGACATTTCCAAATGATATTCAGACATTTCCAAATGATATTCAGACATTTCCAAATGATATTCAGACATTTCCAAAATGAAGCGAGAAGCTTGCACAGTAAATAGTTCGGATCAGCTGAGGGAACACATATATACAGTATACCTTTTTTGCCCTGCATTACTCAATAAAAAACATTCAATTGCACTCATTGAAATAAAAATAGCACTTTATGTAATCAATGCTATTGAGGTTACAGAAGTGTTATTGAATGTCGTTTCGCGCTAATAATAAAGTGCTATTTTTATTTCAACGAGTGCAGTTGAATGTTTTTTATTGAGTAATGCAGGGCAAAAAAGGTGTATGTGTTCCCTCAGCTGATCCGAACTATTTACTGTTCACAAGCGAAGCTTAGCCTCTCGCTTCATTTTGGAAATGTCTGAATATCATTTGGAAATGTCTGAAATTCATTTGAAAATGTCTGAATATCATTTGGAAAATCTGAATATCATTTGGACAATTTGAATATTATTTGGAAATGTCTGAAATTCATTTGGACAATCCGAATATCATTTGGAAGTGTCTGAAATTCGTTTGGAAGTTTCTGAATTTGACCTGAAAAAGGTGTAGAATCGCAAGGTCGTGGGTTCAATTCCTGCCGGAAGGCCTGTGTAGTTGCATTTTTCGCAACTGGTTTGGTCTTAAAATGTATATATTCTATGTAATCGAGTGAAATGCCCAACATAACTTCTAATAAACCCAGTTCTCTCCTGGCATTACCACCTTAATATATACAGAATTCGCGATCAAGCTCTCGGCAACGGCCTCCGTGGCTCAGTGGTCAGAGCATTGCACTATAGAATCGCAAGGTCGTGGGTTCAATTCCTGCCGGAAGGCCTGTGTAGTTGCATTTTTCGCAACTGGTCCCGGTTTGGTCTTAAAATGTATATATTCTACACTCGAATTTTCCTTCACCAAAATCCCTAAGATACCAAAGTCTGCTTCGTTCGAAAACGAACCATAGGCTGGCAAAGAGTTAATCACCGAGCTTATCTTATTTCCGATCTTGTGTGTAAACGTGCTGTCCGAAAACAATACTTTATTCCAAAGGTCGTACGTGCCGAGTTGATGATAGTGTACGTTAGTATTTGCAAGTGTCATTATAATATAGTACGGAATACCGAATACGTCAGCCGATTATAGTCTATCTGGGTCGCGGAGGTCAATCATACAGTAATATCCTCTGATGTGTTTCAGAATCGGCCAAGAAAGAAGTACTTAGAACAATCAGGAGAATATTTTATTATTTTCTATGATATAACACTGCGGTGGTATATAACGTTTGAACTGTATGGTATATATACCCTAAGATAACTGGGCATCTAAAGCAACTGAATGCGACGTATTTGAAACGCTATACGCCAATACGGTCCGCAAATTTGAACTTGTGTTACAGGATTATATATCTTATGGGAGCGCCCCGAAACGTACGTAATTGTGTACGTATATACGTTTTGGGGCACTGCCCCCGTAATTAATTTTACGAAACCTACGTAATTTTGTAGTTAGTTTCAATAAAGTGGATATATATGTGTCCGAACAAGAAAAAATGTATATTGAACCTAAAATGTTTTCAGTATTTCTGCTACTCGGAGTTTCATGCCCGCCCAAGAAGGGGGCAAAATGTACGTAATTTTGTAGTTATGGTTAATGGGCTGATTATAGATTTATTCAAACAACATAAATACCGGATTTGGTATATAAGATACATACATATAACATATAAACTAAACTACGTGCTCAACTATAAACGTTCAAAACTTGTTAAAGCATTAAAACAGTATTTAGCTACCAAAGTCATAATTGTTTTGTCTTGCATAGCAATGACGTACATGAAAAGGTCTTGATAGCTAAATTTAGAAAACGAGTTATTTATTTTACAGAGACTTTCCATAAAATTAACTCTAAGATCGGCGAACTTTGTGTTTCTGCATGACATTAAAAGGTGTTGTTCGTTCCCAATCTCACTTAGATCACAATGTTTGCATAATCTTTCACTGTATGAAACATTTCCGTATCGACCAGTTTCAACAGGTAATTTATGAGCTGAAATTCTTAATTTTGTAACCGCTTGACGATGTTTGAAGTTGCGAATTGAAGAAAGATATATATATATATATATATATATATATATATATATTTATATTTATTTATGTTAGTTGAAATTGTAGTTTTTCCTAATTGAAATATCCCGTCAGGGATACTCAGACATTTTTAAGTATAAAGCTTGAGAACAAATTTTACTCATATATATATATATATATGATATATATATATATATATATATATATATATATATATATATATATATCATATATATATATATTGTAGCGATAGACACACCAGGCGGAAAACGCAATTTAAAAATGAATATCAGAGCCCAGCAAATGACTTTGAAACAAGACATAATAAAAAGAAAAGAAAATTTATTTACTGACGTTTCGTTGTTACATCACAACATCTTCAGAGCATTTAAACTATATTACAGTTGGTTCACTATATATACTACAAAGATATACTGGTTTAAAATTACAAGAACGGTTACAAAATTTAAAGTTCAAACGGACAAATGAACATCAAGAACAGACAACAGAGATTGAATATCAATAACAGACAACATACTAAAATAGATCAAGAGGAGTTGATCTTATAGTGGCATTAAGAACTGGATTAAGTTTGGAGATTAGAAGGCTTTCTCGTATAAGTAGATCATATTCAGAAATGCCAGATGAAAGTATTTTAAAGTCAGAGGAGGCGACAGTGTGTTTGAGGAGATGTTACGAATTTTTTCATTCTGAAATGGAAAGATTTAAAAAGACATTCTCTCTCAATGGCTATCCTGCAGTACTCTTGGACAGTTGTATTAGGACCTTCCTTGACAAAGTTTACACTTCGCAAGACTTAGCTCACACATGTGCTAAAAAGACTGTCTATTTCTGCCTTCCATTCACCGGTCATCATGGCCTACAGATTCGCTCACATCTCCATAAAATTCTCTCCTCTGCTTATCCACATATCTCTCTACGAGTCGTTTTCCGTCCATCTTGCCGTCTCTCTAGTTTCTTTCCTTTCAAAGACAAAATCCCATTTGACCTGAGATCACGTGTTGTGTATTTGTTTAAGTGTCAATGCTGTAGCGCATTGTATGTTGGCCAAACACGCCGACATATTCACACACGTATCTCAGAGCATATGGGTATCTCGCCTTTGACTGGAAAGGATCGCTCTGTATCAACTATGTCAAGTATACTTGCACATAAACATCTCCTCAAACACACTGTCTCCTCCTCTGACTTTAAAATACTTTCATCTGGCATTTCTGAATATGATCTACTTATACGAGAAAGCCTTCTAATCTCCAAACTTAATCCAGTTCTTAATGCCACTATAAGATCAACTCCTCTTGATCTATTTTAGTATGTTGTCTGTTATTGATATTCAATCTCTGTTGTCTGTTCTTGATGTTCATTTGTCCGTTTGAACTTTAAATTTTGTAACCGTTCTTGTAATTTTAAACCAGTATATCTTTGTAGTATATATAGTGAACCAACTGTAATATAGTTTAAATGCTGAAGAGGTTGTGATGTAACAACGAAACGTCAGTAAATAAATTTTCTTTTCTTTTTATTATGTCTTGTTTCAAAGTCATTTGCTGGGCTCTGATATTCATTTTTAAATATATATATATCATATATATATATATATATCATATATATATATATATCATATATCATATATATATCATATATATACACAGTTAAAGTTCAAAGACTCAACAGGTTTGGTTAGACGTTTTTATTACTATTTAGTTTCGTGCCACACGTATTGTGTGGTCTTTGAACTTTAACTATAATATGCTCTGGATTCCCATCGAGCCGACTCTGCCAAAGGTTTTCTTCTACAGTATATATATATATATATATATATATATATATATATATATATATATATATATATATATAAACATGACAATCAAGAGACGGATGTGGGATAGACCACACTGCTAATATGTACAATGAATGTGCTCAAAAAATACACATGCTCATTTTCCAAACAGTCGAAATGTAGTAAGGTTTGATGTACTGCCGAAACAGATAATGTAGGAGTCTAACGTTTCGAGCGAAGGCCCTTCCTCAGAGAGAAACGCTTTTAATCTGCGCAATGCAGACTGTGTAAATAGACAATATATCACTTTTGACCATATATATATATATATATATATATATATATATATATATATATATATATATATATATATATATATATATATATATATATATATATATATTGATGAAGGTGCAGTGCCCCGATACCTTAAAGAAATCATCGGTTAACTGGGCTCACGCGATTGATTAGGATCTCACTGTGGCTTTGAAACTTGCATATAAACAAAATTTACAAAGAAGAATTGGTTCATGAGTTTAGATGTAAACGAATCCTAACGTTAATTCAAACCTCCGTTTGCGGCAGAGGAAATAATTTCGTGACACGAGCCAGCCCGACTCATGCAAACAGCCCCGATAAGTGAGTATAAATTATACTGTAGATTGGAGGAACGCTGCAGGGTTTGGTGAACACTATAAACACGGATATACCGAAATAGCGGAACTGCATAGACATAACTGTAGTGCATTGAGTATAGGCATTCTTTTTGATATAGCAAAGCGAACTCCATAAACTACCGAGATAATACCGAAATGAAATACTGACATTTTGAGCAGAGCCACGTGAGTTTCACCTGAACGGTTGAAATTAAACTGTTTGAAGTTTAACTGAAATTAAACTGAAGATCTAATGCTGTTAAACTTCGGATCATCAGACCTCGTTTATGAATATTTCGGCCTTACACAAAGCGTTATTTGATGTATGCACATACATTGAATACTATAGTGAAATAAATACTCAAATATACGCTCCTTGTTTGTTTACACTCTTTACGTTTCTCTCTGACGAAGGGCCTTCGCTCGAAACGTTGACTCCTATACGCGTTCTCTGTTTCGGCAGTATACCAAACCTTTCTATAGTTCGATTGTTGAATACTATATATGTATTCAAGTGTAACGGGTTGTTTTGAAACATTTCGTTTACCAAATGAACTAACGCCAATGTGGCGTCTTCATATCACCACAGAACCAGAATAGGTCTAATGAGGCCTGGGTTATTGGTTTTTTTTTTCAGAAATAGTGCATTATAAGTAAGGTATTTTCATAGAAAAATTACAACGGAAGTGTTCTATTTGGAAAAATCGGTCCGTCATTGCGCCTGATCAAGCATGCATGGCGAGGATTATGGCGTGATGTTTCTATCCGAGTACAGTATCACGCAAGATCTCTTACAACAGTAAATACTAACTCACGCGAAGTTTTTACTTAGATCACGTCGTTTTTAGTTGTCGAGCACGACGCCCACCGGAAGAGAAACACACAATTTGACAATGCACGATTTTAAATAAACACATTTCGTGCGTAGATTTTAAATACAGGTTTAATAGCCAAATGTGGATGAACTTTCGTGATCTCGAGACGAAAATATCGTTATGATAGCTCAGGATATTAGTGAGACGGAATTGGTGTTTGGGTTGTCATCATATTTCGACAAGGAGTATCAATGTAAACATATATACTTTCCCGGACTTGTATTACAATCACACACAACACATAATCTTCCCATGTTTTTTTAAATAGGAAGCAAATTGACTTGAAACGTGGCATGCCTTGATGTTAATATTCCGGCTTTTAACAACAAAATGTGCGAATGCAAGCCACTTTGACTTTGAGATATATGTGTGACTGCACGCTTGGCTGACGATAAACATCAACTCGGAACATCTAGACATTTTAAACGGTGAAACGTCTTCGGCACGAACTCGTTTCGATACTGTGACTAATGGGTATATGAATCATGGACTATCGCACTGCTGTTGTTATACTGTCGGTCCCGTTCTACGCACATTAGCGGTTCGTTAACTACTAAATCATTTCTCGCCGGCTTCATCAATTACTTCGACGTTTAGCACTAGCCATATGTTGGTTTATATTCCGCGCTAAATCGTGGTACCTTCCCAATGTGTCTTCCGTGTTGTTTGTCATTGTACTTGTATGAACTCGCCAGGCGAATCGCCTCGATTGTTACTTTAATGTAGCAATAAAACACAGAAGAAAGCTAGTTGACTAACATGTGCTTGACCCTTCGTATGTGTTCGTTTTGATCAAGCTGCTGTGTCTACGTTCACTAGTCAACACAAGGAATCTATCTATCATATGTGTCTGCCGTACTTACCCTGGTTTAGGTCTCCCCATCTCTTCGATACTCCTTGCTTAACCACTCGTTTCGGCTTTTCCCGGCCCGTGTCGTCAACAAGACTGTTCTCCTTTTTCAGCCGCAGAATTCATAAAAGAACACCTTCGGTCTCTTCCAACAACGACTGGCTCAAGGGTCTTTACTGCAGATATGACGTCAAACACCCCCCACTTATTATTATGTGCTCATTCTCCAACGTAACATAATCTTCACAGCACGTAGTAACAGGCGCCTTCGTGCTATAGTTCGCATATATGATTAGAATACACACACTATTGTTCGAAATGGATTTTGTGAGGGTTGATAGCATGAAATTGCTTTGGGGAAAGACGACCTTCGACAAATTTATAAGAGTCTGAACTGGATTAATATTATTTTTCGGTATTCCTACCCAAGCCGCTAAAAACGACCTTTTTTCTTACTTATAATTACACTCCGGCGTCCAACTTCAAATTATTTTAATTTAACGCCGGACGATTCTACTTGATAAAGAACTCTCTCAGATAGCCAAGACAAGGTAGTAATGGATTAATAAGTCATCGTTCCTGTCTGAGCCGGCCAAAATCCGCTTTGTTATTTTACTTTTACCGGAACTGAAGGTGTTGAGGTAGGTAGTTTCCGTTTTGATAGAGTGGGGCAAGGGAGGGGAAGTGTCCTTTTTTAAGAATATATGAAGTAGTACTAGAAATTATTACTATCGCAAGTGAAGTGCTGCCTCAAATGGCAGGAATCTCCTGATTTATATAGTTTCCTAATGTTTTACAAAATTGCCCTAAAAAACCCCTACGTTAATATTATTAATTGCAACAGACACAGAGTATTTACAGGTCTATTTTTAATTTTCTAATTATAAGTTTTAAAGTTACATATTATTTACTATAACTTATTTCTATATGATTGGCAAGGGTTTTGACAGAATATACAAGGCTTATATATACACTATTATAGTATACAAATAATAACCATGCCTCCTGCTCTGACCAAGCTATCAATGCAATGCAATGTGTCTCATGTTATGACAAATCCACAGCTGAAAAATTGTGCAGCAATATACATAGGCGTACGAGGCGGGGGGAGGGACAAGGGGGCAGCTGCCCCCCCCCCCCCCCCCCCAGCCGAATGGGAATGTTGCTAAGTCGGGCAAATTTTCAAGCTAAGTCGGGCAAAACTCAGTATACGGAAAAAATAAAAAAATAGGATGAAAATAAGGAAAAGTAATCAAAACAATTTAATATCTGTGTATTGTGTATTGTAGGAGAAAAAGTATATTGAACAACAGGCACTTAGTGGGTTTTTTATATCAAAAGTCGGGCAATTTCCGTTTCAGTCGGGCAAAATGTTCTCTGCCCCCCCCCATAAATTTGTGCCCGTACGCCTATGGCAATATACCATCGAGTACATCGGACTATTTTGCAGAATTTGTATAAGTAAAATAATTATATTCCAAGATGTGGGCTAGCATTTTGGAGTTGCCCATTGTTTATAATCTCTGACTTTTGTTAGTCCTTGGTGCCAAACAGGGAATTGGGAGGGGTAGTTGGAATTTAGGTGTGACTATTTACATTGAATAAGATATAAAGACTTACCATTGACTTGCCAATCATCTTAGTAATTTCTTAACACAAAAGACACCAGACTTACAGACTATAAATTAAAGTAGATCTAATTTGTGAGTTAAAATTAGTACATTTCTGTCTTCATTGAATAACATGCAAATTGTACATGTCGATGTAACTGAGATACAGAATTGAAATCCCCTGATATTATTCAACCTCTGTGCCAAATGATCGAGCCTGTTTTCTTCTCCAAACCTAAACTGTAAATTTGCTGATGACTTCAAGCTTGCCAATCTTTCATAAGTCATGGGTTCAATAACACAAGACGACAGTGTTTTTACTCTACTGATCGCAATTAGAGATTCCAGCTGTTCTCTCAGAGTTTAACAATATATATCCAACCCTTTGGTACAGTCAGTTCTTGGCTCTTGTGTATTGTTAGAGCCCAACCAAGTCTGAGAGGTAGTTGTTGCCTCTCATGGAAACCATGATCTGTCTGTGAAGAGACAGTGATTGGACATATTGGGACACACGATGGTTGGGTGCCACTGAAAAATGATGGACCTCTATATGTTCTCAAACTGAACAATTACAGCAACAGGCTGAAGGCTGGTGGCTGATGGTGGTTGTCAAAGATGAAATCAATGACTGTTCCAGTAGCCCCATTGCAGAGACCAACACTTGACCACAAATTCATGGTTAGCATGACTTTAGCACCCTTTGCTAGGAGAATTATAGGTTATAATCCAGACATCTCTTCTGCAGAGATTTTTTTGGCAATTGTAGATGAATGGCGAGCATTGATATGGGCAACTGGATGCTCCAATTTAGTCAGTTGTTCATGGTTGTAATTTGCAACTTGTTCATTGCTGTAAAAAGTCTGGTAGACTCTTATACCTTACCTCAAAAAGACAATCTTTCCTCGCCAAAATTGACCAGCGCAAGACACGTCTAACACCAGACTATATTTTACTTTGTCTAACACCAGACTATTTTACTCTGTCTATAAACACCTGACCAGACTATTTTACTCTGTCTTTAAAACCAGACTATTTCACTCTGTCTTTAAAACCAGACTATTTCACTCTGTCTAACACCAGACTATTTTACTCCGTCTCACGCCAGACTATTTTATTCTGTCTAACACCAGACTATTTTACTCTGTCTCACGCCAGACTATTTTACTCTTGTAATTGCTAACACCATGCAGAACACAATTGTTAAACGACCATGCAGGCTGTATGACTCCCCCCCCCCTCTCGTCAGGCCTGGTTAGATATGTTGATATGTACAGACACGAGGCGCAGCCGAGTGCCTGCATGTGTGGCTGTATCCCGGCCGATACAGAACGGACACAAATTGTATATTTTAAAAAGTTTTACTAGAACATTCATAATGACGATAAATACAAACGATTATCAATTGAGATATTAAACAATAATTGACATAGCTTCTAAAGGGCTCATTACATTGACTCGTGTCACGAAATTCTTTTCTCTCGGCCGCAAAAGGAGACTTGAATTAAGGTTAAGATTTGTTTACATCTAAACTAAACCAATTCTTCTTTGTAAATTTAGTTTATGCGAGTTTTTAAACCACAGTGAGATCCTAATCAATCGCGTGAGCCCGGTTATCTAACCGGATGGGCCTAATTGCTCATGTGAACAGCCCCTAAAGAGCTTTAGTATTGGTATGATAACAGTAGTTAATTACAAACGATTATCAAAGATAATGAACAGTATAGCGGATTGAGGGAGTAGCTAATGGTCGTGGGTCGTGGGTAAAATGTCGTGGGTCGTGGGTAAAAAGTCGTGGGTCGTGATTTTTACCGAGAATGGTCGGAAACCGCCGTGTGCGTTTACAATATATTGCTCTGACGTTCAGTCATACGCCTTACAATAATTTTCACGCACATTTGTTTGCATGGGCAGACTGATTAAGAACATAGTCAAAATACTTTTCTTCGTAAAGTTTGTGAAGTTCTAAGCGAAACGCTCCAAATATTAAACAAGTTTCAGAGTCAATTAGCTCACTCAGGCGGTTGGTTCTATACTAGAGATGGAAACGCGGGTTTCAAATTTAACTCACCCGTCAAATGTCAATATCTCCGCAAATGCGCAGTGTTACTTCTGATTGTAATACCCACATTGGAAGCCTTGAACTATAACAATACTTAGTATTATCGATTACTTTTCGATTACTCTTGACAATGCAATAGCCAGAATTGAACAGCTATTCTATAATTTATTCACAATTTTTGGAAAAAATCACGACCCACGACTTTTTACCCACGACCCACGACATTTTACCCACGACCAACGACCATTATATAGCTACTCCCGCGGATTGAGTGTTCAAGTCAAATCTCGCATGTTGTTTCCCGTTGTTGTATTTGCATGAAGAAGATTGAAAGTTTTCGATCTGATTGAAACGGGTGGCTGAAGTCAATCCATGCAGTGGAGTGGATTGGCTTGAGATTCAAGCTTGAGTCGACAAAGTCTCCCTCGCAGCCGTGTTTGGACCCAAAGGACGCCTGCGAAGGAGGCTAGAGTCGGCATGAATGTCTCCAATCTGATTCAACTAAACACGGTTTGACTTGAAAATGACTGATTAATACGCACGAGTCAGAAGTGGCATGGTGCATGCGTGTCGTGCTAGACATTGAGGGAAGCACAGAAAATAGTGTTCTATAACCGAAAACAATGTTCCAAGCAGATGGGATTTTCCATGTAAACATGTGCCCGGATTGACTTCACTCGCGTTTTTCGATCCGATTGAACTGTCAATCCACAGTAATTAATTTAGACCCCGTTTACCCGATGCCGGTACAATTTAAAAACGGAACAAAATCATGCCGGTATGCAAATACAGCATATAACATTTCATGTCATTTTTGTGCCGGTATCGTGTAAACGCAAGGCCTAAACGGCATGATTTTGTTCCGTTTTCAAATTGTACCGGCATCGTGTAAACGGGGTCTAAATCATACAATGAATGCTCACACGCGATATTTATTGATCAGGCGGAGTCTGGCGAAGCTTTTCCTAAATATAGGCTATAGCAGCTATGTATTGCTCAATACGTATTGTTGATAATCGTTTGTAATAATACGTATTGTTGATAATCGTTTGACAATCAATGATTGTCACCATGTTCACAGACCTATAATAAAGCTGTTTAGGCCCTGTTTACATGAAACGGGTGGAGTAGACACGCAAACCGCAGGAAAATTAACATTCCATTCTGCGCTTAACTTCACGGCGCGATAGCAATTACCTACAGGTAATTTAATTTGAAGACGTGGCAAGTACGTGACCAGGTGAGGATGGGGCGAGGTCAATTTTCAATAGAGTAAGGCTTATCTGACTACTCCGTGTCTGTATATTACTGTTTGTTACTCGTGGCCTGTGTCTGTGTATTACTGTTACTCTGTCTGTGTATTATTGTTACTCTGTGTCTGTGTCTGTTTAACAACTTTATTTGGGCAACATTTCATACAGAACAATAAATATAAATAAATAATACAAGTTAAATACATAGGTACAAACTAATGAACGTGTCCAAAAAGGCTAAACACGAACGGGACCGAGTCCCATGCGAGGTGTCCACCATTACAAAAAAAAAATACAATCTTAAAAAAAACAAAAAAACAAACAAACAAAACAAAACAAAAAACCACAAAAAAAACCCTGTTACTCTGTTACTGTTACTCTGTGTCTGTGTCTGTGACTGTGTGTCACTGTTATTCTATGTCTGTGTGTCACTGTTACTCTGTGCCTGTGTGTTACTGTTACTCTGTGTCTTTGTGTTACTGTTACTCTGTGTCTGTGTGTTACTGTTACTCTGTGTCTGTGTATTACTGTTACTCTGTGTCTGTGTGTCACTGTTACTCTGTGTCACTGTTACTCTGTCTGTGTGTCACTTGTTACTCTGTGTCTGTGTATTACTGTTACTCTGTGTCTGTGTGTTACTGTTACTCTGTGTCTGTGTATTACTGTTACTCTGTGTCTGTGTGTCACTGTTACTCTGTGTCACTGTTACTCTGTCTGTGTGTCACTTGTTACTCTGTGTCTGTGTATTACTGTTACTCTGTGTCTGTGTGTTACTGTTACTGTTACTCTGTGTCTGTGTATTACTGTTACTCTGTGTCTGTGTGTCACTGTTACTCTGTGTCACTGTTACTCTGTGTCACTGTTACTCTGTGTCACTGTTACTCTGTCTGTGTGTCACTTGTTACTCTGTGTCTGTGTGTTACTGTTACTCTGTGTCTGTGTATTACTGTTACTCTGTGTCTGTGTGTCACTGTTACTCTGTGTCACTGTTACTCTGTGTCACTTACTCTGTCTGTGTGTCACTTGTTACTCTGTGTCTGTGTATTACTGTTACTCTGTGTCTGTGTATTACTGTTGCTCTGTGTCTGTGTGTTACTGTTACTGTTACTGCTACTGTTACTGTTACTGTTACTGTTACTGTTACTGTTACTGTTACTGTTACTGTTATTGTTACTCTGTGTCTGTGTATTACTGTTACTCTGTGTCTGTGTATTACTGTTACTCTGTGTCTGTGTGTCACTGTTACTCTGTGTCACTGTTACTCTGTGTTACTGTTACTCTGTCTGTGTGTCACTTGTTACTCTGTGTCTGTGTATTACTGTTACTCTGTGTCTGTGTGTTACTGTTACTCTGTGTCTGTGTATTACTGTTACTCTGTGTCTGTGTGTCACTGTTACTCTGTGTCACTGTTACTCTGTCTGTGTGTCACTTGTTACTCTGTGTCTGTGTATTACTGTTACTCTGTGTCTGTGTATTACTGTTACTCTGTGTCTGTGTGTCACTGTTACTCTGTGTCTGTGTATATTACTACTACCTCGAGTCTGTGTATTACTATTAAACCAACTGCGTGTTAACATTGTAAGACGGTTAATCTGTGTGAAATGTGCTAGTGATATGGGATGCAAAGGCGTTTAGCTTCTTGCCGAAATGTCGGGTTACTCAAAGTGTAGACGAACGGGTTCACGGCAATCATCGCCAGGGTTGGTATGCCTATATTAAAAAACAAGGAAGTGTCGAGATATTTTCGATCGTAAAACACCAGAGCGAAGTATACAAGTTCTGGTAGGAGTGCGGTGGCGAATAGGACGGTTATTATAATCAGTAGCCTGACGGTTTTTACGTTTCTTTTTTTGGCTATCTCCGAGCTATTCACGTCACTTATGCTTGTATTCGATTGTCTCATGGTGCAAAAGTACATCATAATTTTTCCATATAGAAAAGCTGTAACAAAGAGTGGCAGTATATACAAAGCTATCAATCCAAGCCATGCAATCACCAGTTTCCATTTTGGCCACAGACTTTCATCTTTGCCCAAAAAATAGAGATACGTCGTTTCGTCAATTTGGATCTCTCGTGCAAGTACAACTCCTGCCGCTACAGAACAAAACCAGATGGATCTCAGGATATACTTTAAGCGTTTGTTGGTCATAGCTCGATGAGTTATCGGTTTTAAGAGACCCATGTATCTTTCAAAGGCTATCGCTGTAAGGGTGTTGATAGATACGAAGATATTGATATAGATGACGGCGTAGAATTTGCAGTAAATGGTGAAGAAGAAGTCGGATGGGTTTCTGTTCAACTGGGTGACTACTACAACAACACCGGACTGGAGGATGGTAAATAAACCAGAGATGAAGTCGGCCACCGCTAAGTTCAGTAGCAAGAAGTTATAGAGTTTATGGAAGCTGACGTTTTTTACAATAATGGCGATAGTGATGCCATTTCCAACAAGACTTGTGACAGCTATCAGGCTGTAAAATACTTGAAGAGCTATATCGACGGACCTCTCTATCTGTTGTTGTTGAGTTGTGTTCAATGACACCACCAAGTCAGGGGTTGTAGTCGAATTCATTGGTCGCTTGGGTGCTGTTAATCAAGCTAGCTTTACGCGCGTACTGTATACTTAGCCACTTGGTTGGTCTTAGACGTCCCAAATCGTATATAACAGCTGCTTGTGTCCCACTTTCTTGTTATGACAGTATTACTGAAGATATTGTCTTCATAGACTCAGTCTCATTTTTGTTTGATCAAGAGTTTATTTGGTTTCAGACTGCCAAGCTAGCTCACGATAGATGCTCATAAATGAATCTTCTAAAAAGTCAGTCCAGGGTTCAAAGTGTCTAATGAAATTAAACTTTATTAAAAATCTATATAGATTGTGTTGCATTATCGTTGGACACATTAGTGGAAATGCAATTAAATGCGATGCAGATGTGAAATCACCTAATTGGCCCCGGAGTTAACAACCAGTTTGGTCAAAAAGGGGAGTGTGCTAAATAATGACGACATCTGTAGTTGAAAAAATATAAATTTTGGAAATCTGCAAGTTTAAACATTTCTGCCAGATAGATCTAGATAAGTGGACAAAAAACTCAATTGAACTGATTCCTCTCAGTCATTCGTTACGGAAATATCGTTGACCAAAATATGTTTTTGAAAAATACTTATTAAGTATTTTTTATCTATTTTGTAATGGTTCATTGTAACTCGTTTGTTTTTCTACCAGTAAAGCTTCTATTGAGAGACCATCTTTAAGAGAATGGTCTAAAATATTTCTTTTGCGCTAGTACCTTAAATTCAGCACTCAAGTGTGTCCATTAAAGGATGATAACTTTTCTCTTAAAATGGTAATCGACAAACTGTG
The DNA here is from genome assembly GCA_964035015.1 of Corallium rubrum. Taxonomy (NCBI): domain Eukaryota; kingdom Metazoa; phylum Cnidaria; class Anthozoa; order Scleralcyonacea; family Coralliidae; genus Corallium; species Corallium rubrum. The sequence continues at coordinate 15,364,563 of OZ036003.1, forward strand.
GAAATCAAGTTACAATTAAACGTCCAGTAGAAAAACAAGAAACGCTGCTAATTATTTCGTCATTTCTGCCACAACTATTTTAATTGTCCAGTTTTTAGGCACATCAGAAGGTCATTGTACTACAAAATAAGCGTTTAGTTGTTCTTTTGCTTTGATATACTATTGATTGAAGTGGCATTGATACTACGCTTAATTTTTAAGGATCTGGATGATTCATTGAATGCTTTGGAGTGTGGCAGAAAATCTAATTTTTGCTCGCTCTCCAAATTTTACTCCACATTTTTTAAAGAAATTTGCCTTCTTTTGATGCACACACTGGAGTGCCGAATTAAAGAAACTAGTGCTACTATATGTAAATCTTTTAAGTCTTTCTCTAAGAGATGATCTGTTAAAAAGAACTTTACTGGTAGAAAAATAAAGGATTTGAAATGAACCATTTAGAGATAAAAAAAAGCTTAGTCAGCATTTTTCAAAAACTTTGGTGTACGATATTTCCGTAACGAATGACTGAGAGTAATCAGTTCAATTGAGTTTTTTTGTCCACTTATATAGATCTATCTGGCAGAAATGTCTAACTTGCAGATTTCCAAAATTTATATTTTTTCCAACAACAGATGAAATCATTATTTAGCACACACACCCTTTTGACCAAACTGGTTGTTAACTCCGGGGCCAATTAGTTAATCGACTTGACATCTGCATCTAATTTAAATGCATTTTCACTAAAGCCGGTTATTCTTTAAATGCGGTCAGCAAAACTTCATTTCTAGGCTAGTTTTTGACTCACAGCCGCCGGCCTAATACTCAAAACTTTTCAAAACGCCGCTTTTAGCTTATCTATACTGTATATAATAATAATATTGCGCCAGCCTGTCACAACATGAACTTTATTAATCCGATGATATAGACTTTAGTTATCTGATGTACATTAACACATTAAAATTTAACAAATGTATCAGACTTATATATACTATTATTACAGAATACAGAATTTTGACGGCCGTATAATTTCGACGTACTGTTTAATAAACGAGCAGGAGTGTTTTATCAGATATAAAGACACGAGGCGAAGCCGAGTGTTTTTATATCTGATAAAACACGAACTGCGAGTTTATTGAACGGCTTCAAAAACGAACCACTTGGTAAGTTCATTGGCGTAGTAAATTTGAAAAATAACCTTGTCCAAGCCGAGAAAATCAAAGCTAGAGTTTATGTAAATCAGGAGGTATCTTTATCACGTAGAAAGACACTGATTAAACTTTAATTTCTTTTGAATTTTCCTCATGAATTATTACTGGTTTTTGAATTGTAGACAATTAATATTGTGATGTACATATCATGTCATATATAGCTTATACAAATTCGGCTAGTATCTCGTAAAACGAGATACTAGCCGAATTTGTGCTCAGTGCTGTACAACTGTAAATTAAAAACTTACAGTTGTACAGCACTGGTTTCGGTTGTCTTTTTAATCTTGTCTTGGTTACAATCTGAAGGTGTCTTTATTTGTCAATAACAGGTCATTTCATAAGTTTATTTTTAGGGATCTCCAAGGTGACAAAAATCAAAACCACAAATTGTTGGGGTTTTTTTTGTCAAACTGAACGTAGGCGTTCAGTTAACGTTAATTAAAAAGAATTCTTATTAAAAACAAAGCAATAAAAATGTCGTGTCATTTTTAATGTAAAGTTGATTCACTATAGATTACTTTCATTTAATATAATGACCACAGCTTTTTAAATACACTGTATTCTTCTTTTTAAACATTCTCATGTGAGTAGAGTTTAGTTGGTTCTGCGGTTCTCCTCCCTCCGTAAAATCAACACTTTGGTCTTAGCTCATGTCGTGCACTTTTAACATGAACCTCTGGCTCGGACGATTGGGCAACCACATCCTGTGCTTACGACGTTAAATAAATCATTACCATTACTCATTCTTTTATGTGCATCTAAATGAGTCTTTTTGGCCTCGTTATGAATCAAAAAGTCTTTGAAATTGCAGACACACAATCTGTGTGTTACCGTTACTGTTACTCTGTGTCTGTGTGTTACTGTTATACTTTGTGTCTGTGTATTACTGTTACTCTGTGTCTGTTTATTACTGTTACTCTGTGTCTGTGTATTACTGTTACTCTGTGTCTTTGTGTTATTGTTACTCTGTGTCTGTGTATTACTGTTACTCTGTGTCTGTGTATTACTGTTATTCTGTGTCTGGGTATTACTGTTACTCTGTGTCTGTGTATTGCTGTTACTCTGTGTCTGTGTATTACTGTTACTCTGCATGTCTGTGTATTACTGCTATTCTGTGTCTGTATATTATACTGTTACTCTGTGTCTGTGTATATTACTGTTACTCTGTGTCTGTGTATTACTGTTACTCTGTGTCTGTGAATTACTGTTATTCTGTGTCTGTGTATTACTGTTACTCTGTGTCTATACCCTGCTGTTACTCTGTGTCTGTGTATTACTGTTACTCTGTGTCTTTGTGTTACTGTTATTCTGTGTCTGTGTATTACTGTTATTCTGTGTCTGTGTATTACTGTTACTCTGTGTCTGTGTGTTATTGTTATTGTTACTCTGTGTCTGTGTATTACTGTTACTCTGTGTCTGTGTATTACTGTTACTCTGTGTATTACTGTTACTCTGTGTCTGGGTATTACTGTTACTCTGTGTCTGTGTATTACTGTTATTCTGTGTCTGTGTATTACTGTTACTCTGTGTCTGTGTCTGTGTATTACTTTTATTCTGTGTCTGTGTGTTACTGTTATTCTGTGTCTGGGTATTACTGTTACTCTGTGTCTGTGTCTGTGTGTTACTGTTACTCTGTGTCTGTGTATTACTATTAAACCAACTACGTGTTAACATTGTAAGACGGTTAATCTGTGTGAGATGTGCTAGTGATGTGATGGGACGCAGAAGAAGGCGTTTAGCTTCTTGCCGAAATGTTGGGTTACTCAAAGTGTAGACGAACGGGTTCACGGCAATCATCGCCAGGGTTGGTATGCCTATATTGAAAAACAAGGAAGTGTCGAGATATTTTCGATCGTAAAACACCAGAGCGAAGTATACAAGTTCTGGTAGGAGTGCGGTGGCGAATAGGACGGTTATTATAATCAGTAGCCTGACGGTTTTTACGTTTCTTTTTTTGGCTATCTCCGAGCTATTCACGTCACCACTTATGCTTGTATTGGGTTGTCTCATGGTGGAAAAATACCTCACAATTTTTCCATATAGAAAAGCTGTAACACAAAGTGGCAGTATGTACAAAGCTATCAATCCAAGCCATGCAATCACCAGTTTCCATTTTGGCCACAAACTTTCATCTTTGCCCAAAAAACAGAAATACGTCGTTTCGTCAATTTGAATCTCTCGTGCAAGTACAACTCCTGTCGCTACAGAAAAAACCCAGATGGATCCCAGGATATACTTTAAGCGTTTGTTGGTCATAGCTCGATGAGTTATCGGTTTTAAGAGGCCCATGTATCTTTCAAAGGCTATCGCTGTAAGGGTGTTGATAGATACGAAGATATTGATATAGATGGCGGCGTAGAATTTACAGTAAATGGCGAAGAAGAAGTCGGATGGGTTTCTGTTCAACTGGGTGACGACTACAATAACACCGGACTGGACGATGGTAAATAAACCAGAGATGAAGTCGGCCACCGCTAAGTTCAGTAGCAAGAAGTTATAGAGTTTATGGAAGCTGACGTTTTTTACAATAATGGCGATAGTGATGCCATTTCCAACAAGACTTGTGACAGCTATCAGGCAGTAAAATACGTAAATAGCTGTATCGACGGACCTCTCTATCTGTTGTTGTTGAGTTGTGTTCAATAACACCACCAATTCAGGGTTTGGAGTCGAATTCATTGGTCGCTTGAAATCTGTTTATCAAGCTAGCTTTACGTACTGTACTTCAGTAGCCCTTGGATGGTCAGCTTAGACTGCCCAAATCGTATCTAACAGCTGCTAGAGTGTCCCGCTTTCTTGTTATGACAATATATTACTGAACATATAGTCCTCATAGACTCAGTCTCATTTTTGTTTGATCAAGACTTTATTTGGTTTCAGACTGCCAAGGTCAAGACAGCTGCTCATAAATGAATCTTCTAAAAAGCCAGTCCAGGGTTCAAAGTGTCTTATGAATTATATAGATTGAACTATTAACGGTTTGGGTTTATCGCGAAACCAAAGACACCATTGTATTCTACAAATTAATAGCTTTCTAACGATATCTATTTTATTTTTATGGCATAAATTTTGACGAATTGAGAGCTCTTTACAAAAATGACCCTGAAAACCTATACGAAGACCTTAATCCGATGATATAGACCCTAGTTGTCTGATCACATTAACACATTCAAATTTAACAAATGTATCAGTCTTCTATATACTATTATTACAGAATACAGAATTTTGACGGCCATATAATTTAGACGTACTGTTTAATAAACGAGCAGGGGTGTTTTTATCAGATATGAAGACCCGAGGCGAAGCCAAGTGTTTTTATATCTGATAAAACACGAACTGCGAGTTCATTGAACGGCTTCAAAAACGAACCACGTGGTAAGTTCACTGGTGTAGTAAGTTTGAAAAATAACCTTGTCTAAGCCGAGAAAATCTAAGCTAAACTTTATGTAAATCAGGAACTACTTTTATCACATACAAAGACACTGATTAAACTTTAATTTCTTTTGAATTTTCCTCATGAATTATTAATCGTTTTTGAATTGTAGACAATTAATATCGTGATGTACATATCATGTCATATACGGCTTATATAAATTCGGCTAGTATCTCGTTTTAACTTACAGTTGTACAGCACTGGTTTCGGTTGTCTTTTTAATCTTGTCTTGGTTACAATCTGAAGGTGTCTTTATTTGTCAATAACAGGTCTGCATAAGTTTATTTTTAGGGATCTCCAAGGTGACAAAAATCAAAACGACAAATTGTTGGGGTTTTTTTTTGTCAAACTGAACGTAGGCGTTCAGTTAACGTTAATTAAAAATAACTCTTATTAAAAACAAAGTAATAAAAAAGTCGTGTCATTTTTAATGTAAAGTTGATTCGCTATAGATTACTTTCATTTAATATAATGACCACAGCTTTTTAGATATTCTTACAGCTTTTTAAATAATCTTCTTTTTAAATATTCTCATGTGAGTAGAGTTTAGTTGGTCTCTCCTGTGCTTCGAGGGTTTTTCGCAGGGTTCTGCGGTTTTCCTCCCTCCGTAAAAATCAACACTTTGCTCTTAGCTTATGTCGTGCACTTTGAGTCTTTTTGGCCTCGTTATGAAACAAAAAGTCTTTGGAATAGTTGACACACAAAGAAGATTAAGACCCCGGTTTACACGATGCCGGTACAATTTGAAAACGGAACAAAATCATGCCGGTGTGTAAATTTAGGCCAAAAAGTCTTGCGTTTACACGGTGCCGGTGTAATAAATGATGGATTAGCATGTGATTGTTCTCTTCCAATGAGAATTGAAACGACTTTGTGAATACTGCTGACCCGAATACTGTGGTCGTATATATCGTGATTACCGTCATCAAACTGTTACGGCACGGGCGTTTACAAGATACCGGTTAGTGTTTCGTTTTCATTTCATGCCGTCAAGGAACCCGTCTTCATTTTATGCCGTTTTCATGTCATTTTTGTGCCGGTACCGTGTAAACGCAACGCCTAAACGGCATGATTTTTTTCCGTTTTCAAATTGTACCGGCATCGTGTAAACGGGGTCTAAGTTCAAATGAGATCGAATTACTGCTGTAGAGAGAAAAGTTATCTTATGCATGCAGACACATGAAACGAGGCTATAGAAAGGCTATAAATGCTTATTTAGATGCACTTACCGAGGGCTCTCCAACTTTAACATTTTGACAAGTTTTCCAACTTCTTAAAGAAGGCTAAAATATGCTGGATAACACAAATAAAGTATTTTTACAGTTTTGGGCTTACTCGAATTTTATCTTTAAGGTATAAAATATTGTAAAATGAAATTATATAGTGGATGAAATGAATGGGGCTTTTTTTGTTTCGTTTTGTTTCGGTTCGGTTCGGTTCGGTTCGGTTCGGTTCGTTTTGTTTTGTCTTGTTTTGTTTTGTTTTGTTTTGTTTTGTTTTGTTTTGTTTTGTTTTGTTTTGTTTTGTTTTGTTTTGTTTTGTTTTGTTTTGTTTTGTTTTGTTTTGTTTTGTTTTGTTTTGTTTTGTTTCATTCATTCTTTTTGTTTTATTTTACATTTCATATTTGTTTTATTTTATATCATATTT